>OU015468.1:26783171-27098171 GCA_907164805.1 Brachyptera putata | reverse complement strand
TCACATGCTCATTAATGGATATTTACTAGGAAAACGCCATATGTGCGTTGTTGGACGAGCGAAGTAATAGTATGGGTAAAAACTGCTTCGAGTGGTACCAATTTAGCACATTTATGTTTTTTCTTCAAAATGGCTGACCCGATCAAGCTGAAAATTTTTAGAAATGTGTATCAAAACGTAATTCAACTTCACGCGAAATTTCATATTTTGGGAAAATAAAATTATTTTCTTGTTTTTCCGCTGTGTTATTCTAATGGGAATTTTTGAAAATTTTTGAAATTTCTAGAATTCTTAAAAATAAAAGTTACCACCCGATAATGCCACAAAACTATACAGATCTAAGTTAGATGAGGAACCATATTGAAAAAAGTTTGAAGTTGATAGCTGTAGCCGTGTGACCTGTGGAGAACCGACAAAAAACATGAACAAAAAAAAAAAAAGAAAAACGAACACCAATTTTTTTCAGTATGTCAAATTGAATCCTCGCTAAAGCTCGTCCAATGATATGCGTCCCTGATTCTGAGAATTGCACATTTTATTTTGCATGAAACTGCAGCATTTTTGAGAACATTTTTGCTATAAATGTATATTTAGGCTTTTTAACTGCATATTCAATCTTTTACAATTGAGTGTTACTTCATGATTCTATTATTTTCTGTACAATATTACAAAGTACATCACCAATTCCATTTCCATTTTTTCTTAGGTCGTGGTAGACCTAGCCTACATACTCTAGATACTATGCATTATTAATTTTATCAGAAGCAACTTTTTTAAGACGAAATTAACTGTCTATATTTAATGATCTATTCCATTCTATTATAGACCCACATATATTTACTATTGACATTTTTACCATAGTTTTGAACCTGTAATTAAAAGTGTATTTGTTGAATAAGTGCTAGATATTATATGCAATTTTAAGTGCATATTAATTATAATGCATTTCAGCGCATATTTTTGCATTTTCAAGTGCATATATGCATGCATAATTGAAGGTTTGTTAGTGCATAAACATCCTAGCCCTAGCAGTGGCGTAGCCGGGGGGTCCAGGAAAGGCACGCCCCCCCCCCCTCCCGGGCATCTTATTATGTGTTTTGCGCCCTTTTAGATAATTTTGTTCGTACACATTTCACTGTGAAATTGACGTATTTGTATAGGTCTGACTAATAATGAAAATTGAGCTGTCATCATTATCGTTTTCCGATGTATGTATAGGTATACCGGGGAAGCATTTTCTCAGAGATCCATGTAGACAGTAATAATACAGATTTACGACTGGTGTTTGTGCTATTTTGTCGTATTTGCGATTCCCAATACAATGTGGGGAATTGTGAATTTCCTCGGTCTCTCATCGCCCTCTGCCGTAATCACAGCGCCCTAATGGAAGCATTTCAAGTCTTACAAGTTGACACGAAACTTCTCGTCATTCAGAAGAGAGCAGTCTGTCGTGTAGATTGAAGGTGAATGACGCTATCGCCTGTTTGAGGCCTACTATTCATGATGACATTCCGGAAATTAAATTCCAATAAATTTACAGTATTGGGTGGAGTAAATGTTCTTATTTATGTATCGTCATTACTGATAGATGAATTTGGGGTTGTATTTGCTTGAAACAATCATTTAGCAGAATTAGCCTCCATACCTGCCTTCCTACCTGCGGGGCTTAATTCTCCCTTCCCTTGCATTCACCTTCAATACACACACTTAGTTTTGCGGGCTCACAATTGAGTCCTTGCCCGGAGCGCTAAAATGACACAGAACGGCCATGCAGTTACAATAACTGTGATGGGCAAATATCAGTTGAGCAATTTTAGTTCTATAAGAAAAAACACGTTTGTGTACTAATCGTATCTGAAACACGTTAAATCATATTAAAAAATGATATAATTTCAAAAAATTCCCTGCTGGGCGAGAACGGAACTTCCCCCCCCCCCCTTGCCCCCTGCGGACCGCAACTTCGCGGTATTGGGTCGTTACACGTGGCATTTATCATTGTAATTCCATATTTCCGCAGACTCTGCAGTCTATAAGACTTGCTCAATACTTCGCACTTACATTATATTGTATGCACATTTTTATCAAAAGTTTAGCATGGCGCCCTTTCAAAATTATTGCCCCCCCCCCCTGACGTAATATCTTGGCTACGCCACTGACATATGCGCCACTGAGCCCTAGTTATTGCATGTGCTTGGTTATCCATCAGGTCTCTGGAGACGGAGCCAATCAGCGCCGAGTCCAGGTCAGGTGTCATGTGTTGGAGGCGCTTGGCTCATTTCCTTTACAAAACGCAACACATGCGTGGTTGGATGAGCGATATAGGCATATTTATTACATTTATCATGAACTATAATAAGCCATGTAGAAGTGTAGATATAATTATTATAAAAATTAAATATAAAACAGGATGAGGAGGAGGGGGGGGGGGGGGGGAAAATTAATGAATTGAATATGAATGAATTTCAAAAAAATTACTGATCTTTTCTAAATTACTTCAACAAAGAATCTGACAATTTATTTGGCAGTTAATATCATTTAACAAAATTCTTTTAAAAAATCGGAATGATTCCTCTTGATCTCAATATTAGCCTCACTATCTCGACAGAGTGTAGGTCGTAATGTTTGTTGTACTCAGAAACAGTCGATTGGTAGTAAGCTCGTTCATCGTTGTCGACAGTGACGGGTTGCTGTTCATCAATGACTAAACAAAATCCACTATATCATGTGACGTGTATCAATTAAAGCGTTGATCCTAGGATAGACCCTTGAGGAACTACGACATGAAGTGCTAGAGTGTGAACCAAGAGGCGTTGCGGGTTGCGTTGTTCGCCGTCTCGAGATGGTGTCTCATCTCTCTATCCTCCCTTTTTTTAAATACGTACCAATTCACCAGCCAAATTGTTAAAACAACCGATTATGTGTAGTGAAGTAGTAGTGAAAGAAACTAACTTTGTTTACAAATACACGCAAAATGATGTTTACGTTTGCTCAGTTGTCTGAAACAGTTTCTTATGAAGTAAAACGGAGATAGTGAGATTGAATTGTGAATTATTTATATTTTTAAGTAATTCGTAAGAACGCAAACTATATTGCAAGTAACTTACATCTGGACGATTTGTTGATGTAATCGAATTCTAGTGCGAAGTCCGCATACCCCTAGCCAACAAGTATTCACATTTCATTCAATTGCACTTCCAGGTAATATCCTTTTTCACAAGCCTAGCACAGTTGTTTACTTCCACCGCATCTTGGATGGCATACTGCACTGCTTCTTAGATGCGAATATTTGAGGTAGAAGGCATGCCATCAAGTTCCTTCAAGGCAACAGTAGGTAGAGGAGCAATAGGTTGTTCTGATGAAAGAGCTCATGAAATGGAACGTATTTCAGAGTTGAGATAAGACACCATGTGAACACGGCGAACCAACGCAACCCTCAATGCATCTCGATTCAAACTTTGTTAGACATTTCTTCATTGTTCTTGTTTAAATCTTGTGTTACAATAACAGAAAAACCTGACGTTTAATTACAACCTGCCTTCAAGGCACTTGTCCGCGCTCGATTAGCATGCCTGATGGGCCAGTCTTCACGTGCCTCTGTGTGGGTGATACGTGTATTCATATATATATATATATATATATAATATATTTATGTTATAATATTATATTTGTACTGACCATATATAATATATAAGAGTGGACCTAGCCTGTGTGTGTGTAATGTCCGGCCGCAACGCACGGGCTCGTTAACCCCCCCCCCCCCCCCCCCCCCCCCCCCCCCCCCCCCCCCCCCCCCCCCCCCCCCCCCCCCCCCCACCCCCCCCCGACAGCGAGAATCCCCCAGCAGCCCCCCCCGCGGGTGCGTAGGGCGCATGTTGCGGTGCAAAAAGAGCAAGCCGTCTGTAATTATGTCTCGAGGCATAATGGGTCCGTGCAACGTTGACTGCTCAACAAAACACAAACACACGTAGTTATTGCGTAGTGGTTTTCCTCATCGGAGAATGTGGAACGTTGGACCCTGCTCAACAAACACAACAACACGTCGTGTATTGCGTAGTGGTTTTCCTCAGTCGGAGAAGTGAACGTTGACCTTGACACGACGTAAGATGGCCGCCGGACGGTGACTTGACAATCCCGTATAGGCCCCGACGCAAGAGCTGCATTCACTGCAAATAGGAAAACACCATATATGCGTTGTTAGACGAGCGGATAGTAATAGTATGGGTGAAAACTGCTTCGAGTGGTACCAATTTGGCACATTTTAGGTTTTTTCTTCAAAATGGCTGACCCGATCGAGCTGGAAATTTTTAGAAATGTGTATCAAAATGTAATTCAACTTCACGCAAAATTTCATCATTTTGGAATAATAATTTTTTTCCGCTGTGTTATTCTAGCGGGTATTTTTTAAATTTCTAAAATTCATAAATATTAAAGTTACCACCCGATAATGCCACAAAACTTTAAAGATCTAAGTTAGATGAGGAACCATAATGAAAAAGAGTTTGAAGTTGATAGCTGTAGCCGTTTGACCTGTGGAGAACCGACAAAAAAACATAAAAAAAAAACAGTATGTCAAATTGAATCCTCGCAAAAGCTCGTCTAATGACTCTTAGTCATTTATATGGAAAAACAGCTTATTCCGGCACTCATTCACCTAATACACCGCTTTAGAAATTAAATCAAGTCGAACGTTGCTTGCGTTCGTATCCCATATAACCCAGTTGTTGGTGGGGTCGTGAAAAGAGCAGCAAATCAATCATCTTCAAGGATTCCAGCTCAACGCAATAACTACATTTCTATAATCAAATCTATCGAAAGACTTTTTAGGGAAATTAATAATGCTGCAATGTTGTGAGCGCCATTGAAATCTCAGATCGTAAAAGTCAAGAAGAACATATTTACTGAATCCGCTGAATGTTATTCGCATCTCTATTCGTGAAAACTCACTTCAATCATATTCGTATTCTCAAGAAAATTCAATTTTGTTCGTTGAAAAGAAACGGTGTCTAATCTAGAAATCCAATTCTCGTGCTGATGCACACAAGCATATCGATAACTTCATATGGAAATCAGGCTCTGCCTTTTCACCCAGGGTCGATAGAAGTCGATACACGAGTAGAAGGAACAATACGAGACATGTCGGTTGAGGACGAGATTTACGATCAGAAACACAACTAAGCTTCGAATGTTCGAACAGTTGGTTTCTCGAGACGATCATTCAACTACCTTGACTAACTAACTAACATTAAATAACTTTCAAATGTAACGTGTTACTTTTTAATAAACTTTTAGGTAACGGCGTCAACTTCATTAACTAGGAAACCGCCATATATGCATTGTTAGACGAGCGGATATATTACATGTTTAGTTTTAGAATATAGCAAGATAAAAGTCATGATAATTAATTACAACTAGGAAAACGCCATATATGCGTTGTTAGACGAGCGGATAATGATAGTATGGGTAAAAACTGCTTCGAGTGGTACCAATTTAGCACATTCATGTTTTTTCTTCAGAATGGCTGACCTGATCAAGCTGAAAATCTATAGAAATGTGTATCAAAATGTAATTTAACTTCAAGCAAAATTTCATTTTTTTGGAAAATAGTTTTTTTTTTTTTTTTCGCTGTGTTATTCTTTTTGAAATTCCTAAAATTCATAAACAAAAAGTTACCACCCGATGATGCCACAAAACTTAACAGATCTAAGTTAGATGAGGAACCGTATTGAAAAAAAGTTTGAAGTTGATAGCTGTATCCGTTTGACCTGTGGAGAACCGACAGAAAAACATAAAAAAAAAAAAAAAACATAAAATGAAACACCAATTTTTTTCATTATGTAAAATTGAATCCTCGCTAAAGCTCGTCTAACAAACTCATTGGTGTTGGTGAGTGAAAAGTCCTTCATAAAACATCATGTCTCATGCTGGACTCGAACCCGCGCTCAACGGTGCATGACTTCAGTTTATAAAGCAGTGCATTAGTGACTGAGCTACGGTAAGCGTCTTTTTAAACAACAATGCGCTAAAATACACATGCAAGATTAGAATTGTTTCAACGTAACATTATTGAGCGGTTTGGTATTGCGTAAACCAGTTTTTAATAATAGCCCCGGATTTTCCAATTTTACGACAAGTAACTTTCTGAAGTAACTTATGCACTTTTCCAAGTAACTTCTGTAACTTTTCGTTATTTTCAGTTTACGGTACCTTTAACGTTTAAAACGGTATTATTCAACCAAGTAACTTAACTTCTAGAAAGTCACTCTAGAAAAGTTACCTCCCCAACACTGACTTCCTCTAATCATCCTGTGAAGGAGTTCTTCTTCCATGAATACAAGTGAATAATAATATCATATTGCTCATCGTTCAATGTCCCCCTCCCACCCTTGTCCCACCCCTGTCCCACCCCTGTCCCACCCTCGTAATTACCCGACTAAACAATTACAGATCTTAGATTAAAATGTGTAACACATTTATTACAATTTAAATCAGTGTTGTTTATTCACGTAGGTATGCAACACACAGTACACGAGGAGCAGAGCACCCGTAGGTGGTTACCCTACGAGTGTCAGTGGATCAACTAAGTCATTGGCGGGGGTTTCACATAAAACCACCCCCACTCTTACCCTTACTTGCTATAAGTAGGCAACACTGTCAATGACTGGGAGAACGAAATAAATGTGAAAAGAGTGCAAAAGAAAAATGAAGAGAAGAATAAGAACTTTATTGTCAGCTGTTCACTTTATAGTGATTGACCACTGGGATCCACCTTAATCATCTATATAAAAATACAATTATCTCATTACAAAACTAACTTATTTAAAATTTAAAACTCATATCTAGGTTTAAAAGTCGACGATAAAAATAGAACGTTATTGAAAAAAAAATACAAATAATAATAATAAGTTTGAAGATTGAATATTTGAAATGAAATAAATGTTTTGTAATGTTTACGACGAGTTATTATATAGAAGACTGTAGGAAATGAGGAACGAGCTTTTTAAAATTGACGTTATTATGTGATCTAAATTGATGGTTGAAATGGCATATGTTTTCAAGTACAAACATCAATGAGAGAAAACATATACTAAATAACTTTTGCTAATCTTGAATACCAATCAAAGCTAAAATAATTAAGAGACAAAACCTGAAACGTCGGGAAAAAGTAAAGCTAAGATCTGACAACAAGTATATAGAGATCGATGCAATATAACATTATACTAGGAAAACGCGTTATGTGTTTCCGCGTTGATGGATGAGCTAATGAGAGTGAAATTGAATTTTTTCAAAAAGTTACATCAAGTTGATGTTTTGACGGCATTCAAGTTAAAATCCATCTTTCCATTCTCTTGGTTCATTTCGTAGACTATTATTCACTGAATAATTATTTTCTTGGAAACGACTCGTCCGATTCCAATAGGAGTGTGTGATAATGTGCATCATTGTTGTAGTTACGTTTAGGAAAATTTTGAATTCTGTTGAAAAATATTGATTTTCAAGATTTGTCCGCCCAGCCATTTCTTACGGGGTTTTTCAAAACTTTGAAATGGATTATCTAGAAAGTGGTTGGACCTATTAGACCAAAAAACTATACAGTTCTAAGTTGGATAAGTCCGCATATACAAAAAAAGTTTCATGCCGATCAGTCCAACCGTGCGACCTGTGTAGTGCGCAGAAACAAACAAAAAAAAACACAGACAAAGCTCCGTAAGAGTGGGGAGGAAGCGAACTTTTGCCAAGGTCGTGTCTTTAACTTGTACAGAAAAAGGGTGTGACCAGATAGGCCTGTAGGGTGGTCGAGGATTGGGGTCATCACCCCCCCCCTAGCCCTCCCTCTAGTTTGGTTCAACTAAAAACAGTTGTACAAAGGCCAGTTAACGCGAAGCCTACTACCCGAAGGGGGGAAGGGGGAGGACCCTTTCTGGCCCCGCAGGGAATTTTTTTAAATTACCTCTTTTTTGACACGATTTTACGTGTTTCAGATGAGATTTAGATGACAAAATTGATTGTTTTGAAGAACTAGAGGTGCCCAAGTGATATTTGCCAATCATGGTTATTGTATCTGCAGGGTCGTTCTGGCTCATTTTAGCGCCACGGGCAAGGACTCAATTATGAGCCCCGAAAACTGTTTGCACATAGTGAAAGTGAATGCAAGTGAGGGAGGAATCAAGCCCCGCAGGGACATTTTCGAAAATGTATCTTTTTAAATACGATTCTACGGGTTTGGGAATTACACGAAATTTCTGGAATTCATGAATTCGTTGATGTGGTAAGGAAGCTAGTTTTGCTGAATGGCTGTTCCAAGAAAGAACGCTAAATTAATCTATCATTCGATTACAATGCTGTTCGAATAATAACATATACTCCACCCAATAATGCATGAGTGAAATAGAATATGATTTATGCATTATTATTGTTAATAGGATGTCACAAATGTGCGCCGATAGCGCCTTTTAAATTTGACGCCTCTGAAGTCACGATCTTTGCTCACCCCTAGAAACGACCCTTATTGCAAGTTCTCTTTTTCCATTTCACTTCAATGTCATCGTTACGACTGTTGGAATTTTGGAAATTTACAAAAATTGTAATAAATAATTTACATCTGGAAGAAGCATATAGTGTTGCTTGTTGATTTCTGCTAACTCATAAACCACGTACCAGAACTGTCATTTCGAAACGGTAAATCAAATTTCTTCAAATTACACCTTTTTCAATAGGGTTCAACGTGTTTCAGATGAGATTCAGATGCCAAAATCAATTTTCTGCTAGAACTGAATATGCCCATCTAATTTTCTTTGCAATGTGAAATATGAATCTATGTACGATTTTATCTATCTATATACATCTTTCCTTCCTTCTCTTTCTTTTTTCTTTCTCTCCTTAGCTCTTCCTTCTTTTTTCGTCTTTTCTATTTCTCGTCTTTTCAAATTGTGTCTTGCAAGACCTTTTTCTTGCGCCCCCCCCCCCCTCCGGTTCCGACGCCAGGGCATGTACTATCCTCTCAACGATACAGGTGGCGTAGAAGACAGGTAATCTAACAGGCAGTGTATTCAGGGCACCATGATAAGGTAGCGGATCATAAGACAGGAACCGTGCAGGACACGATACATGCGGACAATAGGCTGATGAGTCAAGCGCCATGATCACGACGGGTGGACAGATCAAGGTAGCGGATCATAGACAGGAACCGTGCAGGACACGATACATGCGGACAATAGGCTGATGAGTCAAGCGCTAAGATCACGAGGGTGGACAGATCAAGGTAGCGGATCATAAGACAGGAACCGTGCAGGACACGATACATGCGGACAATAGGCTGATGAGTCAAGCGCGCTAAGATCACGAGGGTGGACAGATCAGGTAGCGGATCATAAGACAGGAACCGTGCAGGACACGATACATGCGGACAATAGGCGATGAGTCAAGCGCCATGATCACGAGGGTGGACAGATCAAGGTTAGCGGATCATAAGACAGGAACCGTGCAGGACACGATACATTCGGATAATAGGCTGATGAGTCAAGCGCCATGATCACGAGGGTGGACAGATCAAGGTAGCGGATCATAAGACAGGAACCGTGCAGGACACGATACATGCGACAATAGGCTGATGAGTCAGCGCCATGATCACGAGGGTGGACAGATAAGGTAGCGGATCATAAGACAGGAACCGTGCAGGACACGATACATGCGGACAATAGGCTGATGAGTCAAGCGCCATGATCACGAGGGTGGACAGATCAAGGTAGCGGATCATAAGACAGGAACCGTGCAGGACACGATACATGCGGACAATAGGCTGATGAGTCAAGCGCCTAATGATCACGAGGGTGGACAGATCAAGGTAGCGGATCATAAGACAGGAACCGTGCAGGACACGATACATGCGGACAATAGGCTGATGAGTCAAGCGCCATGATCACGAGGGTGGACAGATCAAGGTAGCGGATCATAAGACAGGAACCGTGCAGGACACGATACATGCGGACAATAGGCTGATGAGTCAAGCGCCATGATCACGAGGCGTGGACAGATCAAGGTAGCGGATCAATCAGAAGGAACGGCAGGACACGATACATGCGGACAATAGGCTGATGAGTCAAAGCGCCATGATCACGAGGGTGGACAGATCAAGGTAGAGGATCATAAGACAGGAAACGGTGCCAGGACGACGATACTGCGGGACATAGGCCTGCTGATGAGCAAGCGCCATGATCACGAGGTGTGGACAGAATTCAAGGTTAGGGATCATAGTACCGGAACAGGCAGGACACGATTACCTGCGGACAAAGGATGATGAGTCAAGCGCCATGCATCACGAGGGTGGACAGATCAGGGAGCGGATCATAAGACAGGAACCGTGCAGGACCACCAATACATGCGGAAACAATAGGGATGGGAGTCAAAGCGCGAGGATCACGAGGGGGGACGATCAATGGTTAGCGGATCATTAAGACAAGGAACGTGCAGGGGGGACACGATACCTGCGGACAATCGGCTGATGAGGTCAAGCGCCCATGATCACGAGGGTGGACAGATCAAGGTAGCGGATCATAAGACAGGAACCGTGCAGGACACAATACATGCGGACAATAGGCTGATGAGTCAAGCGCCATGATCACGAGGGTGGACAGATAAGGTAGCGGATCATAAGACAGGAACCGTGCAGGACACGATACATGCGGACAATAGGCTGATGAGTCAAGCGCCATGATCACGAGGGTGGCAAGATCACTTGTGTGTGACCGCAACACTGGATAGTATTGCCATCCAGTGGTATTACCTGGCATACAAATAACACGTAACACATGTTTCGTGTTTATTATGGATCGACCGTTTCTTGGGACGACTTCTCTGCACGGTGTGAAGCAGTTTCACAACAATACGTTCAACCGGAAAACCACCGCGATCGTTTATATGTTGAGAATGTCCCCTCGATGCAACAGGTATTCACAAATTAATGACTATTCCTGATGACGTCACAGAAGAATGCGTGTACATTTCCCCCGAGACGAAGCCGGCGCGTGTTGAAGCACGGACCTGGTGATTACAAGGCTGAGGCGCAAGATGGCTGAACCCTCCCTGGTCGCAGATAATAAAAAATTACATCTCATATCATCACTCTCACATATCCCCCCCCTCTCTCTTATCACTCTACACCTCATCTACAAATCCTCTTATAAATCTCACGCGCAACTACACCATAATCTCTCTAGCATCTCACTCGCACTCTCCCCATTCTCGCTATCCCACTCTATCTCTCTCTATCAACTCTCTCCGCGGTAGCTAGCTGTCCTATCTATCATCTACCCATCTCTCGCTCTCTCTTCTTCTATCCCTCGCTCTTATCACTCTCACTTCACTCCCACTCTCTCTATCCAATCTATCCCTCTATCACTATCTCCTCTCTACTCTGTCTATCTCTTCTCACTCGCCTGCTCTCTCTCTCTCTCTATCTCCCTCTCTCTATCAACTCTCCTTCCTCACCTCTCCCCCGTTCTCTCTATCACTTATTCTCTCATCACTTCTCCTCTCCATTCTCTGGTCTCTCTATCTCTCACTCTCAACCTACTCTCTATCTCTTCTCTCTCTCACTCTATCTATCTCTCACTCTCTCTCCCTCTCTCTCTATCACTCTCACCCTCCCCCTCTCTCTATCACTCTATCTCTCTCTATCTCTCTCTCTCTCTCTCTCTCTCTCTCTCTCTCTCTCTCTCTCTCTCTCTCTCTCTCTCCCTCTCGGTCTCTCCTGGCTCTGGGGTTTGTTTGGCAACGCCGGGACGAAAGTGAAAGTATTTGAAAACATTCATCGAACGAACTCAAGTCGAACGTTCGAATCTACAGCATGTCGCTGATTGCATTGATGAATTATCTTTCCTCCTGGCCGAGTCCTTGAAGGTCAGTGAAGGTCAGCGAAGGTCAGCGAAGGTCAGTGAAGTAAGTAAGAGATATTCTGGGGTTTGTGGAAACAAATGGTATGGGTAACCATAGTGATGGCCACTGCAATGTTGTGTTGGGGACTGTCTGTGTTAGGTCTACGTCAAAATGGCGGACAATCCTGAATCTGCATATTCAAGAGATTTATGAAATAATGAGGAAAACGCAACATATGCGTATAGTTGTATGAGCGATATAGGCATATTTATACATGAAAGCTATATACATCCACCTTGAGATCCAAACAATTTTATATAGGTCATTTCATATGATCAAGGTGTGTGGAGTTTTAGATTTTACTTTCTAGATAATTATCTCGCTTATCACACAACGCACATTCAGCGTTTGCCCAGATAACTTGTCACAATTCATCCCTTGTTAAATGTCAATTAGGCCTATACATATCTGTCACAGCTTGGATCGAGAACTGCTTGACACCGTGCCATGTCCAGTGGTGGACTGGGCCACCGGGCAACCGGGCAGTGCCCGGCGGGCCGCTGGTGGAATGAATATCAAAATGGGCCGGTGAAACGGAAATTTGACTGCTAATTTTTTTACCCCCGAAAAAAAAATGGGCTGAGATTACTGCGGTAATCATCCCCCCCAGGCATTTTAAATACGATCATAAAAATGCTGGCGATTTTCTCCCTCTGCCTTTTATATTTTTTGTAACGAGATTAATAATAATCCAGGGTTTTTAGAATTCCATACAACGCGAATAGAACCACCCCTTTGTTTACTCCCGGGTGTGAAAAGAAGTGAATCGAGAACGAGTAAAAAAAGGGCGGAACTTACTTCATTTTCAGAAAGTAAAAAAATCTGGCAGATTTTTACTTTTTGGTTTCAAAAAAAAGTTTTCAAAAAATACAAGGAATATTAATCGGGAAATAAATTTGTCTTGTTTTTGAATACTTTTTTCAACGACCTTGAGGTAAAATATCTGGGATCTTTACTGTCTTTTTTTTGATACTTTTTTAACAAATTTTTTGAGGAATAATCGGAGTTTTCTCTTTTGTTTTAATACTTTTTCAACGAATTGAGTAATAAACGGGCTGATCATACTGTCTTTTGGGAATACTGTTGCAAATATATTTGGGTAATAAAATTGGAAGATCTCTATGTCTTGTTTCGAATTTTTTTTTCAAAATATTTGAATTAAAATATCTGGCGATCTTTACGTTTTGTCCTGAATATTGTTCTAAAAGATTTTTGGGGAAATAAAAATCGGGAGATTTTTACTGTCTTTTTTTCTGAATCTTTTTTTCAACGATACGGGGGTAATAAATCTGGCAGATTTTACTGTCTTTCTCGAAATTTTTTTCAACAATTGAGGTAATAATAATTGGCAGTATTACTGTCTTGTTTCAAATACGTTTTCAACGTATTGAGGTGAAAAAAAATCTGGAATCTTTACTTTGTCTCTAAATCGTTTAACGATGTTTTAGGTAAAATCTGGCAGATCTTCACGTCTTGCCCGGAAACTTTTTTAACGTGTTGAGGTAATAATATCTGGCAGATCATTACTTTTTGTCTTAATACGTTTTTCAACGATACTTGAGTAATAAAAATTGGGCGATCTTTACTCTTTTTTCTGAATATCAACGATACTGAGGGAAAGGATCTGGGGGATCATACTGTCTTGTTTCTGAATACTTTTTAAAACGATACTGAGGTAAAATAATGGCAGTTTTTACTGTCTTGTTTCTAAATACTTTTTTCAACGAGTTGGGGTAAAAATTAATTGGCAGATTTTTACTGTTTTTTTTGAATCGGTTTAACGGTTTTGAGGAGGAAAAATCTGGGACCCACTTTTTCCAAACCCCAACGATGCTTGGGGTAAAAATATCTGGCGATTTTTACTGTCTTGTCCTGAATACTTTTTTCACGATATTTGATTTATAAAATTGGCAGACTTTACCCCTTTGTTTTGAATTCAACGATATTGAGGTAAAAAAATCGGGCAGACTTTACGTTTTTTTCTGAATACTTTTTAAAACAAACTCGGGGAATAATAATCTGGCAGATTTTTCTGTCTTTTTTTCTAAATACTTTTTTCCCCAACATGCTGGGTAATAAAATCTGGCAATTTTTCTGTCTTGTTTTTAAAATACGTTTAAAACGAGCTTGAGGTAATAAAAATCTGGAGATCTTTACTGTCTTGTTTTAAATACTTTTTTTAAAGTGCTTGAGGTAATAAAATCGGGCAATTTTTACTGCTTTTTCTAAATACTTTTTTTAACGATATTTGAGGTTAAAATAATCTGGGAATCTTATGTTTGTTTTGAATACGTTTAAACGATACTCGGGGGTTTAATAATTGGCGATCTTTACGTCTTTTTTCAATACTTTTTCAATAATATTTGGGGAAAATATTCTGGCAGATTTTCACTTTTATGGCATTGTGATATGTCGGTACAAATATACCAGCATATGATACCCCTCTTTTCCCTTTCCTGATTTTGGGGAAGACAGATTAATAATTCAGGCGGATTTCACTGAATTCCATACAACATAGTGTGAAATCCAGCATTTTTTTACCCCCTCGGTGTTAAACATGGTATTCATCGTCTATGGGGAAAAAAACTGGGTCAACTTTACTGTCCCTATGGGGAAAGTGTTAGAATCTCCCCCATTTTTTTCTGAATACTTTTTTCCAACGATATTTTCGTTTTAAACGATCGTTGAAAACATTACTCAGACTTTAAAATCACCAATTTTTTAAAACCAAATACGTTAAGACAGTTTCAGACAGTAAGATCACCCCAGATTATTTTACCTCGAGTATGTTTTGAAACACTATCAGACAGAAAAATGCCGGTTTTTTTTTACCTTTTCTTGGGTATTTTTTTTATGGTATGGTATTTTACCTTCCGTAAAAAAAGGCATGAAATCCCCTAGATTTTTTTTTACCTCAATAGTACATAATATCCTGTTAACATCCGAGGAGTAAAAAAGGGATTCCATAATATGTGGTATGGAATTTCGAATTATCCCCGATTTAAAATTAATCGGTCCCCTTATAATCAGTAAAAAGGTAAAGGGGTAATTTACCAATATTTTTTGATCCGTATAAATGTCATCACAGTGAAGATCTGCCGATTTTTCCTTCCCCTTAAGAAGTAGTTGCCGGGTATTTTACCCCAAAAAATTGGGAAACAGTTTCAACCCAAGGGAATAAAAGATTGGATTTTATTTTTTCATTTATAACAGTTCGAAGAATAAGAGGGAATAATCATATCTTGTATTGTACGATTCAGTTTCAACAAGCCCTGGATCTCCAGTTTTATACCTCAAGTATGTGAAAAAATATTGAACAAGACCCCTAAAGATCGGTCAATTATTTTCCTCAATATTTTGAAAAAGTATTCGAAACAAAACGGAAGTTCCAATTATTTCCTCAAGATGTTAGGGAAAAAAGTATTTAAAACAAAACAGTAAAAACTCCAGATTTTATACCTCAAATATGTTTGAAAGTATCAGAACAAAACATAAAAATTTTGCCAGATTTTTATTTTTCCTCAGATCGTTGAAAAAATTAGAAAAAAGACAGTAAGATTGCCCCATTTTCATTCCTCAATATCGTTAAAAAAGTTCAGAAAAAAAAGAAAAATCTGCAATTATTATAAACCCAAGTAATCGTTGAAAAAATTCGAAACAAGACAGTAAGATCGCCGATTATTATTTCCTCAATATCTTGAAAATTTTTCAGAAACCAGACGAAGATCTGCCGGGTTTCATTACCTCAATTTCGTTGAAAAAAGATTCAGAAACCGAAGAAGATCGGGAAGTTTTTATCACCCCAAGTATCGTTTTAAACAGTATCCAGAACAAGACAGAAAATGCCCCGTTATTTTTACCCAAGTATCCTTGAAAAAGGTTTTAGAAAAAGACGAAAAAGATTGCCCGATTATTATTTCCTCAAATTTGTTGGAAAAAGTATTCAGAGACAAAAAGAAAAATCTCCCAAATTTTTAAAACCAAATACGTTGGAAAAAAATATTCAGAACAAAAACAGTAAAGATCTGCCAGTTATTTTCCCCAAGATCGGAAAAAAGTATTCAGAAAAAAGACAGTAAGATTGCCCGATTTTTTACTAAGTTCGTTTAACAGTTCGAGGGAAAAACAAGAAAGAAATTTTCCCGTTATTTTTCCCTCAAAGGATCGTTGAAAAAGTATCCCGAAACCAAATAAAGACTGCCCGATTATTATTACCCAAGTATCGGGGTTGAAAAAACATTCAGGAACCAACAGGAAAGTCGCCAAAGATAATACCTCAAGATCGTTAAAACGTATTCAGAAACCGAAGTAAAGAAGGGGATTAATTACCTCAAGTTTCGTTGAAAACAGACCAGAAAACAAAAACAGTAAGATCTGCCAGATTTTTATAATCAAGTATCGTTGAAAAAATATCAAAACAAAACAGTAATGACGCCAGATTTTTATCACCTAATTCTTGAAAAAATGTTCAAGCAAGACAGTAAAGATTTGCCATTTTTTATTCCCCTCAAATCGTTGGAAAAATATTCAGAGACAAAACAGTAAAATCTGCCAGATTATATTAAATAAGTTCTTTAAAAAAGGATTAAACAAGGACAGTAAGATCTGCCCGATTATTATTCCTCAAGATTTGAAAAAAAAAAATTCAGAAACAAAAGGGAAGATTGCCCGATTATTATTCTAGCGTCAAAGCGTTTTTCAAAAAAAAAGACAGTAAAAACCCCCAGATTATTTACCTAAGATCTGAACCATTTTAAAAGAACAAAACGTAAAGCTGCCCAATTTTATTACCTAAAATATTTTTGAAAAAGTATTCAGAAACAAGCAGGAAGATCTGCAGATATTATTTTCTCAAGTACGTGAAAAAGATTCAGAAACAAGGGTAAGATCTGCCCGATTTTTTCCTCAAAATATCGTTGAAAACAGTACCCGAAACAAGAAGTAAAGATCTGCAGAATTTTTACCTCAAAGTATTGTTGAAAATATTCAGAAACAAAACAGTAAAGATTTCCCCGATTATATTACCCCGGGGCGTTGAAAAGTATTCAAAAACCCCCAAGTAAAGTTGCCAGGAAATTATTACCTCAAGTATCGTTTTTAAAAACAGTTTGAAACAAACAGTAAAGTCTGCCCAATTTATTTCCTATCTGAAAAATTGAAACCAGTAATGCTGCCGATTTTTTACCCTCAATATGGAAAAAAGTTTTAAAACAAGAAGGGGAAACTGCCAGATTTTATTCCCCAAAACTTGGTTTTAGGAAAAGACAGTAAATCGGGGAAATTTTTATTTTACCTCGTATCTTGAAAAGTATTTGGGCCGGGAAAAAAAAATCTGCCCGATTAAACCTGGATCTTTTAAAAAGTATTCAAAAACCCGACGTAATGATTTTGCCAGTTTATTTCCCGTTGTAAAACATATTTGAAAAAGAACAGTAAAACGCCAATTTTTTACCATTGATTGCAGAAAGTTCCGCCCCATTTTTTCCTCGTATTTCGATAAAATCATGTTTTCACCCCAAGAAAAAATCTGGATTCTTTTTTCGTTGTAGGGGTTAAAAGAATTTTGGTTTTTTTTTAATTTTTCAAAATAATCAGTTAAGGATCGAGGGTATTCTCCAGAATTTGTAAGGGAAGTATTAAAATGCCTGGGGATGTTCCTACAGTAATATAGCCAGATTCTTAATGGGGGGTAAAAAGAAAATTAGAAATGCCCCCGGTAACCCCATATTTTGCTACCTTCGTACTGGTTTATTCAAGGGCAACTTTCCCTCAGGGGTAAACTGAAATTTTCAATGGAAAACCACTCCGTTAAAAAATGGCCCTAAACAGATTTCCATAATTTTCAGGTATATTTTCCTTTTAATGGGGTAGGTACCCCGTTTAGGTTTCATTTATCGTTTTTAACAGAAATCAGGTCATGGAACCGGTACAAAACAGCCAACGGCACCCGTAGGTTTTTTTGGATTTTTGTGGGGCCAAAAGAGAAAGAAAGAAGGACAGCACGGAAAAAAAAAAATTTGTTATTAAGTTTTCATACCAAACTTTCAATAAAAAGGGCTGAAAAATTACTTTTAAAAAATTGGAAATTCTCATTCCAAGGGGAAGTCAAACATGTTCTTCCCGTTTTAACCCCTAGAATAAAATTTGGGGGGGTAAATGAAACACATTTGGGATATTAGGGCCCCCAAAAATTTTATTTTTAAATTTTAAAAAAAAAAGTTCTAAAACCTTTGGGGTTGAAAACCGGGGGGTTTTTAACAGCTACCAATTTTTGGGGGAAAATAAAACCAAAAAACCCCCCCGGGCCCAACGCGAATTGTTTTGCTACCCCGTTGGGACGGGCTGTTAAAATTCCCAACCCCCCCCAACTTCCATCCGGGGGTTAACCCTGAAATGATAAAAATCTAATGGAAAACCCCCCCCAACCCCCTAAAAAATTTCCCTAAAAACCCCCGCACTCCAAAATTTTTCCCAGATTAAAAATTATTTTTTGGGAAAGGGAAAAATTTTTTGGTTTTTTTTTCCTTTTTTAAAAAAGTTTTCTTTTTTTTCGATTGAATATAACCCCATGAGGAACCCCGGCCCTGGAACCCAAACTAAAGATAAAACCCCCTCCCAAGAAGGGGGTCACTTCCTTTAGAATTTCAGGATTTTAAGGGGTTTTGCTTATTTTGGGAGCGAGGAGAGAGGGGAGAGAGAGGAGAGGGGCGGTTTTGCGGCGGTTTTAAATTTCCCCAATACATTTCTTAAAAATTTTCTTACAGTTGGGTGGCCTTTAAACCTTTTGCCCGGGGCGGTTTTAAAAAAATTTCCCGCGGGAAAATTCTCATTCTCATCAAAGGGGGTTCCAAACATGATTCTTGCCCCGATTGTGACCCCCCGTTATGAGCCAGGTGACCGGGGTATACTGACCGGGGTATACTGTGCCGGGGTTACTGACCCAAAGGGTTTTAATACTGGCCGGGTAACTGAGCGGGGAAACGAGTTAAAACCCCAAAACCTTTTAAGGGTTTTCTATGTTGGAAAAGTTTGGGGAAAAACCAAAAAAATTTTCATGTCGATCGGGTCAAAGGCCCCCGGGGGTGTTACAAAAAAACAAAAACACCCCGCAAAGCTCCGAAAGGTTGAGGGGGAAATTTTCGCTGACGCCCCATCAAATTTAAAGATAAAATTGAATAAAGTATTTTTTTGGGATCAGCAAAAAAAAAAAAATTTTTTATCGGTAGATTTTTGCATCATCATTTTATGTTTTTTCTAATCAAACAGCTCCAAAAGGGTTATTTTAAAGTGGTTTTGACGCTTTCCCAATTTGGAAGATCATCCATTTTCCCTTCCCCTGGCGGGTTTTTTTTCGTAGAAAATTATAATGAACAAAATTTGAAAATTAGATTATGAATTTAAAGTTTACCTGTTAAAACCTTAATAAAAATTCGCCCAATCGGGCCCCGTCCTTCAAGGGAAAAGGTGGTTCCCGGCCCGGGAGGGATTCCCATTTTAAAAAACCGGTGTAATCCCTTTTTGAAAATTTTTGTTTCAAAATTTTTTTCCCTTTCTAAAAAAAATTCGAATTATTACAAAATTTCCCCCGGGGAAAATAAATTAAATGAACTTTTAATTCCGAGGTTTTCCCCCACACACCCCGGGACCAGCCGTTTTTTGGATGAGAAAGGGAATTAAATTTTGGTGTTTTGTTCACACCAAGGGGGAAAAAGGTTTTTAGAAACCATTTTTAAACACTGAAGCAAAAGGTGTAAACCAAGAATTTAAAAAAATTTTAAACCCGGGCCATATTTTATCAAACGTGAAACGCAGCTTGGGCCTTGTTCCCACGTTCCGCCCATGACGATCTCTCCGGGGTTAGAACCTTCGAGGGGCCGCCTAGATCCCCTTCCAGCTAGCTGCAGGTCTAAGGGCTTGATGCCTGGTGGTCAAATTTCGCCGCCTAAAACCCCCTTAAAAAGCTGCCAAAGGGCTCTACGGGGCTCTGATGGCCTGGTAGCCCAATCACCGCCCCCTAATCGCCTACGGTTTAGCTGCAGGCTCTACGGGGCCGATGGCCGGGGTATTCAAACATCCCCGCCTAGCGCCTACAAGTTTCTGCAGGCTTTACAGGGCCTGGGGCCTTTGAGTAGTCAAACATCGCCGCCTAAATCGCCTATAAGCTAGCTACAGGCTTAAAGGGCTCGAGGCCTGAGTTTAAAACACGCCCCCTAAAATCGCCATAAGCTAGCTAAAAGTTTTAAAAAGGGCTCTGATGGCCGAGTAGTCAAACATCGCCCCCCCTAATCGTTTAAAGCTAGCTACAGGCTCTCAGGGTTTGGGATGGCCTAAATTAGTAAAAACATCGCCGCCCTAGACGTCCCAAGCTAGTACAGGCTCAAAAGGGGCTTGAGGGCCTGTTTAGTCAATTCGCCCCCTAATCCCCCCTTTTTTTAAGCTACAAACAGGCCTACGGGGGCCCTGAGGGCCCTTTAAGTAGTAAAAACATCGCCCCCTAGACGCTTATAAGTAGCTCAGGCTCTACGGGGGCTCTGATGGCCGAGAAATCAATCATCCCCCGCTAGATCGCCTACAACCTAGCTACAGGCTCTACGGGGCTCTGAGGCCTGATTTTAGCAAACATCGCCGCCTAGTCCCCTAAAAGCTTTCAGGGTTAAAGGGCTTGATGGCCTTAAATAGTCAAACATCCCCGCCTAGATCGCTTATAAGCTAGCTCCCCGGCCTCTAAAAAGGGCTTGAGGGCCTGAGTACCCAAACATCCCCCCCTGATCCCCTAAAAGCTAGCGCAGGCTCTACAGGGCCCCTGAGGGCCTGATAGCCAAAAAACCGCGCCAGACCCTACAAGCTACTACACCTAAAGGGCCTGATGGCCTGAGTATCAAACTCGCCCCCCCTAGATCCCTAAAACTGCTAAGGCTCTACAGGGCTTGAGGGCCCTGGAAATCAAACATCGCCCCCAAAAGTCCCCAAAAAAGCTAGCTACGGTCTACAGGGCTCTGAGGCCCTTTGGAGTATCAAACATCGCCCCCTAGTTTCGCCTAAAAAGCTACCCTCCAGGCTTCAGGGCTCTGATGGTTAGTAGTAAAACATCGCCCCCCCGAGATCGCCTACAACTAGCTGCGGGCCCTCTACAGGGCCGTTTGGCCCTTAGTAGTCAAACATCCCCGCCTAGATAGCCTAAAACAGCTACACCCTTAACAGGGCTCTGGGCCGATATTAAAACCCCCAATCCCCGGGCCTGGGATCGCCTACAAGCTAGCAAAAGGCTCTACGGGGCTCTGATGGCCTGGTAGTAAAACCATCGCCGCCTAAAATCGCCAAAACCTAGCTACAGGCTCTACAGGGCTCTGATGGCCTGAGTAGAAAAACCGCCCTACCCCCTCCTATAACCCCTAGCTCCCAGGGCCTAGGGGGCCCTCTGACCCCCGGTGGGGTTAAAACCCTCGCCGCCTAGATCCCCTTTGAAAATAGCAAATTTCCCTTTGAGTATCGTCTTGATGGCTTAGGAAACGGTTTCCTAGACCCACAAACAACGTTTGAGCTACCGGAACATGCAGCGCAGGGTATGGAATACCCCCCAAACCGGGCTTAAAATTTTGATTCGGGAGGAAAAGGGGAATTTTCAGCCCCGGGTTTTTCGATCCCCCCCGCCCTTCCTTATTCTTTCAGGGGTTTTTCAGGGGGCCCCCTCTATAGTCTAGACTAATATCGATATGGTTCCTACAATAAGTCGGCCATGACCGCTTCCTTCCCATTACCCAAGAACCTTCATCTCATCATCCCATCATCTCATTAATCATCCATACGGCGCCATTAGATCTCAGTTATCATAACAGTGCGTCGTTAAACCCCAATATGAGAAAAAACAAATTGAGCTCAGTCGCGTATCCATCGTAGATAGTCATTGCCCTAGGTTAAGCTTAGTGATGAATAAAACAGTAAGCAGAGATGGGCCTAATTGTTTGGAACTCGGGGTGCATAGCTTTCCATTACATTCAGATAATATGCCTTCATCGCTCATTCCGCCGGCGCATGTGTTGCGTTTTGCCGATAATGAGCCGGCAGGTGGGTCGAGAGCGCGGCGCGGAATAGTGATGCCGGGAACAGATGCTGGGCATGTTAATTCCAGGAGATAATGGACCAGAGACAAGTATTTACCACTTACACAGGAGACGAACGATTCCCGATAAAACGCACGTGACATTTCAATCATTTCGACGCTCAAGACTTTATTTTCCATCAAGAATTCGTTTTTTACTAGAAAGGCAGATTCACAATTGGAACTGGACTCGAAGATGAAGGTTTGCACGAATGATAATATTTCCATGGCACTGTTCACAACACCACGCAGCAGTATTTTTTTTTCTAATAACATCGAAACTTGATACACAATCGTTGTTCCCCAATCGAAGCTATGGATGAATGTAGGATCGTTTGGAAGGGGCACCACAAGGGCGACCTTACCACCCCATTTCATTATTATTTTAAATCAAAGCAATGAACTTTGACACCAGGTCTACGCTGTCTGTGACCACACTTCTTCGCCGCGGATAAAGTCTCAAGTTGCCGAAAGTCCGGAACACAAGTATAAACTGTTTTTGCGATATATCCGGACATTACCAACATTGGTATTAGGAAATCAAAACACACGAATGTTGATATCTTTCACTTTCAACCAAGTCTCTTAGGCAATATTCACTTCTTCCAAAACAGCAGGTGCAAAGTCCATCATTATACAAAAAATAGAAAAATAAGGTGTGATAGGTCTCAATATAACTAGGCTTATCACTCTACTAATGTGCCGTAAGAGCAAGGTTTGTAACTCCGCTTCTAATATTTCTTCTAAAACCTTGCTCCAGATTAAAGGACATCACGAACCTACAACGAGGTTTTAACGAATAATGACGATAGTATTTATGCTTTAGTTGACACTGAAAATGGTCACAAAAGTTACGTATCGCGTTCATCGTGTGTGGTAACAGAACTGGCTTTGGGCTAAGCTGAAATCAAACAGTTCAACCACAGGCGTTTGATACACAAGACCAGGGAAAGTCACGCATTTTTTCTCGTAAATCGAGCTAACCGAAACTATTTATTTGAATTAAAACGGTTTCTGGCATTCTGATGACAAATAGCTCAGCTGATAGAGGAAGGTTTACCCTATCAACGTATCAATTGCCATCTTGATGCACTGGTTTCAACTGGTTACCAACTGGTTTCAACTGGTTACCAACTGGTTACCAACTGGTTATCAAGTGGTTTCAACTGGTTTCAACTGGTTATCAACTGGTTTTCGTGTTTTATCAGTTTAACGTATTTTTCAACTAAGCTTAGTTTTTCCAAAAATTTTCTCGGAAATTTCAACTTTTTTTTCATTTCAAATTTATAACATAGTCAATTCAACCATGATACATCAATAAATAACCAAATATTTGATACATTTTTGTGGGTGGGTCCCCTTAAAACTCAGTCCCCCACTCGTGCCATCAGATTCACAATCACAATATCTATTCACAAAATGCTCGTTGAAACTTATACCTCCTTGAACTCTTGATCATTTATATAAAATGTCAACATAAGAGATTTAGGATCATTATCAAATTTTAAATTGAATTAAAACAGCTCTAATGGGCAAAGCTCATTATTGTTAAATGAATATATTATGTTAACATACGAGTCTAGAATATGTTTTAAATTATCCAGTGAATCAAATCATGTTTGAGATGAACTGACTCATCTGAATCTCATCAAACTATCCGTTGTTTCGAATGAAATGTTCAACATCCTTTAATAACATATTAACGTAGATTGTTTCATATTAGTTCGTGTAGGCCTGCGTGGATTCAGTGGAGGCAATAAATATATTATTATTATTACCTCTGTTCCAGCTAGCTGTTGCCAGCGCCATCTTCATCAGTGGTGTATTCGGGCCAGGGCGGGCCGGGGCGGCGCCCCGGTACTTTATTTTTGTGGCAGGGCGCGCCCCGGTACCTTTTTTCTTGAAAACCATGTTTGAAGACAAAAGCTAACCTGAACCAGCGAACTATATAATATATTTAATATTATATAATAATGCAAGGCGGCAAAGTGGTTACAAATGTGTCGGTATTTATTCAAAGCAAATTTTGTTAACGTACACATGTTCTCAGGACAATAAGCATCGTCTATTCGTCATAATAAGGTGAAACAGTGAAACTTATGCCAAGTTTGTAGATCCTTTGATATAACTTGCCGACATAAACCTAGTTTAATTTCGGGGAATTGGTAAGGCTTGTGGGCGGTATGGTATGATCTACAAACAAAACTATGAATTTTATCATATTGCGATCGTTCATTTCGTTGTTTTAAGGGAATTTAGAAGGGGCAGGGGCCGCGGGGTAGGGATAAGGGGAAATTGCAGGATTCAGTTGTGTTCTGTGACTGACCTGTAGTAGTTGACATTATATAGCTCAGTTTAAATTGCGTTCCTTTGTTGCGTTTTGTATGGTGTTTAAGATATAGTTATTTCTTTAATAATTGTTCGTGTGCCGAAAATGGGGAAAAGAAAAAAAAACAGAACTAAATAATATAATTCCAATAAAACGAAGTATTAGTGACTTTTTTGGCAAGCAGCCTGGTTCTTTAACAGTATCATCTAACAGCAGCTCTGAAGATGCTGTGTCCTCTGTATCTACAGTTAAAGACAGTGAGAACTCCACGCTTACTAGCTGCACTTCAGATGTAAACGTTGCAACTGAAACCATCGCTCACAGGACGGATACACGGGAAATTTCTTATCCTGATGTTTGGAGTGAATCGCAATGGAAAGAGCGACAAGCCAAACATGCATGGCTGAGCTCGAAAGATGGTAGATTGGGATGCAAGATTTGTTCGTCCATTCATACGTTGGGGCCTTACAAATTACAAGGGCTTTCCCTTAGTAACGAATGGACCAGTTTCCTAATTACGTACAATGGGGAGGACAAAGAGAGAAAAATGAAGTCGTTAAGAACAAAAATATCGGCGCATCAAAATTCTGAAGCCCATAAAAAGGCTAATTTAATTTCATTAGAAGCTAAAAATGAAGCTCTAGAAACCGCAACTTATAAGTGGCACGATAAAAAATGTGGATGATACGAAACGTGTGTTTAACACCGCCTATTATTTAGCCAAAAACGATCGCCCATTTTCTGATCATCAAAGTTTAATCCAACTTCAGAAGATAAACGGGACCGAAATTGGTGTGACCCTTCACTCTCGTTTAAGTGCCACTAATATTATCAATCATATTGGTGACGAATTCCGAAAGAGACTCTTTAAGAACGTGATAGACAGCAAAACCAAAATTCCATTCTCATAGACGAATCAACCACTCTTAGTAAGTTATCTACCTTAATCATATATATTGAGGCAATAATTGACCATGAAGAGGAAGTATTATTTGTTGACCTGTTGAACTTAGCGATCAAACAGCTGATACAGTTGTCGCAGCGTTACTAAACACCCTAAAGAGCTATGGTATAGATCACGAATACCTAAAAGAACATCTCGTGTGTTTTGCTAGTGACGGAGCAAGTGTTATGTTGGGTGCAAAAGCTGGAGTTGCGGCACAGTTATTGCAAAAATATCCAAATATTTGGTTTGGCACTGCCTGAGTCACAGATTGGAACTAGCTATTCATGACACAATAAAAGACATAAACGCTATCAATCATTTTAAATCCTTTATGGATACCCTGTACTCGTTGTACAGTCAGTCCCCCAAAAACGCAAGGGAGTTAGACATCATTGCTAAAGAACTTGGTGTTGAAATGAAAAGAATTGGCAGAGTTCTAGTGGTGCGATGGGCTGCCAGTAGCTTCAGAACAGTGAAAGCAGTTTGGGGGCGGCTACGCTGCACTTGTTACCCATTTTGGAGCGAATAAAGACAAGGCTAAATATAGGGGATTGCACGCTAAAATGGTATCTATTGAATTTTTAAGTGATCTTGGATTATTATACGACGTTTTGGAGGAAATGGCAAATTTATCTCTTCTTCTGCAAGACAGAAAGTGCTCTATTTCTAGAGCGGATGTATTAATTCGAAGAACAATTAAAGTCATAAATGCAATGAAGAAAAACCTGGAAATAAAGTGAAGGTATGTCAGGGAAGCAGCCGTTCATCTGAAATTTAACGACATTGCTATGAAGTCGTGCCCGTCAATTTCGTCGATCAACCGTCTCCAGTTTCTAACCAGCATCACCACCAACTTACAGTCACGCTGTTTTACAACCGCCGCCTCTAACGTCAAGTCCGCTGGGCCGGATACGTGTGTGCAAGAATATTCTAATCTAATGAAGTACTTTCAGGTACTGGACCCCGAACAGTGGCCCGTTCCAGAAGAATTGGATGAAACGTTCTATGGACAGCATGAAGTGGACATATTGTGTACTCGATTTAATATTGAGAGCAAGGTAGCGATCAAGAACGCTTTTAGGGATTATTTAGATAATGGTGGACGACGCGTACCCGAAGCGTTAGATCCACTATTAAACTGCATTAAGTCATGCCTTGCAGTACTGCTGAGTGTGAACGGGGATTTAGCGCAATGAACTTGATAGTAACCGATCTTCGTACCAAACTGATTATAAAGAATATTGCCTCGCTTTTGTTCATCAACTAAATGGACCACCTCTAGTTGAGTTTGATCCTACACCTTATGTAAAAGACTTGGCTTCTTAGTCATCGGTCAGCTGGCGACGCACAATCGCAACATGTAGACCATGATGCACCCGCGGGGGATCAAGCTGCGAGAGATTCTCTGTGGCGATTATTTTAGATGCAAAGGTAAACTACATCATTTTAATTTTATATTTAAATTAGAATCTCTTAAAACGACATTGCGGCATGTTGTAACGTCTCACAAGTCCCCCCCCCCCCCCCCCCCCCGCCGAGTTGGGATTAAAGGTTTTTTTTTCAGTTTTCACCGCCCTGGTACCTTTTTTTTACGAATACACCACTGATCTTCATTCGCCTCTGACGTTCCTTAATTAAATGTGATATTCCGGCGCGGTATTCATTAACGCAGAGTTAACGCGGAGTTAACGCGAAGTTAACGCAATCCTGGCCCATGATTCGTTTAGCAGCCAAGACGAGCGTTCAAGCTAGCACTGAGCTGACGGTTCGGTCGACCGTCCCCTCTGCTCCACACCTCTAGCGCGCGGGTGTCTCGCGCCGTCATCGCTCGAGGACGCGCGTCTTCTCAACTAATAACGTGGCGCGCTCTCTCGTCATTTACATAAAACAATTATCAAACCCTTGAACATTAATATTATCCAATCAAAGCTGGTAATTTGTAGGAAGTATTTTCTAAGGAAATTGAAAGGAAATTGTCGGAAAATGGAAGAAAATGGGGGACTTGTTGATACAAAGTAAGAGTTCGAATCTATTATTACAAATACGTCGAGTAGAGTTCTAAATGTGTGTTCAAACACAATTTGAAGCTGTCAATTCTAGCGTGCACTGATCGCGTAACTGACCGGGTGACGGAGGGGGGAGGGGAGGGAAGAGGGGAGGGAGGGGGAGGGGAGAACGAGGAGGACACTACACAGGAATATGTGTACTTGGCATTTTCAAATCAAGTTATGAATCATTCAAAATGTTTATTAATCTGCTTATTTCAGCACATACGGGACATTTAGAACATATTTCTGAGGAATATTTCTTTCCATTGAGGTTCATCCCTTTTTATTACCATCATTATTATCATTATTATTAGAACATCATTATTATTATTATTATTATTATTTTACAATATATGTAATTGTATAACCGCGGTATCGGAAAGGCTACACATGTTTACCTGGGTATCGACAGCTCACTCTCCTGGCGGCCGAACATCGATCAACTATCTAACAGGCTCGTTCCGTAGCTTTTCACATTGATGGTCTTGAAAGTATTTCACGATTCGACTACTAAACACTGTCTATAGGAACATCCCCAATGTTGTATGGTCTGTTGGCTCGGGGAAATGCCTCTCATTATCATCTGGAGAACATTCTAAGACTTCAAGATGGAATTATCAAGTCAATGTTACCTCGTCATATTAAACAAAAGCTAGACTTCAACATAAATAAATATCATTTCACTGCAATGTACTTCTGATCACTGAATTGCACACTTATATGTTGGTTATTTTAAAGAGGACTATCAAATAAAGGATGTCCACCCTATTACAAGATTAGCCTTAATCGAGACATTTAGGATTCCTTCTTGGATAACAAATATGACAAGATAAGATTGGAAAACATTGTCCCTTTCAATCTCAATCAACTTCATATTAATTTGAAAATCTCGACAATTACAATGAGCTGAGAGAATGTGTCAAAAAATGTTACCATTCGATTATATTGAACAATCTTAATTTAAATTTTCAATATGAGGTTCAACTCGAAATACTAATTTATGTTGCCTTCGTTAGTTGCCCATTTATCATGAATATGTAAATGGGCTCGGATTGTGGATGGGGATTGAATATCAGTTGTATAATTCTGTATAATTGTTTATTATTGATGTATCACTATTATTATCATTGAGTGTCTCGCTTCTTGCAACTGTCTGACCTCGGTTTATCTTTGTTAGACACTTCTGAGCTCGTGAACGTGGCACAGGCCTATGTGTATTGTTGTACTTGTAGGATGTATTATTGTATGATTGGTTATTACTAGGAAAACGCCATATATGCGTTGTTATACGAGCATATAGTATTAGTATGGGTAAAAATGGGTAAAAAACCACTTCGAGTGGTACCAATTTAGCACATTCCATGTTTTTTTCTTCAAAATGGCTGACCTGATCAAGTTGAAAATTTCCAGAAATGTGAACCAAAATGTAATTCACTTCACGCAAAATTTTCATTTTTTGGATAATTAATTCTAAAATACATGAAAAAAAAGTCACCCCTTAATAATGCCACAAAACTGAACAGATCTAAGTTGGATGAGGAACCATATTGAAAAAAAAGGTTAAAGTTGATAGCTGTAGCCGTTTGACCTGTGGGAGAACCGACAAAAAAACATGAAAAAAAAACATAAAAACGAACACCAATTTTTTTCAGTATGTCAAATTGAATCCTCGCTAAAGCTCGTCTAATTACTCACTTCCTTGAGTTCTCACTTACTATGTGCAATTGTATTTCTCTACTCATTAACAACTTCATTGTTATTAATATATTTTTAAAAACAACTATTTTAACCTGTTTCAATGTGTTATGACTTGCTCCATATTACTGTATATTAAATCTACAGAACCAAATAATATTGAACTGAACTGAAATTCGAATATAGATGTGTTGTCATCTTATTTCGTTTATTTCCTACACGCTTCTCGTCAATGTGCTTCATTGTATTGTTATTATATTCTATTATCAGAAATTTCATTTTATTTTATCGAATTATATATAATGTGAATTAATATTATATATCTCCACATATGAACCGCACGATGGTTTCGGGTACCTCACAAGAGTACCCGTTATTGTATAATGCTTTCATTGGAATCAATAAAAAGTGTATACGCCTATATGTTATTATTATTTATTATTATCATTAGAAGTCAACTTCTTGTGACTTTGCAGGTTTACAAAATTATACCCAAATCTACGTAAAAACATGAATAAAAATCCTTGAAAAAAAGAAAATATATATATACACCTACATACATATATATATTATATATATATATATATATATATATATATAAATATATATATATATATATATAGATATATATATATATATATATATATATATATATATATATATATAATATATATATATATATATATAATATATATATATATATATATATATATATATTATTATTATTATTATTATTATCGTTATTATTATGCCCTATTATTATTTGACCCGAGTACGAGTGTGTACGAATGTGTGACGTCACACCCACTCTCAGCTGCTCTGCCTTCAACCAGACGCAACCCGCTTCACACGGCCGCCACCTTCATCAATCAAGCCTTGCAAGTAATCCCCGACCTGTGTCCCCGCTAACGCCAGTGATCAGGAGTCGAGACCGCGGCCTGTGATCGCTATGACCGCGACCAAGGTCCTCGCTGACGGCTGAACTCCATACATCTACAGTCGACACACTGAGAGAATAGGATTCGTGCAGCCACCACAAGAAAACTCCAGCGATATAGAAATATGAGGTATTTCACAAATACACTCGTTATTGGTTGTTTTAATTAATTATAATGATTAAAAACGATATATTTGAAATATAAAAATGTATCTTGTGCACTTAAACGAATGGAACAGTGAAAATACGGATATGTTTTATGTTTATTTCATCCTTTTTCTGTCAAATGGTTGGTGGTTCTGTTAACCATACAGGCTAGTGAACAAGCAATGTTTCCACGCGAATCCGCTAAAAATAATATTTTTTCATGCAACAAGATTACCTGTGATTTGAATTCATAAATTTGTTTTGTCAAGTTGACCTAAAAGAATTCAATAAAACGCAATATCTATTGGATTTAAAAAATCAAGAGAGCCGCTATTAGTGTGTAACATACTAAGCTGATTTTAGTGTTGTCATGTTGAAAATTATCCAGTGCACTAAAGTGATATCAGGTTGCCCCACGGTAGAAATCCAATTCTCTCAGTGTGTCGACTGTAGCGTCTCCAGTCGCCATGGGGGGGGGGGGACCAGGGTGTGAAAGACCTCTAAATATACCGGCTTATAATATTTAGGGATCCAACATAGAAAACACAGTAACTTGAGGATGAATGACAGCTGTTTATTCAACTCGTAAGATACAGTGTACAGGCAGAGCATCCGTAGATGATTACCAGACGAAGGTCCGTAGATCACTTAAAGTTTACTTATAATTTAAATACACAGTTTGCCAAAATATTATACAACACTTCACCCTATTGGCTACTTATAAAATGGTACAGAATGATTGGAATTGCTGGATTTGACCTAAATTGTGTGCTCCTCCCCCAACAACATCATTGACAACAAATTCCGACGAAAGACTATATTCTGAAAGAGGCTAAGTGCTGATGGACGAACCTGGTTGTAACTCAAATTTGGATAACAATGTTTGAAACGAAGACATGACAACCAGTTTAACAGAAACCATGAAAAAACCAGAGGCGTCACGCGAGCAATATACTAGGGTAGGCAAGGATAATTCTTGATTTTGCCGCCCCCCTTCTTAATTTTGCCGCCCCCCCCCCCCTTCCTCAATTTCGTTGCGAATTTAATCATCAATAGGCGTACATATCAAAACTCTCCGTGTTGTTATTGTGTTGCGTAAGTATCAAACTCTTCTATTCGATAAAAAAACTCTATATTTATACAATTATATATACCTTATTCATAACACCTTATTCATATTGACGAATTGAAAATCAAGAATATTTTTACAATCAACCAACTATAAGCTTCAATTGTTACATTTTCAATATCGCCGGAAGTATGGTATACATACACACATATATATATATATATATAGGCTGTACAATTGGATGTATTCATGAAGTATTTACATTCCATTTATATATATATATATATAATATATATGTATATATTTTTTAATAACATCGAAACTTGATACAAAATCATTGTTCCCAATTAAGGCTATGGATGAAAGATGAGATCCATATTTGAAACCATTTTTGCCATATTTGAAAAACATTTTGAAAAATATAAAATTTGTAGTCAAAATTCTTACACAATCATCGTCACAGTTAACTCATATCAGTATCACAAAATGAAAAGTATTTCATTTAAATTCCAAAGTCTTTCACAACTATATATTATCGGTGGTTTGTTCACTATTCTTTGTTACCATTTTCTTTCATAGTATATTGTTTATGAGTTAATTATTTTGAACATATCTAATTAATAATTTCACTGTATGCTTATATTGGTCAATACGAACAGTGAACAAATGAAGCTTTTTTTAAATTTTCCAAAATAAGTAGGCATATTGATTGAATAATAATACTTGAAAGTAGTTCCTTAACTGAACGCCATTCGACACTAAAAGTAACAACAGAATGCGGTTCGTAATGCCAAATTGCCAACATGGCCGACGAAAGGTAACAAATATACAGTCAATAATGTAACATTTTTAATAAAATTAATGTTATTATTGAGAAATTCGCGCGATGTATTTTGTGACTTTTCACAAGTTTCACTGCCAGCGAACCTGCTATACTTTCACTGTCGAATAGTAATAATAATTGTTCTAAACTATAATGAAATTGCACTCCAAAAATAGGTATACATACATGTGTTTACATCAACTGCGCATGATAATTACATCTATAATGTTAATGACACACGTCTATTCTTCATGGCGGCAAATCTGTCCACGACTATTGAAGGGTTTGTCATGAGCTTATAACTTAGTGATCTTTCTATGGATAGAACAGCCAACGATGACAACCTATTTTCTGCCATCGTTGATCGCCGATACGATTTTATACGGCGCATGGCAGAAAAACTTCTCTCAGCCGATGCTGAGGCTACTGGAATTACCAAAATATGTTGCATAAAAAGCAGGAGGTTAGGAAATGCACTTTTCAGTTTTAATAATTGTTTATACAGTTCTTGAGATCCAATCTCCCTCCCACAAAACATTTCTTTTGCAGTGATACATTCGCGTTGTAAGTCAGGTATCTTACTTTCGAATGAATCGAATGTTCGAGCATAATTACATATAGGAATTGAGTCCATGAAATGTGCAACGTCGGATGGATTCATACACGCAGCAGCTTGATACACTTCATCGTTATCACAAAACCGTGTTTTCATCTCTTCTAAAATTGTATCTATTACTTCAAAATACTTCATTTTCAGGGCATCTTGCTCCACTAGGTTGTCAGCATTTTGTTCTCTATTTCTACTTCGTCCTGCTGACGTGGAAACGAAATAATCAGTAAGTTGTGTTGGCATACTAGATTGCCGCTTGGATCGAAGTTGTGCGAAGCCTTGACGAGGTTCATGTGACTCGACTTCGTCAGTGTTATCACTGTTATCGTCGACGGTAAAATGAGGGTACTCGACAGATGCATTTTTTGCTATTTCTACTGCTTTGGTAAATAGTCCACTAAAGTGTACGTCATTTCTACTGCCCTGAATAATTGCAGTTTTGGCTGCCACCAAACTCAGACAGGCATTTAAATCGAGACTAGGAGTTTGTAGCTGTAGCGATAATGCGTTAACGGTCCCGAGTAGGTCTTCAAGGAAGACAAGAGCAAAAATCACACGAAAAGATAGGAACTGTAATAGAAGACCTTTGGCTTCTGCACATTCTTTCTTCTTGTGGCTTTTCATTACAGTTTCTAGCGCGGACTTGACGCACATATACCGTGTCACAAAGTACTGCAGGCCACGGTATTTACACACCCATCGAGTGTCAGATTGCTGGGGAATCTCCAAAATAGGTAATTCACATTCCCTTTGAGCGTCAGCAAACATTTCATGTCGAATTGTGGAAACCGATTGAAAAGCGTAAATTGCTTCCATAATGCCAATTACTTCATCCACTAATTGGACACCTCTTGCAACGTCGACGAGAACCAAGTTCAGTCTGTGTGCATAGCAGTGAACGTATGGGCACGGGTTCCCTGACCTATCACGGATGAGTTTTTGTACTCCTCCGTGCTTCCCAGACATGACAGATGCACCATCGTAAGACTGACCAACACAGTTTTTTATAGACAAATGTGTAGATGCTAAATATTCTATGATTTTGTCTGCTATTGACTTGGCATCCATCTTGAACATGGTCACGTATCCTAGAAAACGTTCGTAGACTCTTCCATCAGCTGATAAATATCGAACGCAAATGGACATTTGTTCTAAATGCGCGGTATCACGCGCTTCGTCTACGATTACACTGAACACGGCACTTCCATCGGATATTTCTTGAACAATTTTGTCTTGGACGCATTGTGACGCTGCCTCGAGGATTTCGTTTTGTGAGGTTCCAGATGTGTAATTAGCATATTGAGGTAAATGCTCAACTAATTGTTTCACCTCTTCACTCTCTAACTTCAACAACTCTAACAATTCTTTAAAATTTCCTTCATTGCGACCCCGAACATCGTCGTCATCATCGCTCACATCCGAGTCGTTTTTCCTGTGCCATGCACCACGTAAGCCAATGTCTTGTCTAGCACAATATAGAACCGTCCTGGTAAGAGTAGCAACACAAGCTCGATTCTTTACGATCGTGTTTTGAATCTGAGATGATATTCTAGCTGTCACAGCACCTGATTGACGTGAACCTATCCATCCTTCATATTTAACAATTGACCCCGTGTGTGACACTGAACTAGCGTGTTTCTCCACAGCTTTACTAATATTTTTCCAATCATTGTAGCCGGTGGTGATGAACGACTTTTCAGATGAATTATTCACTAGAAAATGTCGGCAGTAGTAACAGAATATTGCATCCTTAGAGACTGAATATTCAATCCATTTATGTCGGAGGTACCACATAGAATTGAAGGATCTTTTATTTTTACCAATTTTGTTATACGGGAATTGTATGATCGGTTGGCAGGCATCTGATTCTGGTGTTGCACTAACGTCTTGAATATAGAGAGAAACATTGTCACATTGACTGTTTGGTTCCGCGGTGGGGATGTCGCTGTCGAGGATTACAGTGGCAGCTACGGGGGGTGAAGAAGGCGTAAGTGTAGGAACTTGTTGACAGACACCTATATCTGCACCGACTGGTGTGTCCTGAACACTCTCTGGTTCCGGGACAGACAGTAAATCTGTTTTGGGTGCATGCGTTTCAAGAGCATAACAACTAATGACTCCTGATTGACACTCGGTTACTGTTGAATGATGATCTTTATTGATAAAAGCGGGAATAGATTCTGAAACTTCCAACTCGCGACGGTGACCACTGGTAGAAGGAACAGATTGTTTCTCGAAAAACTTGAACAACGCTTTATTTTGTTTAGAATCTTCGGCTTTTCGTGCATTTTTATTTTTCAGATTCTGCGCCCCCGAAAGTTTCTTCCGTTTTTTTTCTCGTTCATTATCAGCCATAATTGTATCGAATATACAAGTCAATAATCTTCATTCTATACCCGTGCAGAAAGAAGAATACGCTACTTTTAAAACGATAGTAAATATACGACAACAAATAAAAAATCATAACAAACAAATTGATAACAATATTAAATTTAAAACATTCACCATTTCGTAGATGATGGTATAATGAAGTAGAGTTAGGCTTCTCAGAGTGAGAGAAAATGTATAAGTAAAACGTATAATGAATGTACGTATGTGAATTTACAACTGTACATGATTTTATTGGTTTAATACTAAAATATTGAATATTTTAAATAAATCAAAATGATTAACTTACCATATTTTCCTCTTTGCGTTACAGTTTGTCTTCTGACAGGAGATAAAAACTGTTGTATAGGTTTATTATTATCAGTAAAATAAGTTCATAGAATTGCACTTTCACGGTCGTTTTCCCAATGTAAGGTATAGAATAGAAAAATGTATGCACAAAGAAAAGAGTATTGTCATTATCGCTCTTCAACCTTAAACAACGAAATTATAGAAGCACAAAAAACAAATTACGAAAACATAATATTTGAACAGAATTGAATGATTACTCCACAGTTCACACAGGCACACTCCACAGATGACTGAACGAAACTAAAGCCAGAATGCCTTATTTTGAGAATGGATGGAATTGAGATACTATAAATGTGTATGTATTAGGCTTAAATATCTTATTGTTGTCTTGTTGAACCTCCATAAAATTGAAAATGGAATGGGAGCTGAGGGTACAGTTTGCAATTTCTTTAAAATCTAATAAATAAAAACAAATTTGCTTCCTGTCATAAAATAAAAACCGAAGAAATTCAATTGATTTGTGTAGTCTACAGTTACACATGTTATAGCTTTAAAACCACCCTTACCAGTCGTCACAACATTGGCCATGGCCAACAATAAAGGAACGTGCAATATTGTCAATTAGAGTGTTTCTACTTCCGAGTAGAAAACCACACTTCTGGGGGTCTATAGGTCATAAATCTGTATAACATTGTTGCCTGGTATTGACAGTGATATTGTCAAGTGTCGGTTTTGTTGTTCTGAAGAAACTTAAGGGCGGATAATTCTTCTCTAAGCTTGAACTTGAGTGTATAATAAAGAACTGTTAGTAAGTGTATGTAGTACCATAGAATGAATAATTTGAACCAAATGGTAATAAACTCACCCATAACGTATAATAAACATACGCAAAAGTATGTCAACTGAATCGTTGGCGTACAACAATGTTGGAAAATGACCACACAAGTTGTTTGATACTAGATATACATCAAAATATAACCCTGTTGATTGGGTACTCACTCACCCAGGCAAATGCCGCCTCCGGTGAATCTATGGGCGCCCTACGCCTTTGTCAACCCTGAACACACCGCCTTTAATAAAGTCATGAGCGCCTCATGCCCCTGTCAGATCGAAAATGCCGCCTCCAATGGCTCTATCGGCGCCCTACGCCCTTGTTAACCCTGAACACGCCGCCTTTAAGAAAGTCATGAGCGCCTCATGCCCCTGTCAGATCGAAAATGCCGCCTCCAATGGCTCTATCGGCGCCCTACGCCCTTGTCAACCCTGAACACGCCGCCTTTAAGAAAGTAATGAGCGCCTCATGCCCCTGTCAGATCGAAAATGCCGCCTCCAATGGCTCTATCGGCGCCCTACGCCCTTGTCAACCCTGAACACGCCGCCTTAAAGAAAGTAATGAGCGCCTCATGCCCCTGTCAGCTCGAAAATGCCGCCTCCAATGGCTCTATCGGCGCCCTACGCCCTTGTCAACCCTGAACACGCCGCCTTAAAGAAAGTAATGAGCGCCTCATGCCCCTGTCAGCTCGAAAATGCCGCCTCCGGTGAATCTATCGGCGCCCTACGCCCTTGTCAACCCTGAACACGCCGCCTTTAATAGTCATGAGCGCCTCATGCCCCTGTCAGCTCGAAAATGCCGCCTCCAATGGCTCTATCGGCGCCCTACGCCCTTGTCAACCCTGAACACGCCGCCTTAAAGAAAGTCATGAGCGCCTCATGCCCCTGTCAGCTCGAAAATGCCGCCTCCAATGGCTCTATCGGTGCCCTACGCCCTTGTCAACCCTGAACATGCCGCCTTTAATAAAGTCATGGGCGCCTCATGCCCCTGTCAGCTCGAAAATGCCGCCTCCAATGGCTCTATCGGCGCCCTACGCCCTTGTCTAAATAGTACTTGTCATACTTTATTTCGATGATAGTGAATATTTGTTGTTCAATTAATCAAAATCTTTGAATACTTCCATCAATTTTTCGGAAAATTGATGAAATATGAAAAAAATCTGAGCCAATATTGCAAAGGCGGCTGCGCCGCCTTTGCAATATTCTATCCTGAATATTTCAAAGGCGGCTGCGCCGCCTTTGAAATATTCAGGGTAGGCTAGCGCCTATCCTGCCTACCCGTGCGTGACGCCTCTGTAAATAACTATAATAATACATCCTCAATAAAACTAAAGGATGCTATTCTTATTTTGGCAACATTACAACGAAAGTTCTACATAGAATAATAAGGCATTAACATATTGTATAGCAAGATCAGACGGCATGCTGCAGGGTGGTCGAGGATTGGGCTCATCACAGGTGATTATTTGTGAAAATATTGTGAATATTTATAATGTATCGGCCACATTTTAGATGTGCTTCTCTGAATGGTGTGCAGCAGTTTCACAACAATACGTTCATAAGGAAAGCCACTACGATGATTTATGCTTTACTTGACACTGAAAATGGTCACAAAACATGCATCTCGCGTTACATACACCACTTGATTACTTCTTGAGGTATTGTATCGTGTGTGGTATCGATGTGTTCAGAAAGAACTGGCTTGGGTTAAGCTAATAATAAACAGTTCAACTTCATGCGTTGGCACACAAGACCAGGGAAAGTCACGCATTTTTTTTCTGTAAATCGAGGTAACAGAAACTATTCATTTGCATCAGAATGGCATAGGTTTGCTGATGAAATTATCTTAGCTGATAGAGGGAGGTTTACCCTATCAACCTATTAATTGGCATCTCGATGCTAACTATCTGCTGGTTGTCTTGTATGTAACGGTTTAACGTATTTTCAACTAGTTTTTAAAAAACAATCTCGGAATTTTCTACTTTTATTTTTCATTTAAAATTTTCAATATACTACCTAATACATCATAAGTAACAAGATGTTGACATTGTTTGTGGCTGGGTTGCCCTTAACGACGCACTGTACGATCGACCAAGTATATGTTATAGGCTACTGTCATCAGCGAAAGTCTGCTCTAACTAGTAGGCCTAACGCTGTCTTTTTATATCATTTTATATTCAGTTATAATATTTGCTCCAATAAGAGGGTTAGAGTAAAATGAGAACTCTATTGCGAATAAAAACTATTACTACTGTTTACCTCATGACATAAGTAACAACTATGGAAATAACACAAATAGATTTATCTGAATTAAAGTTATTTAAAAACTCATCAAAATATGTTTTAAGAAATTCATAGCTCAAACAATAGTTCAGTTTCAGTTCTAGTGATATTGCAATCTGCCCATCAGGTGCCAGCGTGGCCTCATGGCGCGGTACGGGGCAACGAGTGCAAGCAGACAGGAACTCTATCAGGAGCGTGGCGGGAAGCCGCGAGGACGGAGAGGAAGAGGAGCGAAAGAAGGAACAGAGGGAGTGGAGAGATTGGCATTCAGAATTTACGCTCTGTGGTATGGACAGATGTGCGAAAGGAAGATTAGAAAAAAGCAAGAAAAGAAAAAAAAAAAAGGAAAAGAAAGGGCCCCCAAAGGGGGAAAGGGGGGCCAAAAAGAAAGGAAAAAAAGGGGAAGGGAAAGAAAAAGAAAGGCGGGGAAAGGGAAAAAGAAAAAGGGGAAAAAAAGGGAAGAAGAAGGAAAGGGAAAAAGAAAAACGGAAAGAAGGAAAAGGGAAAAAGAAAAAAAAAAGGAAAAAAAAGGGAAAAAAGGTTTAAAAAAAAAAAAGAAAAAAAGGGCGAAAAAAAGGAAAAGAAAAGAAAAAAAAAGAAAAAGGGAAAAAGAAAAAAAAAAAAAAGAAAAAAATAAAAAAAAGAAGAAAAAAAAAAAAAAAAGAAAAAAAAAAAGAAAAAAAAAAGGGGGGGAAAAAAGGGGGGGAGGGGGGGAGAAAAAAAAAAAGGGAAGGGAAAGGAGGGGAGGAAAAAAACGGAAAAAGGGAAAAAAAAAGAAAGAAGAACAACAAAAAAAGGAAAAAAAAAAGGGAAAGAAAAGAAAAAACCCAAAAAAAAGAAAGAAAAAAAGAAAAAAGGGAGGAAAGAAAGAAAGGAAATTGAGGCCCGGGGAAGGGGGAAAAAAAGGGGAAAGGGAACAAAAAGGGAACCCCAAAAAAAAAGGGGGAAAAAAAAAAAGGGAAAAGGAAAAAAGGAAGAAAAGGAAAAGGGAAAAAAGGGAAAAGGGAAAAAGAGGCAAGAAGGGGAAAGGAAACAAAAGAAAAAAAAAAAAGAAGAAAGAAAAAAAAGAAAAAAATAAAAAAGAAAAAAGAAAGAAAGAACAAAAGAAAGAAAAAAGAAAAAGAAAAAAAAAAAACTAGAAAAAAAAACAAAACAAGAAAAAAAAACCAAAAAAACGAAGAAAAAAAAGAAAAAAAAAGAAAAAGAAAAAAAAAAAGAAAAAAACTTTCAGATGGCAAAAAAACAATATGCCCAAGGAAAAATTCGGGGACAGCAGGGAAAATTGGGAAAGGGTAAATGGGGGGAAAATTTGAGCGAAGTGAAAAAGAAGGGGGGGAAAAGGGAGAAAGACTGGGGATGGCGGGAAGCCGAGACCCAATTAAACCCACCCCTCCCCCTCCCCCCCCAACCCCCTCCCCCCCCCCCCCCAAACCAATCAACTGGGGCTTTTTTGGGACCCGGATACTAATAATTATTAAAATCGTATCTGAATAGGAATCCTTGAGGGGAAAAATTTTCCCTTAAAGTTTTTCAGCATTGTGTTTACAATTCACCTGTGGGGGGAAAAAACCGAACCCGCTTTTCCCTCATCCCCTGGTCCATGAAGCCAGGCTTTAACCACTGGCTAGGGTGTCCCGGGTTTTTTCACTACATCCTTTTGTATATGCCTTTTTGGGTTTTTAAAAGGGGCTCATACCAAAAACTAATAATGAAGGGAGGACAACATCTTTTTGGGATATTTAACGGGAAAACTAAAAAACATCAAATCAATTTCAAAAAAATTAAATTGTTTTTTTGTCCTCCGGGCCCTGAGGCGGAACGTAACATTACTGATTCTTTTGGGGAACCCAATGAAAAAACGAGAAATGTCCCGTCCCACTAAGACAAAAAGCCTTTCCCGGAGGACAAAAAATTTTTTAATTATTTTCTTGAAATGGAATTGTTTAATTTATTTTTTTTTCCCAAAAATTCGGAAATTTTAAACCCTCGTAAATTCAAAAAAACCCCACTTGGGGGTTCTGATGTCCCCCAAAGATAATTAGAGGGTTTCAGCGAGGATTCAATTTGACAACGGGAAAAAATTGGGGTTTCAATCTTTTATATTTTTTTGTGTCTTTAAATCGGCTGGAAACCCTTTATTTTTAAATTTTAAAAATTTAAAAAAAAAAATTAGAATAACAAGCGGAAAAAAAAAATTTTTTCTTTTTCCCCAAAATGTGTTTTTTTGCGTGAAGTTAAAATTACTTTAAAAACAAAATTTTCTTGAAATGTCAGCTTGATCGTGCCCACCCTTTTAAAGGAAAAAAAAAAACTTTAAAGGGTGCAAAATTGGTCCCACTCGAAGCTTTTTTACCCTTTTTCCCCCAACTAAATTTATCCGCTGTTAAAAACCCAAATTTTAGGGCTTTTCCCTATTAACCCAATTGCCAAAAAATGTTGTGATGCCCGCCTTCTTTCAAAAAGCCTTCGTTATTGGGGGCCTTGAAGGTGTGTGTGGCGAGGGGCCCAAACAAATCGGCTGTTGGCTGCTCCCCCCCTTTCCCAAAAAAACCGGGGGAAACCACGAGCCCCCTAAGCGGATAAACCAACCTGCTGGGTCAAACCCCGGCCACCGAGGATTCACTCCGGCGAAAACTTAAATTGAGGATTTTTTTTTGGGAGGGGCTATTTCCCCCCCCCCCCCCCCCCCCCCCCCAAAGCACTCGTCTTTTGTGGGGTTCGTTAAAAAAATTTTGGAGGGAACCCCAAACACTTTAAATTGGGTGGAAACCCTTTTTGCGTAATTGGTCAACTTATATAATTTTTTTCCCAAACCCCAAAATTTCCCGTTTTTTTACATAAATTTTACTAAATTTTACTATTTATTTTTTCATGCAGATTTTAAAACTACTTTAGTAAATTTATATTTTTCTCTCCTGTTCTAGTAGGAACTAGGAATTTTTATTTGGTAAAGTTTTGTGTGGCTCAAAAGGGACGGCCATGTTTCATTTTAAACGGCCCCAAAAAACCCCTGGGGAGGTTCGCGTCTTCAACAAAATTTTCTCGTTTTGCCGACCTAGGGGTCGCGGGTCAGGGGCCGCGGGGCAGTCCCGGCTGAAGGGCCGGGAGTTATTACCGCAAACAAAAAAATTTATTATACCCCAACCCAACAAAACCATCATCGAACAAGCAGGGAAAAAGCGCTTGCAAATATTAATATAATAAAATATTATTTTATATTATATTTTATATCTATTTTAAGGGACTTTACTCAAGTGGGAGCATGAAAGGATGGGGGGAAAGGATCTCTTTATTTTCGATAACATTTTGAAAAACGAAGGTTTTTTTATAAAGTTTCCTTTTTTTTAATAAAATTAAAAAAAAAAATAAAATACAAAAATCCTATAGTTTTCTGTGTATCCTCTTTTTTTTTAATATAATGTTTTTTTTTTTTTTGGGTTTTTTCTTGTTTGTTTGTCTTTTTTGGGGATTATTTTAAAAAACCCTTTCTGTTCTTTCTTCGGGTTTTCTTGTTTCCCTTTTTCGACCCTTTTTTTAAACTGCCCGGTTCTCGCTTGGCCCCCAATACATTTGGAAACCTTTTTTAGTGAATTTTTTGGGCGACCTGTCCATTACTTGAGGTTTGGCCGAAGTGAGTCGGGGAATCGGTTTTATATCGTGGTCCACAGAAAGTCCCCCCGATGTGGTCTAGCTCGTGTTTACAAAAGGGAGTTCCCCGAGGGGTTTACTCTTCTTCCCAAAGATCCCCCCCAAATGGGGTCAAAGCTCGTGTCTTAGAAAGAGTCCCCCGATGTGGGTCAGCTCGGGTTTTCCACAAAGGTCCCCCGATGGGGTCTACTCTTTGGCCCCGGGAAAAGGTCTCCCCGATGGGGTTCACCCCGTTTTTTTCAAAAGGGAATTCCCCCGATGTGGCCCCACCGGGGTTCATAAAAGAGCCCCTCCCCGAGTGGTCTAGCCCCGGGGTTAACGAAAGGTCTCCCCGATGTGGTCCACTCGGGGTTATGAAAGAGTCCCCCCGTTTTGGCTAGCTCGGGTTTAAACCGAAAGGCCCCCCCCCCAAAATGTGGTCTAGCTCGTGTTTTTTAAAGAGTTCCCCGATGGGGTTTCTACCCTCGGGGGTCCCGAAAGAGCCCTCTCCCGGTGCCTAGCTCGGGGTTTACAAAGGATTTCTCCCCCCGATGTTTTCCAGCTCGGGTTTCACGAGAGATTCTCCCCATGTGGTCAGCTCGGGGCCACGAGAGTCCCCGAGTGCTCAAAGCTCGGGGGTTCCCCAAAAGAGTCTCCCCGATGTGGCCCTAGCTGGGGTTCCGAAAGAGTCTCCCCCGGGGGTCTGCTCGGGGGTCCACAAAAAGAGTCTCCCCCATGGGGTCTACTCTTTGGTTCCAAAAGGGGCCCTCCCCGAGGTGGTCTAGCTGGGTTTCCCCAAGGGTCCCCCCCGATGGGGTCACTCGGGGTTTCCCAAAAGAGTCTCCCCTTTGTGTCTCCCTCGGGGTTTTCACAAAAGAGTCTCCCCGAGCGGTCTAGCTCGGGGCCCCGAAAGGTCTCCCCGGTGGTCTGGCTCGGGGCCCACGAAAGAGCCCTCCCCGATTGGTCTGCTCGGGGGTCCACGAAAGGGGCCCCCGTTTTTGGTCTGCCCCGGGTCCACGAAAGATCCCCCCGATGTGGCCCCTTTCGTGGTCCACAAAAGAGCAACCCCCCGAGGGGGTTTAAAGCTCGTGGCACAAAAGTCCCCCATTTTTTCCCTGCTGGGGTTTTCCGAAGAGTCCCCCGAGGGGGTTTCTAGCCGGGGTTCCGGAAAAAAGGTTCCCCGAGGGGGTCTACCGGGGGCCCAGGAAAAAAGGTTCCCGAGGTGGTCTGCTCGTGGTTAAAGAAAAGAGTCCCCCCGAGGGGTCTGCTCGGGGTTTTTTAAAAGAGTCCCCCCCCGATTTTGGCTAGCTCGTGGCACAAAAGGGAGTCCCCCCGTTTTGGGGTTTACTCGTGGTTCACGAAAGATTCCCCGTTTGGGGCTAGCTCGGGGCCCACGAAAAGCCCTCCCCGATGTGGCTGTTTCGGGTTCACGAAAGATTTCCCCCCGTTTGTGGTTAGCCGGGGTTTATAAAGGAGTCCCCGTTGGGTCTACCGGGGTTTTCCGAAAAGTTTCCCCGATGGGGTCTAGCCGTGGTTCACAAAGGTCTCCCCGAGGGGGGTTTTGCTCGGGGTTCCAAAAGGGGTCTCCCCGATGTGGTCTAGCTCGTGGTTCACGAAAGATTTCCCCCCGATGTGGTCTATCGTGGCCCAACAAAAGACCCCCCCGTGGGTCTAGCTCTTTGGTTTTTAAAGGTCCCCCCATGTGGCCCTAGTCGGGGTTCCCAAAAAAGGGGTCCCCCCCGATGTGGTCTAGCTCGTGGTTCACGAAAGAGTCCCCCCGGGATTTTGGGCTGGGGTGGAAACCCAAAAAACCCTCCCCGATTTTCCTTCAAAGCTCGGGGTTTCCCCAAAAAGAGTTTTCCCCGATGGGTCTACTCGGGGGCCCCACAAAAAGGGGTCCCCCCGATGTGGTTAGTCGGGGTTTTCACGAAGAGTCTCCCGATGTGGTCTACTCGTGGTTCAACAAAAGAGTCTCCCCGAGGTGGTTGCTCGTTTTCACAAAAAGAGTCTCCCCGATGTGGTCAGCTCGGGGTTCAAAAAGGATTCCCCCGATGGGTTCTACCCTTTTTTTTCCCGGGAAAATCTCCCCTTTGGGTTGTCTGGTTTCCAAAGGCCTCCCCGTTTTGGGGCCTAGCCGTGGTTTAAAGAGATCTCCCGATGTGGTCTAGCTCGTGGTTCCCGAAAGAGCCCCCCCGTTTGGGTTTTCTCGGGGTTTATTAAAAGAGTCCCCCGAGGTGGTATAGCTCGTGGTTCACAAAAAGAGTCCCCCCCGATGTGGTCTAGCTCGGGGTTAACAAAGAGTCCCCCCCCGGGATGGGGGTCTAGCTCTTTGGTTCAGGGAAAAAACCCTCCCCCGTTTGGTTCCCCCGGGTTTCACGAAAGAGTCCCCCCGATGGGGGTTTCTGCCGGGGTTCAGAAAGAGTCCCCCCCGATGGGGTCTAGCTTTTTCACGAAAGAGTCCCCAAGTATTTAAAAAGCTGGGGCTCACAAAAGGGCCCTCCCCGAGGTTGGTCTGGGCTCGGGGTTACAAAGGAGCCCTCCCCGTGGGGCCCGCTCGTGGTTCCAAAGAGTTTCCCCCTGTGCTTAGCTCGTGGTTCAGGGAAAGATCTCCCCATGTGGCTAGCTCGTGGTTCACAAAAGGGATCTCCCCGATGGGGTCTAGCTCGGGTTCCCAAAAGAGTCCCCCCGTTTGTGGCCCTCCTGGTTTAAAAAAGGGGTTTTCCCCGATGTGGTTTTAAGTTTCGGTTCCAAAGGTCTCCCCGATGTGGCCTAGTCGGGGTTCAGGGAAGGCCCCTCCCCGATGTGGCCCAGCTCTTTTTCTGAAAGAGTCTCCCTGGGGGTTTCCTAGTCTGGTTCCGAAAGAGTCCCCCCATGTGGTTTTGTTTCGTGGTTCATAAAGGGTTCTCCCCGATTGGTCTAGCCGGGGTCCACGAAAGAGCCCTCCCGTTTGGGGTTGCTCGGGGTTTCCCGAAGGTCCCCCGTGGGGTCTTTCGTGGTTTATTAAAGAGTTCCCCGATGTGGTCTAGCTCGGGTCCACGAAAGACCCCCACGATTGGTCTAGCTCGGGGTCCACGAAAGATTCCCCCGATGGGGTCGGCTCGGGGGTTAACGAAAGAGTTCCCCGATGTGGCCCTAGTCGGGCCACGAAAAAACTCCCCATTTGGTCTAGCCGGGGTCCAGGGAAAAGGGTCCCCCCGTTTGGGGGTCTAGCCGTGGCCCACGAAAATTTTCCCCGTTTGTGGTCTAGCTCGGGGCCCAACGAAAAAATTTCCCCCCCGTGGGGTCACTCGTTTTCCCAAAAGAGTCTCCCCGATTTTGGTCTAGCTCGGGGTCCCGAAAAAGCTCCCCGATGTGGTCTGCTCGTGGTCCACGAAAGAGTCTCCCCGTTTGTGGTCTAGCTCGGGTTCATCAAAATTCTCCCCGATGTGGTCTAGCTCGTGTTTTTTAAAAAGAGTTCCCCGATTTTTGGTCTAGCTGTGGTTCATTAAATTTTTCCCCCCGTTGTTTTCTAGGTCGTGGTCCACGAAGGGGTTCCCCGATGTACTCTACTGGGGTTCTTTAAAGATTCCCCCCGTTGGTCTACCTCGTGGTTTCAAGGGGTCTCCCGATGTGGTCAAACTCGGGGTTCCCGAAAAAAAGTCCCCCCCGAGGGGGTTTCTAGGCCCGTGGTCCCCAAAGAGTTTTCCCCCGTGTACTCAAAGCTCTTTGGTTCATCAAAGAGTTTTCCCCCGAGGGGGTTTATAGCTCGGGTCCGAAAGAGCCCTCCCCGATGGGGTTTAGCTCGGGGTCCACGAAAAGCTCCCCGATGGGGTTTCTAGCTCTTTGGTTCATAAAAGAGTCCCCCCGATGGGGTTTGGCTCGGGGTTTATTAAAGAGTCCCCCCCTGTGGTCTAGCTCGGGGTTTAAATTAAGAGCCCTCCCCATTTTGGGCTGGGGTCGGGGGTCCCAAAAAGGAAACCCCGATGTACTCTAGCTCGTGTTCTTTAAAAGAGTATCCTTGTCCCTTTTTCGCCCCTGGGCAAAAGTAAAAAAAAAGGGGATGATTTTTTGGGGGCCCAAATCACAGACAGTTTTTTTGGCCCACCCGGGTTTGGGCGGGAAAGTCAGTTATTTTTCAATACCAAAATATGTGTATGTTTTTTTTTTTTTGGCCCCCCTTTTGGCCTATTTCCATGATAATATTTTAAACTTTAAAAATTCCCCCTTTTCGTATAAATTTTTTGGGTACAGGGGACAATATTTTGGTTTTTTGATAAAACTTTTTAAAACCTAAAAGATTTTTTTTTTTAACTGCTTATAAAAAAACCCCATTTTCATGTGGTAGGGACCTTACAATTAAAATTAAAATAAATTTTAAATATTAAATTATAAATATATTTATTATATATTTTAAAAATTTTAATAATTTATATACATTTATAGGTATCACATATTAAAAATTAAGATATTTTTATATTTTATAATTATTATTATATTAATATATATATATTATATATTTTATAATATATAATAATAAATTAAAACCCTTGATAGTACGACGTTCGGGGGCGACAGTTTAAAGGGGTTTTATTTCGCGATCGCTTTATAAATAAAATTTTCCCCTTTTTTTTCATTAGGAAGGGGAACTTTGGGAAAAATTAATTACAAAAAATTATTTATTGCCTTAAACAATTGAAAATTTTTGTTTTTGGGCTTTCCAGTTTTAAATTAAAAATTAATTATTATGTATTTTTTGTGGGCCCGGGTAAAAATTTTTCCAAACCCGGGGGTTAGAAGGGAGCGCTTGGCCCGAGTCGTGAGTTTTGAGCTTGACGGCAATTTTTTCCCAACAAAGTGTTCATTATTATTATTGTTGTTATTTTTTTGAAATTTAATTCGTCGTGAAATTTTCCCTTTTTGATACTGTGGGACCTTTTCAGGTCGATTATCGCGATCGTCTTTAAAAATGAGCTTTCGTACTAAAAAAATAAAATTTGAGTTTTACGGGATTGGCCGGACTATCTAAAAACAAAGGTTTTCACCCCGCGATCGGGGGTTTTTCCGGCGTCGTACTTAAAGGGTTTTGAAATGTAGAATATAATAAAATCCCTATATATATACATATTTTATAGATTTTTATTTTATATACAATAAAATTAAAATTATTATATATAATATGAAAATAAAATTATTTTATATACTCCCACATATAAGGTATTATTGACCCTTCGGGAAACAAATTAAAAACCCGGGGTTTACCCGCCAAAATTTACCCGGGTTTTTAGGGGGTTTAATTTAAAAAAAAACTATTACTTCCCCGTCTTTTCCGGGGTTCTGACGTTTCTTTAATCTTCTAAAATCTCGGCAAAGAATGGGTTTTTTGGGCATGGCAATAAGAGGGGGTTAAAGGGAGAGGGATTCAGTCCACTGCACGGGGACCACAATAAGGGTTAGGGGGTGCGACTAGTTTTTCTAGGGCATCATGACAATTGAGGGATTTTTGGGAAAAAAAAAAAGGTAGGGGGAAAAAACTTATTAAAAGGGCGAATTTGAATTTCTCCCCCGGTAGTTTGAGGGGTTTATAAACGTTTTTTTCCCATATTATAGTATTGGTGACAATTCCCCTTACCCTGACTGGTACCCCGGGTTTCCCCGGGGTAAGAAATTACCGGGTAAAGCTTTACCCGTACCCGACCCGGTCCCGGGTCCCCAAAGGCTCACTAATATTTATAAAAATTTTAAAATTATATATATATATATATATACATTATATTGAAAGTGACCCCTCACCACATTTTTTCCCCTTTTATATATATTATATTTTATATAAAATTTTATATAGATATAATAATATAAAATTAATATATATTTTATAAAAATATATAGAATAAAAATTCTATTAATATATATATTTATAATATATATATTTTATAATATTTTTAAAATAATTTTAAACGGGGGGAAAAATCTCTTTTCGGGATAATTCGAAATCCTAAAAATAACGGGAAACCCCCAATTTTTTATATCAAGATAGGGTGAATAAAAAAGTTCACCCTTTTTTTAGGTTAAGAAAGGGAAAAGAGAAAAAATTAAAAAAAGAGAGAAATTTTTGTCAATAATATAAAAATTCCCCTAAAAATTCCCTAAAGGGTAAAAAACAAAGTTTCTATACATCATTTTAAAATCAGAGTATTTTTTTTTTTCCTCCGCAAAGGAAGGGCCCCCCACAACAGCTATGGGGGGGTTCCGAAAACAATCCCTTACCCGCGACTTAAACCCCCCTCCCCCTTGCCCCCTACTGACCCTTGCCCCCCTGTCACCGGGACGGAGAGAAGATCCCGGGGGCCCCTCATTCGGGGCTTCTTGTCGTCAAAACCGGGATAAAGAGGGTCCCCGTAACCCCAAAAGGAAAAAAAGTTCCCAACAGGGTGATTTTTTAAAAAATTTTGGGGAATGGTTTATAAGGGTTTTCGCCAATTTCAGAAGGTCCCTTTTTCTGAATGGGGCAGCATTTTTCACAAAAATGTTCACCCGGGTAAAACCACACATGTTTTTTGGTTTTTTTGACATGAAAATGGTCAAAAACCCTGCATCTCCGGTTAATATACACCTTGATTATTCTCGGGGGATTTATCGTGAAAATGGTACATGTTTTCGTAAAAAAACGGGTTTTTTAGGCCAATTTAAAACAAAAACCCTTTTAACCGAAATGCGTTTGGCAACACAAAAACCGGGGAAAAGTCCCCCCAACCTTTATGGGAACGTAATAAAAAACAAAAAATTAAATTTAAAATTTATAAACCAAACTTCATATTAAATTTTAAATAAAGGGGCACAAGATGCTCTAGCGCCTATGGGGGGGAAAAAAAGGGGGGGGCCCTTTTATACTTTTTGCACCCCTGTTTCGCCGTCCTTTGTTACCCCAAACTGAATTGGGCATATTTGTGTTCTCAAAAATTTCTTTCGAATTTTTTTTTAAAGTAGGCCTACATTGTAAATAAAAATTTACCCCAAAAGGTGAAATTACCCCAATTTTTTCCCTTGCTTTTCCCCAAAATAATTTTAAAAATAGTTAAAAACAGAAATAAATAAAGGGATGCATAAAAATTTTGTAAATCGAATGCCTAAGTAAAAAGGACACTCCCAAAATTTCCTTTTTTCCTTGTTTCCTTTTAATGACTTGGACTGTTTGTGAACCCCGGGGGATCGGGAAATGTAAACCCCTAACATTCCTGATTGTCTTTCCCCCATGAATCGGGTTAAGACCGCAGTGCCGCTTTTCAAAATGTGCTTTCCCCCCGGATGCGGAAAATTTTCCGCCGCGTTGGATCTATCAGGGGTTCATGCGGTTCATATCCGGGGCCTGGCGAGAGGGGACCGAAATATCCCCCTTCGCTTTCAGGAGCCCGGGGTTCGATTCCGGCCGTGGTCCCCACCTGGGCATCGTGGCTCCCCCTGACTTTGGGGAAAGGCATTGGCCCCACATTTCCGGGGTTTTAGACGCGTGGGTCGGGGGCCCCACCGGTCTATTTGTTGGGGGGGTTCCCGGCTCCCTTGGGTCCAATCTGGGGAACACGGGTTTTTTAGCTCGTGGGGTAAGGGCCCTCCCTGGCTTTCTGGCGGGCGGTTTCGATTCCCGCCCCTGGGCCCAGATTCAAAAAAATTTTTAAATCTTAAAACTTTTTTAGTTTTAAACCGTTTAATAAAACCGAAAACACGTTCTAATTTTAATCACGGTTTTATCTTTAAACCCCCTATTCAGGAAAAATTTTTAAAGGAAATTTTATCTTGGGTTTCCCTTAAATTACCGTGCCGGGGCCCTTTGTAAACGTCATTGTTTCCGACAGTCCTCAATGGAGCAAAGAGGGGACGTCCAATGATTTTTTTAATAAAAATATGAATAAATTTTGGGGTTTTTTTCTCCCAACAAGATAATATTAAAATAAAAATAAAAGAAGAAAATGTTCTACTTTTCCCTTTTTTTGGGGTTTTTTTTTAAAATCTTTGGGGAATCTTTTTGTGTTGATCACAGAAGGCTTTCTTTTGTTTAACCCCAATTCTGTCGTTAAACGAATTTTCCCAAATGTGAGGAAAGGGAAATCGGTAATAAATTAATCTTGAAAATGGGATCGTGTTTTTTCCCCCCAAGCTCCCCCAACTTTTCATTTTTTTCTTCGAAACAGTCCCTGAAAAATTTGAGGGGAAATATCCAAAATCTCAAAACCTTGGGCGGGGTGAGTTTTGTATCTCCAAAAAATTCCAGCCCAAGACCAGTGAAAAAATTTAGAACCAACAAATTTTAAAAACCCTTTGTTAAAATTTTGCCCCAAAGTTTCGTAAAATCGGGGTTAAAACCCAAAGTCTGGTGAAAAGCCCTAAAAGTTAAATTTGGGAAGGTTTAAAGTGAAAAATTCTCTGGGTCGGGCCCGGGCTTCTTTTTTTTCATTTTTTAAAAGTTTCTTGAACTTTGGCCAAAGGTTATTAGCAAGTTTAAACAGGTTTAAATTTTGAAAAAACTAAAAAAAATTGGTTTTCGTTTCATGTTTTTTTTTGTTTTCCCCTTTTTTTTTTTGGTGGGTTCTCCCCCGGTCAAGGGCCTACACCCTAAAAACTTCAAACTTTTTTCCAATATGGTTCCTCATCAACTTTGATCCCGTAAAAGTTTTTTTGCATTACGGGGGATGACGTTTTTCTAATGAATTTTAGAAAATTTTAAAAGTAGCCTACCCCAGACCCCCTTAAATAACACAGGAAAAAAAATTTTTCCTTAGAAATTTAAATTTTTCGTGAAGTGAAAAAACATTTTGATCACATTTCTGGGAATGTTCAGTTGATCGGGTCAAACCATTTTTTTAAAGAAAACATAAAATGCTAAAAATTTGGTTTCCCCTCCCAAACAGTTTTTACCCCCTTTTTACCTAACTATTAAACCCTTCGTCTAAAAACCATTATGGCGTTTTTTTTTTGTTATAGATGGGAAGATTTGAGGTTATTTAAAAAAGGGTATATCGGTTTATTAAATTTCGGCTGGTGGGGAAAAATGAAGGAAGTGAAGCCCAAAAAAGGTGATAGAATGGATTTTAAAAGGAAAAGCATTAAAAATTTTCGGAAAAAGCAATCAAAAAACTTTCGGAAAAAGGAGGGAAAAAGATATTATCGAAAAAAGGGTTGGCAGCGAAATTTTTGGGGGAGGAACCCGGGGTTTAAGCGACTTGGTTGAGGAGCCGGTTTGGGGCGAAAAGTTTTGGGGGAGGAGCCGGGGTTGGGAAAGTGTTTGGGGGGGAGCCGGGTTTTGGGGCGGGTGTTGGTGGAGGGTTTTGGGGGGGAAACCGAGGGGTTTGGTTTAAGCCGGGGTTGGGGCGAATGTTTGTGGAGGAGCGGGGGAGCGAAGTGTTGGGGGGGAGGAGCCGGGTTGAAGGGGAATTGGGTTTGGTTTGGGGGACCGGGGGGGGGGCGAATTTCGGGGTAGGAACCGGCTTGAACGGGGTGTTTGGGGGAGGGCCCGGGTTTAAACGAGGTGTTGGTGGAGGCCGGCTTGAAGCGAAGTCGGTGGGAGGAGCCGGGGGTTTAAACGAAGTGTTTTGGGTTGTGGGGGCCGGGGGGAAGCGGGGATCGCGGCACAAAAAATAGTACCGGGTTTAAATGGAAAAGCACCTATGCGTTTTTTGGGGGCGGGGTGACAAAGCAAGTAGTGGAAAAATATCTCCACCCAATAACTGCTTTTCCTTCATTGAGTACCGAGCAATAAATCACTGCCGTTTCCCGATTTTATCATCAAATAGTCTGTAACTTGTTTCTTTCTTTTCCCGTACTTTGGGCCGACGTTAAAAAATTGGGCTTTTTATTCTTCTATCCCAAAAGGCAAACCGGATTGCCCTGAAACTTTTTGGAATAATCTTCTAGTTTAATCATTGTTTAATTTTTTTCCGTAGGGAATTTTAAAAGATTCGAAGGGGGAAAAATTTCCCTTTTCTTCCCGGTTTTTAAACTTCGAAATTGGGGTTTTTTCAAAAAGGTTTCAACCGAAATTATCGAATTTGATGATGACTTCATGGATGGGCCCAATTTTAATTGGATTTTGTACTTTTGTTTGGCTTTGGAGCACGAACAAAAACCAAAAAAACTATCGTGTTTTAAATAAGGGAAAAAGGTTTTTCGTTCATCCCCCGGAAAAAAGGGGAACACAAACCCAAATTTTAGATGGGGGCATTTCCCGCGGGAAAACCCGGTTTTTCCCAAATATGATTTACTTGGTGGAAACAAATAAAAATTTTGGACGGCTGGGTTTTTGTTGTGAAGAAATGATCGCAAAACGTTCTCTATCCAAACCCAAAATTAAAACACGTTCAGCCGAAAAAAAAAAAGCTAAAAAATTCCCTCTTCCCCTACGTGATGTCTTCCCTCCCTCTTCTCCCAGCTGTTGAAAGTTAAATCGAAACCCAGACATTGGGGGTTTGATAAAATCCCGGCCCCTTTTAACCCCGTTCAAATGCAGAATTTTAAACCCCAGTTAAGAGGGTAACGCAGTCAATTTTTAAAGGGAAAGGGAAATTGGGTTGTTTGTTAAACCCAGGTTTTGTCTTTACTAAATTCCAGAATCTGTTAAGAGCTCAAATGCGATCAAAAAGCACGGGCCCCTTGTTTCCTTTGAAGTGTCCAAAACCCCCCGGGCCCTTTTGGATTTGGTAAGTTTTGTTTTCGGGGTTTTATTTCCTTTTTCCCTCCCCCAAAAGTTCAATTTTGTATTTTTATTCAAGTTTTTTTAATATTTCTAGAATTTAAACCCATAAATTTTTCCCGTCAAAGGAAAAAATGACCGCAGGGGAAAATTTTAAATGGGGGGTTACAGCCTTCTAATCCATACTAAGTTTGTTTTAAGGGGGCTTTAAAAGAATCAATAACGCAGTTTTAAATAGAGGGATGTGATCAGTTCTTAGGTTTCCAAAAATCCCCCCCACCCCTCTAACTGCATTGTGTAATAGAGTTAAAGTTCCCGTAAGTTTAACGAAGGTTAGTACAAGTTAGATTTAGTGGGGTTTATGCCTTTTTGGGTTGTTTCGTGGTTTCAAATACAGGTTTTCTCGTAAATGTCCCTGAAGTTTCAAAGAAAAAGTTTTGGGAAGAAAAAAAATAGTGGCCCACCCTTTGGGGGGGCAACAAAAAACCCCCTGACCCAAAAACGGGGCAGGCAGGGGTTTGGAAAAAAAGTGGGTTGTTCCAAAAGTCAGGGCGGGTAAGAAAAAAGTGAAATAATGAAAAAAGGAAAAAGATCGAGGGGTTATGATTGAGGGATTTTTTTTTTTGATGTTTTTATGCGCGGGATTTACGGGGAAGAAAACGGGTTTTTCATGGGTTGGGGCCGGGTTTTACAGGGGGTATGACCCGGGTTTTTCATGGGAAAGACCGGGGTTTTACATGGGATTTTTGACCCGGGGGTTTTTTTTGGGATTTTGACCCCGGGTTTTTCCTGGGATTAAAGACACGGGTTTTTACAGGGATAGACACGGGTTTAAAGGGGTTTTGACACGGGTTTTACAGGGGTAGAAACCGGGGTTTACCCTGGGGTAGACACGGGTTTTTAAAAGGGATTGACACGGGTTTTTTCATGGGATAGGGGCACAAGTTTTAAAATGGGTATACACGGGGTTTTTTGGGAAAGGACAAAGGGGGGGACAGGGATATGACACGGGTTAATGGGGGTATGGCCGGGTTTTACATGGGAAATTTACGGGGTTTTACATGGGATTTTGACACGGGTTTTACCGGGGGTATGCCGGGGTTTTTTGGGGTAAAGACCGGGTTTTTTCTTTGGGGTTTTGACAAGGGTTTTTTAAAGGGATTGACACGGGGGTTTTCATGGGGTGTGGAAAAGGGTTTTTCAGGGGTTATGACACGGGGTTTTACATGGGATATGAACGGGTTTTAATGGATATGACACGGGTTTAAAAGGGGTATGACAGGGTTTTTTCATGGGATGGGTTTAACGGGGTTTTTCAGGGGTAGGAAAAACAAGTTTTTACATGGGATTAGGGCAGGGTTTTACATGGGGTTGACACGGGGTTTTTCATTGGGAATGACACGGGTTTTTTCAGGGTATGAAGGGTTTTACATGGGGAAGGGCACAAGTTTTACAGGGTATTACACGGGTTTTAATGGGATGACACGGGGTTTAAGGTGGGAAGGGAAAGGGGTTTTCAGGGGGTTTGACACGGGTTTTACATGGGGGTTGACACGGGGTTTTTGGGTTTTGCAGGGTTTTTACGGGGGTGTTACCGGGTTTACATGGGGTATGACCCCGGGTTTTTTCAGGGATATGGAAAACCCGGTTTTTCAGGGATATGCAAGGGGTTTTTCATGGGTATGACAAGGGTTTTTTAAAAGGGAAGACACGGGTTTTAAAAAAAGGGGTAGGGCCCCAAAAATTTTTTCACAAGCTTTCACATGTTCGCTGGTTTCATTGGCAGCGCAACAAGTGAAACTAGACGCATTTAAAGGCAACTCGGCCCCTTGGGACCGGGCAGAAGTCAAACCCTGGGGAATTGTCCATAACTAAACAAAACTTTCCATCGTACGCCACAGCCGCCCTTTTGAGGTTTTTTTCCCTTTGAGCTCCTTGTCAGGGTCCCCCAGAAGACCAGGGGCAGATCTAATACCCCCGTGTCCCTGGCGTTTTCTCCCCATCATCTGTTTACAGGGTTTTAAAAGCGCTCGTGTAAGCCGGAAAAACCCATCCCCGATATAGGGGATAGGGAGAAGAGTTTAAAAAACAGGCTATCAAAAAGATTCAAGGTTCGAAAAGCTAATATTTTTGGAAAAAACTTTAAGGGATTCCCCATGTCAAAAGTTTTATACTGTGGATGAATTTTTCAAAGGCCTGATGTTTAAAGAAAAAAAAGGATGTAAAAAGAAGTTTTAAGAAACAAACTTTTTCTTTAAAGACATGGTTTTTTTCTTATTTATCTAATATTTTTAACCAATATTATAATTTAAAAATTAAATCTAGATTTTGGGATTTTTTTTTTATAGAATCAACCCAAATTTTCTTATTTCAAAGACTTATTTACACGTGTTTTGTAAACTTTTGAAGTAAATTCTTTTGCCCGGTTGGACGGTAAACAGGGTGAAGAAGGGGAAAAAAATGGCGAAAATAAAAAATAGTGTGGGGGCGATCTATTGGCCCTCGGATGGCAGTTTTTTAAAGGACGCAAAAAAACGTGGCCCCTGGAAACATTCGCATCGTTAATTTGACAACTCACCTTTTCCCCAAAAGGCCACGTCCCCTTTTCCCGCCCAAAAAGCACCAGATTAAAACTTTTCTATAAAAAAGCTGCTTAAAGCCCCCCAAAACCCAGGGTTTTACGGGGGGGGGGGGGGGGGGTTAAAAAACCAAAAAAAAAAATTTTTAAAAAACCCCCCTTAAAAAACCCCACCAACCGAGGTCTACGGGGTACGGAAAAATTTTGGGTGAACGAAAGTTAAAAAAGAAGAAAGTTTGGGAACGGTTTTTTAAAGAAACCCCGCCTTAAGCCTTTTTTTTTTTATGATTTTGGGCCCTTGGGAAAAAAATTCCTTTTCCCACCAGGTTTGCGGTTTTAAATTTTGGGGGCCCAGGGGGTTTGGGGGAAAAACCCCCGAATTTCAGAAAGCGGGGTTTTTTAAAGTGGGAAAATTTTTTTTTTAATTTAAAAAACACTTTTAAATTAGTTTTTTTTGGGGTTTTGGGGGAAAAAATATAATTTTTTAAACTTACCTTCCCCAAATTTAAAAGCCCGTAAATTTTTTTGGGGGGTTGGGGCAACCCCTTTTGAGGGGGAAAACCCCCCCGGGAAATTGAAAAAAAGGGGAAAAACCCGGGGATGGTTTGGGGGAATTTTTTTTTTTAATTAAATTTTAAAATTTTTTAAAAAATAATAAAAATTTTTTTTAGTTTTAAAAAAATAAACCTTTATTTTAAAAAAATTTTAATTTTTAAATTTAATGGGGGTTTAAATGTTTGGGAATGGGAATTGGGGGCAACCCCTTTAAAACCAATCCAAAAATTTTAAAAAAAGAAAAACCCAGGAGGAAAATTTGGGGAAAAATATTCTTTCTTGTATTAAAAATTTTCCGCTTTATACAAAAATAATTGTTTTCGTTTTTAAAAAAAAGGGTCAGCCGTTTTGATTTTTAAAAAAACTAAAATTAAATTTTTTAAGAAACAAACAAAAATCAAAATTTAACGGGTTAAAAATTTAGACAAATTTTAAAAAAACTTTTTGAAATTGAAAATTTGGAAATAACCCCCCCGATGAAAGGGGAACCAAATTTTTTGCTGGGTTTTTAAAAGGGTTTCCAAAAACACTTTATAAAATTGTTTCCCCCTTTTTCCCTCTTTTCCCCCAAATCAAGGGGCGTTTCCCCGGAAAGGGTTTCTGAAAACTCAAAAATTTTTGTCGCGTAAAACTTCCTTAGAAATTTTTCCTTAATCAAAAACACGGGTTTTACCCCCTTTTTCCGCCCATTAATTTTAAGAAATAAAATTTAAAAAGACGGGTTCGGGGGGAAAACTCCTCCCAGGCCGCATGAAAAACTGGCTTAAAAAACTACCTCTGGTTGTTGAATTTAAAAATTTTAACAAGGGGAAACGCCGGAAAGTTTAAAATTTCCAGAGTTTGGGTTCTTCCCCTAATTTACCAGGGGCCTTTTGGGGAAAAGACGCTTAAAACCCCTTGGAAATTTAAACCCGGTATTCCTGGAGGTTTTCCAGGGTCTTTTTGGTCCAAAGGAAATTGGTCCCGGGGACTACCAACAATTAATTAAATGTTTTAAATTGTTAAAATAGCGGGGGTTTTATTCCTCGAAAAAAGGGGGGTTTTCCCGGCTTTTTCCCCCAAAGGGGTAAACACTTTTCACTACCTTCCCAAAATTTTCTCCCAAAAATTCCCCTGGAAAAATTTAGGTCTGGGATTTTTGTGGCTTGGGCGGGTAAATTCGAAAACTGCAATCCTTTTTAAATTTTTTTAAAAATTTTCCTTAAAAAGAAGCTATAGGAAAGTCTTTTAAATTTCTTTTCAGCTAAAAAACCTTTTGGACCACTTGGGGTTCTAATAAAGAACTTCCCCCTCCCGGGTTTTAATTTAAGATTTTTTTCCCCTTTATCCGGGGGGCCCAAAAAATAACAGAACTGGCCGGTGATTGTCACATAAAATGGGGGGAACTTTTAATTTTAGACAGGTTGCGAAGGGTTTTAACATTTTGAAAAAAAATTGGGGGTTGGGGTTTTTTTTGTTTTTTTTTTTTTTTTTGTCGGGGGCCCCAGTAAAGTTTTTGTTTAACTTTAAAATTTTCCCCAATTGTTTCCCCCAAAAAAGGTTGGGGTTGTTTTGTGGTTCCCCGGCCGGGGAAATTTTTGGATGGGAATTCCCCAAAAAAACCCGGGGGTTTAAAAAAATTTTCGTTTCAAATTTCCCGAAATTAAAAACCCCTTTTAAACCAATTTTAAACGAAACTTTGAAAATCGGTTTAAATTAAAGAAAGAAAAAAGGAAGGAAAACCTTTTTCCACAAAAAAAATTTAGGGGAAAAAAATTGAAAGCAATTTAAAAAGGCTGTGCCCAAACAACACCTTGGTTTTAAAATTTTAAGATTGGAAACCCTATTTTTTTTGGAACCGGGGCCCCCAACAAACAAACCTGGAACCCGTTGGGTTAAAACCAAGGGGACAAAACTTTTAAATATTAACCGTTTGGGTTTTCCCCTTCCAAAAAATTTCCTTTTTAAAATTTGTTTTTTTTAAAAAATAATTTTTAATGGCAAAAAACCAAGGGCCCGAAAAATTTTTTTAAATGAAATTTTTCCCGAAAGGAGCCAAATAAGGGTTTTTTTTTCCCAAAAATCTCCAAACGGTTTTCCCAAAAATTTTGGGAAAAAAAATGGGAAAAAATTCCCCATAAATAAGGCCGGGGAAATAAAAAAAAGGAAAAGGGGAAAAATTTTCCAAAAAGTTTTCCCCTTTATGAAGGGGAAAGATCTTATCTATTTTAAAAAAGGGGGGGCATTGGCCCAAGGGATTGGGTAAACTAAAAAAACCCAGTTTTAAAATGTTCTTTTCCTTAATCAAAAAGGAAAGAAAAGTTAGGGGGGTTTTAAAAAAAAATTAAGCTTTTTTAAAATTTCCTGGGGGAAAAAAGGGGGGGGTTTACCAAAAAAAATTTTTTTAAAGTTTTAAATCCCTTATGGTTAATTTTCAACGCCCCGGCCCCCGTTTTATAATTTGGGTTTTTGGGGAACCCCCATTTTAAAAAAAAAAAAGAAAAAAAGGAGGTCGGTTTTAAAAGGGGGAAGGGGGGCCGGGGAATGATTTTTTAAGTTTCAAAAAGCAGGCGTTTTCTAGTATAATTTTTCAAAAGGGGAAGTTTTCCAAAGGAAAATACCTTTCTCAAAGGGGTTTGAGAAAAAACCAAAAAATGCCTGAAAATTGTGGGGGCCCCCAAATTTAAATTTGGGAAAAACACACGGAACCCCTAATAAAAATTTTTTTATTTTCCCAACGTCCCCAAGGGCTTTAAACTTCCATAGGTTTGGGTTTAAAAACAAAAATTAAAAATGTGTTGAATCCCTACAATACATTTCCCCTCTTGTAGAAAAAAAAATTTTTGGGGGAAAAGAGGGGAAAAATGGTTAATAATTTTAAAAAAGAAAATTATTTTCCGGGTTGGAAAAGGGAGAAAATTTTTTGTTTATAAAAAAGGGGACCCTGGTTTTTCAAAAATGAAGTTTCCGGGGAATCTATTTAGGAAGCTTTACGAACAACGCTTTTTACGAACCTTCTTATTTACAATCCCCATAAAAAACGGCTATTATGTTTAAACCGGTTTAAATGGAATTTTTTTTCCAAAAAACAAGTAACCTTTTGGTTTTTTAAAAATTTTTTGGGGGCCCCCTTTGGGGGGGTTCCAGTTTCCCCAATTTTAAAGGCATGGGTTTTGAAAGGGGGCTTTTCAACCTTTAAATTAAAACCAAAGTTATTGGGGCACCCTCAATTCGTAAAAGTTAATTACCTGCTGGGTGGGGTCCCCCCTTTTGCAAAAAATTTTTTAAGAGGGAGGAAAAAGTTTTAAAAAGGTGAGGGGGGAAAAGGGCCCCCTTTGTTGTTTCAAGGAACCCTTAAATTTTTTCCTGTATTCTGGATTCCCTAGGCGTTTTACCGGACCGGCCAAAAGGGTTTGGCCTGTTCCCCTTGAACCACAAAAAAATTTTTCCGGGTTTATTTTAGTAAGGGGTTCGGCCCAAAAACCTTTGAAAGGGGGGCGGGGAACAAATGGGAAGGGGATTTTGAAAAATTTAATTTTTTTATTGGGGAAAGGGGAAACAAAACCTTCCATTGGGGCCATTCCCCCCCAAAGGGAACTTCAAATTTTGGGGGTTTATGCTGGCCCAAGGGGTTAATGTTTCCCCAAGTTGCAAAATGGTTTGGGTTAAAAACAAAAAGCACCCTTTCAAAACTTAAAATTTTCAATTTTTTATTTAATTTTTTCATATTTTTAAATAAACCGGTGAATTTTAAATTTGTTAAATGAAAATTTTAGGTTTTGGGGGTTGGAAAATTTGAAAAAAAATTCAAAATGGGGGTTTAAAAAAGGACGAGGAAATTTTAAAAAAAAAAAACAAAAAAAATGGCATATTTGAAGGGGCGTTTCCGGAAAAGGAAAATTAGACACTTTAAGGATTCCATTTGGGCCTTTTCCCAAAACCCAAAAAGGTTGCGTTTTTAATTTTTTTCCCTTTTTTTTTAAGGGTTTTTTCTTTAAAAAACCCCAAACCCATACCGCTAGCCCCCCTTCCCAATTTTTTTTTTTGGTTCCCCATATCCCTTTTCGGGGATGTTTTTTCTTTCGGGGGTTGGGTTTTTTTTTTTTTCCTTCCCTTTAAAAGGGGAAAAAAATTTTTTTTTCCAAAAAAGGGAAACCTTGGAAATTGGGGAAAACCCTTAAAATTTGGGTTTAGATAAATTAAACGAAAGGAATTTTGGGAAATTAAAACCCCCTTCCAAACCAAACTTTTTTAAAAAGGCCGGTTACTTTAAATTTAAAAAGGGGTCGTTGGATATGGGCCTTTTTAAACCTTATCCTCCCTTTTTCTTTTCCTCCCTAAACCCTTTTTTTATTCCTTGTTTTAATTTTGTTTTAAATTTTTTTCCCTGGTTTTTTGTTGTAAAAAAAGCTTTAAAAGGTTTTTTCGTTTTTTACCTCCATTGTTCCACAAAAGCAAAAATTTTTAACTTTCCCTTTGATTAAAATTTTTTGGGGGTTTTAAAAATTTTGGTTTCCGACCCCCCGGCCTAGGGTTTAGGGGGAACAATATTTTTCAATTTTTGCCCGGAAAAAGGTTTTAAAGGGCGAAAAAAAACCCAACCTATTTGGTTTCCCAATTTGGAAGAAAAAACTTAATTTTTTGAAATCCCCCCCGCCCATGGGCTACCAAAATTCAAGTTTAAAAAAAAAAAAAAAAAGCCCAACAAATTTTTGGTAATAAAAATTTTCCCACCCTCATTTTAAAATTAACCTTTTTTAACCCTTTCAAATTTTTTTCCCTTGACTTTCAGGGAATTTAAGAAAAACAAAATGTTTTTTGGGGAAAAAAAAAAAAAAAAAAAAAAAAAAAAAAAAAAAAAAAAAAAAAAAAAAAAAAAAAAAAAAAAAAAAAAAAAAAAAAAAAAAAAAAAAAAAAAAAAAAAAAAAAAAAAAAAAAAAAAAAAAAAAAAAAAAAAAAAAAAAAAAAAAATTTTTTTTTTTTTTTTTTTTTTTTTTTTTTTTTTTTTTTTTTTTTTTTTTTTTTTTTTTTTTTTTTTTTTTTTTTTTTTTTTTTTTTTTTTTTTTTTTTTTTTTTTTTTTTTTTTTTTTTTTTTTTTTTTTTTTTTTTTTTTTTTTTTTTTTTTTTTTTTTTTTTTTTTTTAATTTAACCCCAATTTTTGGAAAAAGGCCAGTTTTTTTCACCCAAATTTTTTACCCCAAAAAAAACTATTTGAAACTTTAAAATTTTGCCCCCCGTTTTTTACCCCCGGCAAATTTTTTAAAAAAGGGGCCCCCTTTTTTTCCTTAATTTGTGTTCCCGTGAGGGGGTTTCTCATATAACTTGGTTTTTTATAGTTTTTTTTGGCATTATCGGGGGGTAACTTTTTTTTTTTATGAATTTTAGAAATTTCGAAAATACCCATTAGAATAACACAGCGGAAAAAAGGAAAATATTTTTATTTTCCAAAAACATTGAATTCTACATGAAGTTAAACTGGGAAAACGCCTTATATGCGTTGTGAGATGAGCTTAGAAGTATGGAAATGTAGAATTAAGAACATTGTGTCAGCTCAATGTACATATACAGGCCATGGATCACTTCAAAGGTTTAAAAACCACGGCTGTCTGTTGGTATATGGACCTTGGTTTCCAAACAATTATACCAGTGCCTTCTTCATATCCATCTCAGATTTAAATCGTTTTAATTTATTGGTGACACTCGTTGCTCATATTTAATAGTTTCTTAAATTTCTTTCTTAATTGCTTTTATTGATGTGTAAAAAAAAGCTTTGAAAATGCGTTTTCTTCGTTGTTTCACATCCGATTGTTCCATAAGTCGCTTAAAATGTGTATGATAGATCTTCCCACACTCAGTATAAATTTGAGAGCTTTTGAAAAATTTTGATTTTCCAAGTATTTCTCCCCGGCCTATTCTTATGGGGAATTTCCATACTTTCCAATTTTTTCCGGAAAAACCGTTCGACCGATTTTTCTGAAAAACAATCCCAGCCTATTCTGGTATAACACCAATTTGGAAAAAAATTAAGGGTCGATTGAAACTCTTTCCTGACCTGTATGCCGCGTACAAAATTACACACGTATTAAAAAAAAAAAAACATAAAAACCAAGCCCAAAATTTTTTCGGTATATGGGATGAAAATCTTCGCTACGCTCATCTAATTACATTTTATACACATTTCTGGAAATTTTCAGCTTGATCGGGTCAGCCAATTGAAGAAAAAACAAAATGTGCTAAATTGATACCACTCGAAGCAGTTTTTCACCCATTTTTACCCATACTATTACTATTCGCTCGTCTAACACGCATATATGGCGTTTTCCTAGTGTTCTTGAGTTGGTTATTGAGCCCGCCTCCTCTCGCGACTCGGAGGATAGCATTGAGTTGCTTCACACGCTAGCGCGAGGCGGGGAATAAAATCGAATGTGGAAATCTAATCCGAGTCGACACAGTATTGAATCCCCTTAAGACCGAGAACGGGATCCAGTTCTGCTCGACATCCGCCTCGACATGCCGGCCCGGTACGCCGGCCCGGTACGCCGGCCCGGTACGACGTCGAGTGGTGCGACATTCTGCGAGGCGGTTTTTTAAAATGGACCAAAAACAATAGATGAAAATCACAACATTTGTGAAGATATTAACCATAACCCTGCGCTCGAATCAACATTTGACAGTTATTTTGTTTTAAAAAAGTAACATCGCCGCATCACCGGGAGTCGAACCATGGACCCTCAAAACATGAGACAGCTATTCCAAATTAACGCCACACGGACATATGCTTGCCTATCGCTACTTCATCATTAGACGAGCTTTAGCCGGGATTCGATTTGACGTACTGAAAAAAATTGGTGTTCGTTTTTATGTTTTTTTTTTTTTTTTTTTTTTATGTTTTTTTTTTGGTTCTCCACAGGTCAAACGGCTACAGCTATCAACTTCAAACTTTTTTTCAATATGGTCCCTCATCTAACTTAGATCTGTGAAGTTTTGTGGCATTATCGGGGGGTAACTTTTTTTCATTAATTTTAGAAATTTCAAAAATACCCATTAGAATAACATGGCGGAAAAAAAAAAATATATTTTCCCAAAAAGAGAAATTTTTCGTGAAGTTGAATTACATTTTGATACACATTTCTAAAAATTTTCAGCTTGATCGGGTCAGCCATTTTGAAGAAAAAACATAAAATGTGCTAAATTGGTACCACTCGAAGCAGTTGTCACCCATTTTTACCCATACTATTACTATTCGCTCGTCTAACAACGCATATATGGCGTTTTCCTAGTATCATAGCACGGGTCGGTAACTTAGTCCTGACGTCACAAATCATGGCGTTCCCTTAGGTCACTATTAGTCCCATTTAAAACTCGACTTGCAGACAAATTGTCGCTCCCAGGAAGTGATTCCTCGTCCACTGAGTCCCGCTCGGGCTGCAGACACTCCACAGTTCAGACCGGCTAGGGGAACATTCCACCGGGACGAGTGGGCCAGTGGCTAGCGCGCTGAACCGTCACCTGACGTCGTGGTTATGATCGCGTGAGAGAAGGCGTCAGAAAACCTAATAGCATAACCTTCATCTCATACGTTCACCAATCACGTCTCTCTCTCTCTATCTCTTAATTTCTCAATCACATTGACTGCTATTCAAACTAGGAAAACGCCATACATGCGTTGTTAGACGAGCGGACAGTAATAGTATGGTGAAAACTGCTTCGAGCGATACCAATTTAGCACATTTTATGTTTTTTCTTCAAAAAGGCTGACCCGATCAAGCTGAAAATTTCCAGAAATATGTATCAAAATGTAATTTACTTTCATGCAAAATTTCATTTTTTTGGGAGAGTAATTTTTTTTTTTTTCCTGCTGTGTTATTGTAATGGATATTTTTGAAATTTCTAAAATTCTTTAAAAATTAGTTACCACCCGATAATGCCACAAAACTATACAGATCTAAGTTAGATGAGGAACCATATTGGAAAAAAAGTTTGAAGTTGATAGCTGTAGCCGTTTGACCTGTGGAGAACCGACAAAAAAAAACATAAAAACGAACACCAATTTTTTTCAGTACGCCAAATTGCATCCTCGCTGAAGCTCGTCTAATTAGATGGATTGTAGCTTATTCAATGACCTGTATGACCTGTATGACCTGTGTGACCTGTGTAACCTGTGTGACCTGTAAATAGTAGACTAACAGCTTCATTTATGTGGATCAACTCAATGATTTTTTTTTCAAACATCGAAACTTGATTCAAAATCATTTTTCCCCAATTAAGGTTGTGGATGAAAGGTAGGATCGTTTTGACAGTTCACCACAAGGGCGATCTTACCAACTCATTTTAATTATTTAAAAGCTATCAACTTCAACACCAGGTCTACGCTGTCAGTGACCATGATTCTATGCCGCAGATAAAAGTCTTCAGTTGCCGAAAGTCCGGAACACATTAGAAGTAAATCCGCTTCTGTGATATATCCGGACACTACCAACATTGGTATTGAGAGTAAACCAAACACACGAATTATGAAGTCTTCAACTTTGAACTAAAATTCTCTTACGCAATGTTCACTTCTTTCCATAACATCAGGTGTGAAGTTTACCATTATACAATGAGGAAATGAATTAGTGATGGGCCTAAATTGATATAATTAGGCTCAATTAGGCTAAACGATTTTTAGGTATTTTGTATTTTGTGGAAAATAAACAGAAGAACTTTTTGTTTCAGCACACAAGATTGATAATAGTTCCCCAAGTCTGCAATGATTGTGATGCTGTTGCAGTAAGTCGGACGTGACGTGTGGTTATCGAACCCGGAGCCATTGGTTCAGCAAATGGCCAGATTAGCGCTGTGTATGTAGATACAGACCACAGGGGGGAGGGGGGGCAATAAAGGGGCATTAAAGGGTTGTTGTGTTTATACGCAGTAAGATCGATATCAACTCAAAAAGCGAGATGCGTAAAAGCTGTCTTTCCCCCCCTCACCCACCCCCCACCCACCCCTCTTCCACACACAGGCACACTGGCCACGCATGCCGTTACAACCTCTGTGCTATGTCACAGTTCATTTCATCATTTTAATCAAGTCTACTGTTAATATTATTCATGATTATTTATTCATTGTTAATATTATTCATAATTAATTATTCATTGTGAATATTATTTTGAGTGTCCGGATATATCGCAAAAAACGGTTTATACTTATAATGTGTTCCGGACTTCCGGCAACTGAAGACTTTTATCCGCGGCGAAGAAGTGTGGTTACAGACAGTGTAGACCTGGTGGCAAATGCTATCAATTTGAAATAATTTAATAGAATGGGATGGTAAGATCGCCCTTTTAGTGCCCCGTTCAATCAATGATTGTGTATCAAGTTTCGATGTTATTAAAAAGAAATATATATAAAATTGTTCATAATATATCACACTTGGGCCTATGACCTATACCAGGGCGGTCCAATTGGCGGCCCGAGGGCCAACTCCGGCCCGCGAGACTTTTTCAAACGGCCCATGGTTATGTGTAGTCATAGCGACAATGTATTTGGCACTATTTTCCCCGCTTGCGCCATATCAGTTAATAAGACCTGAATAAATACATAAATGCAAGCAATGCAATTCAAATCGTTGAATTTTGATGAAAACAGATGTTCAGTTGTCAGAAGCTTGAATGTGTGTGTATTGAAAGCAAGCGCTAAATGAATGAAATAGCTATTAGACAATTAGTTGGCCCACCTCAACTCTTCCCGTAGTAAAAGGCCCTCTGAGCTATGGAGTTGGACAGCCGTGTGCAGCCTACATTGTGTTCGTCTTCATATGTACCACAGATGAGCCTGAATCAGGCTTCCTGGATATTTACGATACGTGTGTCCTACATGGATGTAATACTAGGAAAACGCCATATATGCGTTGTTAGACGAGCGAATAGTAATAGTATGGGTAAAAACCGCTTCGAGTGGTACCAATTTAGCACATTTTATGTTTTTTCTTCAAGATGGCTGACCCGATCAAGCTGAAAATTTCTAGAAATATGTATCAAAATGTAATTCAACTTCATGCGAAAATTCATTCTTTTGGAAAATATTTTTTTTTTCCGCAATGTTATTCTAATGGGTATTTTTCTAATTTCTAAAATTCATAGAAAAAAGTTACCACCCTATAATGCCACAAAACTATACAGATCTAAGTTAGATGAGGAACCATATAGAAAAAGAAAGTAAGTTGATAACTGTAGCCGGTTGACCTGTGGAGAACCGACAAAAAAACATAAAAAAAAAAAGAAAAAAAGAAAAACGAACACCAATTTATGTCAGTATGTCAAATTGAATCCTCGCTAAAGCTCGTCTGAATACATATATTGAGAAATGAAAGGTATGCAACTTCAAAGATAGTAATAATACTTTGGTTCCACTTTCTGTTCTGACACATTATGGGCCGTTATTTTGGTCTTCTGGGATGGACGGTAATGATAATCATTTTACTCTCTAATCTTGCTCACCAACAGCTAGGTTATACGGGGGTACGAATGAGCTTAACGACCCACCAACAGCTAGGTTATACGGGGGTACGAATGAGCGGATGATAATGAAACGATGAAGTGATGATAGGTGAAAGGACGTTTACAAAACCCATGCCTCATGCGCGACTCGAGCCCACACCCAACGGTGACTTCAATTACTACCGCTAGCGATAATTGACTTAGCCACCGGCTATCAAATGTTGAGAAACAGTGAGATTTTATCTTTATTTAAATCGTGTGAGTTACGATCTCGGCTTAAATCTTCTTGCATGAATCTCATCTTATCTGTATATACTTTATTCAAGACTTGTATAACCTAGCGTCACACTAGCGTCACGATGAGGGGGGGGGGAGTGCACCCCCTCCCTCCCCCCACAACTGGCTGCCAAGGGGGGCGAAGGGGGCCAAGAGAAAATATTGGATATTTTGCAACTTCAGAATGTATTTGTGTCCATGATATTATGTGTGTGAGTGGTGTGTACAAGAAGCGATGTGATTCATCACCGAGTGTTTCGAGTCAGGAAAGCCGTGTAGAAGATATTTGTCCTGCATGTAGCTTGAAACTGGCGCTTCAGTGACAGCTCTAGCACAACTGTGGGTGACTCGGTGTGCCGTGAGCGCAGTGAAAACACAATCAGGCAATGCCTCAGAAAAAAGGGCGTGATCTGAAGGACAGATAAATTAATTAGACGAGCTTTAGCGAGGATTCAATTTGACATACTGAAAAAAATTGGTCTTCGTTTTTATGTTTTTTTTTTTTGTTTTTTTTTCTATGTTTGTTTTGTCGGTTCTCCACAGGTCAAACGGCTACAGCTATCAACTTCAAACTTTTTTCCAATATGGTTCCTCATCTAACTTAGATCTGTATAGTTTTGTGGCATTATCGGGAGGTAATTTTTTTTTTTATGAATTTTAGAAATTTCAAAAATACCCATTAGAATAACATAGCGGAAAAAAAAAAAAAAAAATTATTTTCCAAAAAAATGAAATTTTGCGTGAAGTTGAATTACATTTTGATACACATTTATGGAACTTTCAGCTTGATCGGGTCAGCCATTTTGAAGAAAAAACATAAAATGTGCTAAATTGTTCCCACCCGAAGCAATTTTTTACCCATTGTTACCCATACTATTACTATTCGCTCGTCTAACAACGCATATATGGCGTTTTCCTAGTGATAGTTTCTGTAACTGAGATGATGATTTCTGGTTTTTCCCAAAATTAAAGAAAAAATAGCGTCAGTATTCACTTGAATCTATTCCTTACGTTTGTAATGTCATTTAAGTCTAGAAAGTCCTATTTTTTACGGCAGAAAATCTGTTCTTTTCGACATGCTCAAATGTGTTGAGAATTATTCCGTGTGTTTTTCTCTCCTCTGCAAAATTCAGACCAGAGTCGATAAAGTAGTTTCATTGTCTGCAGATTCACTACATTATCGACTCTGGTTCAGACCAATCAACAAACTTCAATTTCTGTTCTCGGCTTGTTATTTAGCACCCAATATAAATGTGCGTAATTTCACATCCCTTTTCACCCTCGTGAGCTATTGTTGTATCATACATTTGATTACGTCATTCAAAAGATAATATATTTTTTTATTTCGATAAATATGTCAGTGCAATACATTTTGTAGACTTGTTGAAGTTATAGGGTTTGAATGTTAATCGTTATCCTCAAGGTCAAATAGGACACTGGTAGGCCTAGGGAACACGGCATAATGTGCTGCAAGATGAGCCAAATGTTTGGATAAAATGTATTTGAAATCTACACATATTGGCTTACAAACTAGTATGTGAAGTTACCCTAGACATTTCAATATCTCTAGACGCTGAACGTAGCACGGGCAGCATTGAGAGTGGTTGAAGCCGACCGGAGGGGAAATACCACGTGACACGGTGACTTACACAGCTATCACCGCACACCACCGTGTCATTCATCCTCAGAAGATACTGTATACAATAACGTGGCTGTAAGTCACGTGACAAGACGCGGACATGTATGCTGACTATCATTGAGTACATTGCTCAGCAGAATTGCCACATCAGTCTTAATAATCAATGAATGACGTCATGTATTCGGTCTGACTCGGAGCTCTGTCATAAAGATAGCGTGGAACGAAATATTTCCAGTCAGGCTAGTATCACCGCATCACGTGACCTAGGCTCCCACCCCGCAGACCCCGCGCCACCAAGCATGTCGGCTTCATCTATGCTCCCTCTACTAGTTGTAAGCTCTATGGGCTGGTATCACCGCATCACGTGAGTCACTCCCACCCCGCGTCATCAAGCATGTCGGCTTCATCTATGCTCCCTCTACTAGTTGTAAGCTCTATGGGCTGGTATCACCGCATCACGTGACTTACCCTCACCCCGCGCCGCCAAGCATGTCGGCTTCATCTATTCTCCCTCTACTAGTTGTAAGCTCTATGGGCTGGTATCACCGCATCACGTGACTTACTTTCTCGTCCCGCAGACCCCGCGCCACCAAGCATGTTGGCTTCATCTATGCTCCCTCTACTAGTTGTAAGCTCTATGGGCTGGTATCACCGCATCACGTGACTTACCCTCACCCCGCGCCGCCAGCATGTCGGCTTCATCTATGCTCCCTCTACTAGTTGTAAGCTCTATGGGCTGGTATCACCGCATCACGTGACTTACCCTCACCCCGCAGACCCCGCGCCTACAAGCATGTCGGCTTCATCTATGCTCCCTCTACTAGTTGTAAGCTCTATGGGCTGGTATCACCGCATCACGTGACTTACTCCCACCCCGCGCCACCAAGCATGTTGGCTTAATGTATTAATCAGAAGGAACAAAGATGTTACGACGAGAAAAGAAGAGAAAATGTACGAATGAAAGGAAAGAATGGTGATTACTATTACAATGATTCAAATAGCAACTATTATTCCTGAAAGAAATGATTAATGAATTGAATTACCTGTGTTGTTTGGCTAATACTATGCCCTTGTTGTTCCGTCCAAACAGTTAAAGTAAGTAGCAAGTGACACTACTGACTAATATAGAGCTGTTGGAATTAGTATTCATTGAATTCAACATCAACACTGTAACTTTGCTTCATCACTCCGCTTGTTAATAAAATAATAAATAAATTAATAGTGATGTTGATCAAATGATGTATTTTTCTTGAATCATTCGTTTCTTTATTTCTTCTCAATAACATATGTATACACAGTTAACCTATTTATTTATACACTGTTAAGGCCCCTCTCTTATCTAGAACATCCTATTTAAATGGTCTTCTATCAAGTGTTCTACCCTAGGTACATGATTTACCTGGAAAACTCTGAATGCTACTGACCTCATCAACAGCCAATCACAGAGATGAAAAAAATGACAACATAATCTAAATATATCTACCAAAAGATAATACCAAAATATAAATGAAATGACCTGAGCTGAACTACCTTGGGTACAATAATCTAAACCAGGAAAACGCGTTATGTGTTTCCGCGTTGATGGATGAGCTAATAAGAATGACATTGAATTCTTTCAAAAAGTTATATCAAGTTGATGTTTTGACGGCATTCAAGTTAAAAATCAATCTTTCCATTTGGTTGGTTTGTTTCGTAGACTATTCTCATGAAGGAAATATTAGATGAATTTATTATTATATATTGTAATATTAGACTACTATATGAAACGTGATGACAGCTGTATACATATATACACCTTGAGACCCTCCTTTTATATTCATTACTCATTCTCAATCATTTCTTCGATAATAAAGAAGGCCTTGTTTGATCGTTCTTCATTAATAATTGGTGACCCATTTGGAAAATGGAAAATTAGTTTTCTCAGAAGTGGTGCAACCGATTGCTCATAAAAACTAATGAGATTCAATCCAGATGATGACACATGGGCATGCCAAGTTTCAATCGAATTTGAATTTTCGTCTGACCTGTAGAGCGCGAAAAATAAAAAAAATATATAAAAAAAAAGAACATGTACATTTTTTTCAGGTCACGTGAAATTGAGTCTTCGCTTCGCTCATCCAATTATATTTTAGCTCTGCTGAGTGCTGACAAAACGTTTGAAAGAATTCCATTTCATTCTTATTAGCTCATCCATCAACGCGGAAACAGATAACGCGTTTTCGTAGTATCTTTCAGAAAAAGTTGCGGGAGATTGAGAATTGTTGGTTTTTATAGTTTCTAAACTCACTTGAAGCTGATAGTTTTTTGCATGTTGTTTGGGAGAGGGGGTGCTGGAGGGGATGATTTTTGTTGGTTAGGTTAGTGGGGGAGGTTGGAAAAAAAAATATATACGTGCTCATTGTCTCAGTAATTTTACCCATCGACTAATCGTACATTCTTTACCTAAACAATTACAGCCCAATCGTATTAATCATATAATTTATAGCACCATGACACCACGAAGGTCTGTCTTTTTGTAAACATCATTCATCTACCTTCGCACTCACTCGTACCCCCAAATAGCTTAGCTGTTGGTGGGGGGCATTAAATACAAGATAACCATCAAATGATTGTAAATAGCGCGGTTTGTGTAGCGGAAGTTGTGAATGCCACCTTGATTGGCGCTATAAACGAGTTGTACTGACAGCTTTGCTCTGTGGCTGTGTAAACGTTACGCCCACTTACATTTCCAGGCCTTGGAACGAGATAAGCTAGGGAAGTTCTACCGCAGGCCTAATTAAATAGTAGTGCTAGACACGTAATAACTTTATATTATTCAAATTCTAAACAGTAAGATCATCAGTATGATTGACCGAGCCCGTTGAAGGGATGGCCATTGCTACAACCTCGTCAAAGACTTGCAAGACCTTGTTACTCTAACCTCACACCAAGTCATCATGTTGAGAAGTGTACAGTGGATGTGTCATCACCGGTCCTCGTCTTACATCTTCCAACCTTTAGACATTGATCTCACGTGAACAGGTGTGACATACAATATATAGATATGGGTGCTTGCTTATGCAAAGATCAGCCGTCAGAAGCAGACTCTGGAAGACCCAGCAACGGGACTCATCAAAATGGAGCGACTGTTGCATCCAACGCAACACATTATCCTGAGAGTGACTGTTCTGACTGCTATAGCCCAACACCAATTGGTCAGACTCACAAATGTCAGGGCTTAACATCGGACGCAGTCGATCGACTTATTCTCGAGACGCTCGGCATCATCGGTTCTTTAGTAGAGAAGTAAGTAGCTTCCTAGCCTGCTCAGTGAGAGATTTAAGTCGAAGTTGAGGTCTTTTTACAGTGACCCTAGGCATTTTTGTTCTAGTATTAGGCCTAGTAGGCCTACCCAGACCTACCGGTACTTACAGTCTTCGTAAAATCAAAGGCTAACCTTTCTACCACGGAACCGTGGCATCTATGGTGGCTTCTACGAACCACACTCTGTGACACGTACAGTGATACTCCTCCGTTTAAAAGTCCAGCCGTAATTTTTTTCCTGGAATTATCGACTTCATAATGTTAGTTGAAACGTTCAAGGATTACCGAAATGGTTACTTTACTGTGACACTGAGCATCGCCAATTAGTGTTTGATTTTCGATTTTTTGGTGTTTTCTGAAAGATCTTGTTTATATCTTTCAGAAAAAGTTGCAGGAGGTTGAGAATTGTATTTTTTTTCTTTTTATAGTTTTTAAACTCACTTGAATCTGATGGTTTTTGCATGTTGTTTGGGAGAGGGGTGATTTATGTTGGTTAGGTTAGTGGGGGATGTTGATGTGATGTGGTTGTGTGTTAGCGAGCAAGAGCCGCCCGCGTCCATGCTGAAGCTCCACGTGATCGCAGACAACGAGGAGGGCTGGCTGCAGGTGGTGAGCTCGATGGTGAACGTCATCCCGATGCAGGACCCTCTGGGCCCGGCGGTCATCACGCTGCTGCTGGACGACTGCCCGCTGCCCATGAAGGAGACGGTGCTCAAGATGTCCGACAGATTTAACCTCACAACTCAGAGCTCGAGCAGCGGCAAGAGCAGCCCGACGCACCAGCGGAACATCTGCGTTGTGCTCGGCTGCCTGGCCGAGAAGCTGGCTGGACCGAGCAGCATCGCCATCCTGACGCCCGGGACGCTCAACTACCTCGTCGCCAATCTGGTGAGCCGCCCGACTTGCTAGCCGGCCAACGTCTCGCTAGGCAAACGCGGAATATGCGTTGTAAGATGAGCGAGATGTCTAAATAAAGTATAGTCGAAAACTCGACACACCTTGATTCGTTATGAAATATACTCCATTCGAACCAACGAATCTAGGGAGCCGTGAATCTATCACTGCAACATTTTTCTGCTAATATTTCTATCTATTCGATGAATAAAAAACATGTATTACATTATTTTTGTAAAAATGGCTGGTCCAAATTGCATACAAATTCTTAATAATGTGTATCATTTTTGTCTTTACATTTGAGGAAAATTTGAATTATGTTGGAGTGATTTTGTTTTTCAATATTTTCTGCCCAGCCTAATCTTATGGGGTTTTTAGAAACTTCAAGATGATATTTCTCAAAAATGGTCCAACCGATTTGACACAAAACAAAAAGTTTCGTGTTGATCGGTCAAACCCTGTGACCTGTGACCTGTGCAGTGCTTACAAACAAACAAATAAATAAATAAATAACACAGACAAAGCTACGTAAGACTGGGTTGGAGATCTTCGCTAACGCTCATCTAATAATGAGTTTGTTGGGCATCCGTTTTTCTGTTCGTCTTCAACGCGCACAAGTCAATAAATTCAACTACTCGCGTTACGCAGCAAGCGCGACCTTGACCCAAAGGAGAAAATTTGGAAAAGATTTCTTTCAAATAAATTCAAATTTTCACAAAAAATTTTAATAGGCAAAGCCTACTATTGAAACACATTATTCCAAAGTTTCACATGAAAAAAATATATTAATGTAATTTCTTTACATCAAGCAATGCTGTTTCATTTTATAGGTTAGATTACTATCTAGGCCTACATGTCACAAAATACAATGGCATGTTGATTGTTAGAGTGAAACCTAAGAGGAAATTAAGCAACGGGTCTAACCAATTTAATTGTAATAGTTTTTAATAACATTGAAACTTGATACAAAATCATTATTCCCCAATTAAGGCTATGGATGAAAGATGAGATCGTTTGAACAGGGCATCACAAGGGCGATCTTACTACTTCCAAAAAAATCCCTTTGTAATTGTAAAATGTTTGAACTTTAAAGTGAGTGAAATTGAATTTTTTATCAATGAATATTAGCAGGAAGGGAGTGACATGTTTGTTTTGAACTCAAGGTGCTTAAGGGCTCAACGCTCGAGGACTTTGATTACATTTCATGTAACTCTGCCCATACCGCTCATCCAACAACGCATGTTGTGTTTTCCTAGTTTATTCAATTCTTCCATATTGTTCAACGACGCACTCGAAGTATTGGAGTCGACCAATGAGGTGATGTGAAGATGAGATGAAAGATTACTTAATTGGCTGTTGGGTCATGTGCTCATGCGTGCCCCCAAATAACCTACCCGTTGGTGGGGTCACTATATGACTTGTCGTGTTGCAGGTGCCTGACATGAACCCGCTGGTGATTCTGTTCTCGCTCATCGCGCTCGAGAAGTTTGCTCAAACAAGTGAGTAGCGGTTATAGCTTAGCATCGCCACCCAGCAGCTTACCTTGAAACATGGGCCGAGATTCCCTTCTCATCACCTTGAACGACATTGTACTATTACTTCAATAAGTAGCCAATTTGTAGCCCATCAGATTCTATAGTTTTATGAATGTCATTTTGTTTTTGAAATCACAAATTTTGTTTTACCATGGTGTTATGAATCAGAAATGTTGTTTTCTAGAGGTGTTAAACGAAAATCTACCGCATTATAACCGTATTGTGCCATTAAACTGATTCTGGTTGGATGAGTGAATTGGGTATGGATGTGGTACCTGTGGATGGGTTATTAACTACGAATTAGCTAACTTACAATAACAATATTAATTAGGGTTGCCAACAATAATCGATATATCGATTTAGATCGATATTTTTTCAAACGATACGATAATCGATTCAATTTCGGCGATACGATATCAATATGATTATTTTCAATTATCGAAATGAGCATTCTTTCCTTTTCAAACCTATGTTTTTTCCCTTTACGTAATTGCTCCAATCAGTGTATGTGGCGCGAAAGTTCTTGTTTTCTATTGGGCACTCGAAAGCCAATGAGAAACGCTGTTTGCATTGACGTCAGAGTTGAAGTGCGCACAGACGAAAATATACTGCCGAGACTACCGCGCGGTTGGGTTGTAGGATTGAGGGAACGGTTGATCGGGTCCTTCTTGGCGAGAAACAGCTTACACAAACATGCTCAAACACGTGTTACTGTTGATAGAGCGAAGGTCGAGGTTACGTGTGTTTCAATCTTCCAAGTTTTAACTTTGTTCGTTATTAATTTATTATTTTTTAAATTATTGATTGATGATAAACAGATGTGTGGAAGTGTTTATCTTGGTATTCACTGTAACATGATCCAGAGTCTGACCTCCTGACCTCTAATGGAGGAAAAAGGCATAAGGATATTTTATAAGTATGTTTGTTGTCATTTGTTGACACATTTACGACAATATTATATCCCGACAATTGACGATTGGGGGTCTGCCATATGCTTTAATATCGACGACCGTCGTGCATACAATCTGACAACGATTGTGGGTTCGCCCTATGCTTTAACACTGGACGACCGGCAGTGTTTCACGGGAACTGTTTTTGCGATGTTTTTACATCAGAGAAAAACAGTTTTCAGCGAGCGCGCGTAAATATGTCGCAAAATGTGACAGTTTTTTCCAGATGTATGTTGTTACTTGTACTTTTATTACAGCTCATAAATCTGCCTCTTCCTCTATCCCGTTCCCTGCTCCCTGCTAGGACCAAAGCCCCCCTCCCACACGTAGTCCAAGGTCAACCACTTGTCAATGAATCAATCAACACAGCTGTGTAGACGGCAATTTGTAATGCAATTATTATTCTGATGCAATACAATATTTTGACATTCGATACGATTATCGATTAGGAAAAAAAAAATCGATATAATACGATTAATAATCGATAAAAAGAAAACGATAATCGATATGAGTTTTCATATTGAATGGCAACTCTAATATTAATGCACTCTAAAGAACACATACCGGTATATTAAAAATAATTCATTGAATTCTACGGTTGAAATATTAGAACAAAGTAAAAAGATCCACGAAAATCATCACTCTTTGGTAATTTCATATTAAGCGCGAGAGAAAGCCATTTCATTTTTTTGGAAAATAAAATATTTTCTTTTTTTTCCGCTGTGTTATTCTAATGGGTATTTTTGAAATCTCTAGAATTCATGAATATAAAAGTTACCATCCGATAATGCCACAAAACTATACAGATCTGAGTCAGATGAGGAACCATAAGGTTGATAGCTGTAGCCGTTTGACCTGTGGAGAACCGACAAAAAACATGGGGAAAAAAAAAAAAAAAATCAGTACCGGTATGTCAAATTGAATCCTTGCTTAAGCTCGTCTAATGATGCAAGATAAGAATCGTACCAGTCGTGATGACGTTTCTTAAAGTGTTGCGAGATGAGAATCGTGGGCGTTAAGAATCGTATCAGTTTGAGACGACGTTAAAATAGCATGTAGGCCTACCTAAAGTGTTGCGACATGAGAACCGTGCCAGTCGAGACGTGACCTTGGAGGAGGTTGTGAGATGTTGTTGTTGTTGTTGCAGGCGAGAACAAGGTGACGATCAAGAAGCGTCTGACGGCGGAAGGAGTGAACCCGCTGCTGCGTCTAGAGCAGTGGGTGCTGACGGAACACAGCTACGTGCAGCGACAAGTCGGATTCTGCGCACAGTGGTGTCTCGACAACTTGTGTGAGTCACCCCTTGCTTCTTTCAACTCAAACTCAAACTTGAGAGTCAACGGGAGTCGATTTAGCGGAATATCAGTATTTTGGTGATAACTTTTGAACGGTATGAGATATGGGAATTCTAAAAACGAGGAAATATGAATATTTTCAACAACTTCAAGATGGTGTAAGTGATGATATGTATCTCATATCGCCTGATTGCAGGTATGCTCTGAAAATGTGTATTTTCAAGCGTATACGCCTGACAATCAGGCAATATGAGATGAATGGTTATCACTTACACCGTCTTGAAGGTATTGAAAATATCTGTGTTTCCTCGTTTTCAGAATTCCCATATCTCATACCGTTCACAAGTTATCATCAAAAAACTGACTTGTAAGACTTCTAAGTTCCTAAACTTGGAACTTTTTACGAACTTCATAATCAAAAAATATAGGCCTACGTATAAATATATTTTGTTTGTATACGTGAAATAATGGGAAATATGCCGTACATCCAATCATGTTTTTATCATTCAAGGTTTGTAGGTTTCCAAGTGATGGTTAGGGTCAGCTGCTAGGGGATAATCTGGTGTTGAATACAGTAAACCCTCGTTAATCCAAACTCGGTTAATCCGAAATTTGACGTATTTCGAACTTGAAATCAGTCCCCAGCTGAAGGTATAGGCATTTCAATGTTAATTAATATGGTTAATCCGAATTTCGGTTAAACCGTAATTCGAAGTAATATTTCGTTCCTTCAATTGCTTCAACACTGATTTCGGATTGGATAATTCGAGATAATTCGAGTGAATTCCGTGAAGTTATCACTGTTTTCCCAATTTCCATCCTTTTTATCTGACGCGTAAGAATGAGTGGAAGCATGCTCAGCTGTTCAATGCTTTGTGTACCGAATGCAGTCGACCTTGACGAAGTCTGAGCTCGGAACACTCGTTTGTCCGACTCGGGACGGCCGAGCGCCAATAGAAACGGGCCATCTGAGGATCACGCGTCACGGAGATAGCCGAGTACACACGATCAGCAAGGCCCTTAGCAACGGTTCTATCACGACGTAGTCTCAGCCGGTGACATACGACATACCGCGCAATACGAAATTAACTATATTCTGAGCGGGAAAAAAACTTTTGGATTAATCCGAATTTTTGTAAACCGAAATCATTTTTTTTAGGTCCCTTCGATTTCGGATTAACGAGGGCTTACTGTATACAATAATACAGTAATTTGACGGTCCAAGTTTCCCTCTACCTAACCATATCTAGCCTAGGAGCAATCATCTTTCACTACTGTCTTATTTTAACCATAAAAATACCTGTTAGCACATAGCGCATACCGCATTCTCCCGAATATGAGCCGAGGGTTTTTCTCGAAATTGCGAGTCCAAAAGTCACCCTCGGCTTATATGCGGATCTCGGCCTAAAATCGGTCAAAAATACGTTTTTCACTAAATATAATTGGGCGTACTACACATGCACACTCTTAACAATGGAATCAACTTGAAACTGCAAAATATTGCACTATAAACAAGTTTAATAAATGTTTCGTCATGAAGAAGCATGATTTTCCCAATTTTCATCATTTTTATTTGACGCGTGGTAATGAACATAGGCACGTTGAACTGTTAGCTGCATTGTCTTGTCAGATTTTGACGAGTAGGCGGGCCATATGACGATCGCGCGTCATCGGCACTAGCCGAGTACACACGATCGTGAGGCCCCAATCAACGGTTTCTCACACGCAGTTGGCATAGCTTCCTCACGCGCGCAATACGAAATTGACTAAGTTCTAACTCGGAAGAGTGATGATTCACGTGGAAAGGAGATGAACCCTTTTTTCAATTGTTGATCTAAAAGTTTGGGGGTCGGCTTATATTTGGGGTCGGCTTATATTCGGGACAATACGGTATTTACCACGTAATGTTTACAATACAGTTTGTGTGTTTTATTATTTCAATTTGAGAGTTTTCACACTTCACAGTATATAAATAATTGAAGCAAGAAACACTGGAATTCAATTTTGAGTCAAAATGCTCAATGCCAATAGCAAAGTTTGCTAACTAACAAACTGTCTAACCCATTGTTGCCTTCTTCATTACTCGGTGCCTCACACCTTCGGCAGCTCTTCTTGCACTCGTGGCTGCTACTTGAAACCCAACACTGCCACCTGCCACAAGTTGTTCAATACCTTGACTAGGAAAACGCCATATATGCGTTGTTAGATGAGCGAATAGTAATAGTATGGGTAAAAATGGGTGAAAACTGCTACGAGTGGTACCAATTTAGCACATTTTATGTTTTTTCTTCAAAATGGCTGACCCAATTAAGTTGAAAATTTCCACAAATGTGTATCAAAATGTAATTCAACTTCATGCGAAATTTCAATTTTTTTGGAAAATGAAAATATTTTCTCATTTTTCCGCTGTGTTATTCTAATGGGTATTTTTGAAATTTCTAAAATTCATGAAAAAAAAGTTACCCCCCGATAATGCCACACAACTATACAGAACTAAGTTAGATTTTAGAAAATTAAGAATTAATTAAGAAGGAATTGAAAACATGGACCGTTCTTCAGAATATTTGATGGTTACTTTATTTTATTTATTTTTTGTACAAGTATATATTATTCATTGTTTTGTTTATATTGTTTATATTTATATGTTTAAATTCATTGTTTTGTTTGAATTATGTCTGCTTGTAAAGAAAAACAGGTTATTTTAATGTGCTAAGCGCACTACTTTATTATTATATCCAGAAACGTGTATTTTCTTTATTATTTGTAATTATATGTATCATAGCCCTACAGACAAGCCACGCTTGTGTCTTCGTGGGGCTGAGAATTTGTTCTTCTTATTCAATGTGCTAAACTTCCAATAAAAAAAAAAAAAAAAAAGATGAGGAACCATATTGGAAAAAAGTTTGAAGTTGATAGCTGTAGCCGTTTGACCTGTGGAGTACTGGTACCGACAAAAAAACATAGAAAAAATTACGTACATTTACATAAAAACGAACGCCAATTTTTTTCAGTGTGTCAAATTGAATCCTTGCTAAAGCTCGTCTAATAACCTGGTGGCCATGATAGTGGGAACATGGCCCACAGCCTTCGGGCATTCTAGTTCTATTTTCCCAACCCAGTACCGGACTACAGTAACTCCTTCATTCAAAGAATATATTTTTGTGATGGACGATATGAGAGATTGGTGATAGATGATGATACATTTTAGGAGAAGCTAGTGATATGAGAAATAATGAGGTGGGTACAGGTTGGAGGAAAAACATAAGACAGAGCACAAAAACACACACAGTACTCACTCATGTCCAGTCCATTGTGTGTGTGTTTTTGTGCTCTGTCTTATGTTTTTCCTCCAACCTGTACCCACCTCATTATTCCTCATATCACTAGCTTCTCCTACAATGCACCATCTATCATCCATCTCTCATATCGTCCATCAGATAAATAGATATATTCTTTAAATCAAGTCCTGGTTTCCAATCGCTCGTTGTCTTGTTTCAGTCCTCGTTGACGGCCGTCAGTACTCGTACGAATGCGTCAACACGTCAGGGATCAACGTGATGCTCAACACGAAAGACGTGAGCGAGTACTTGAAGATATCGCCCGACGGACTTGAGGTGAGTCTAGTGTTAAGCTCTGTCGGTACGGCACTGTGCGGAATAGAGTAGGGCCTGCTGAAGACGTTTACTGCAAACTTCTCGCCTGACATACATGTGTGAAACATAAATAAATTATGGAGTTCATGGAAAACCAAACATTTACAAAAGCTCTTAAATTTCTACTGAATGTAGTAACAACCATCATACATATTTTAAGCGATTTATAGAACTATCGAATGTGTAATAACGTAGAGAATGCATTTGCAAAGTACTTTTTACCACATCAATGAAAGCAATTAAGAAAGCAATCAAAGGAACTATTAAATGTGAGCAACAAGTGTCACCAATAAATCAAAACGATTAAAATCTGTGATGGATATGAAGAAGGCACTGGTACCATTGTTTGGGAACCAAGGTCCATATACCAACAGGCAGCCGCGGTTCTTAAACCTTTGAAGTGATCCATGGCCTGTATATGTACATTGAGCTGACCAAATGTTCTTAATTCTACATTTCCACGCTTCTAAGCTCATCTCACAACGCATATAAGGCGTTTTCCTAGTTTGCGATTGTAACGTTGTGTGTCGTACTTGTTCCAGGCCCGCTGTGACGCGTACTCGTTCGAGAGCGTCCGGTGCACGTTCCAGGTGGACAGCGGCGTGTGGTATTACGAGACCACGATCGTGACCCCCGGCGTCATGCAGATCGGCTGGGCCACCAAGCACAGCACCTTCCTCAACCACGTAAGATCACTTCTTCCTTCTCCACCGCTCTGCGCGCAACAGGATGCTGTACCGTATTCACTCGCATATAAGTCGCATCGCATGTATATTTATAAATTTGAGAACTCAAAACAGGGGTGCGACTAATACGCGGGTGCGACTAATATCATTTTCCTCAATCCAATCACCACTCCATAGGTTAGCAGGACCTCTAGCCTCAAGGCTTGGAGGCACACTAGTCACTGACAAGAATGTTGCAATAGCAGGGACATCAGTAACAGCTGATCATGGGTGGGAGGCCCCGAAGGGGGAGGGGCTAGGCAAGACTGTGCATGAGCGCATTCTTTATGGCGACAAAAAATAATTCCAAATTGAAAGTTTTTTAAAAAGGCAATAATGATCGCTTTTCATTGTTAGGAAGTCAAATGTGATTTAAATAATATATCCACTCTAACAGCAACAGGGGAACAAACAATGTCAAAAGCACATTTAAAGTAATGCGCCACTAGCACATCTGGACAGCGCCGCTTGGTTGCTATGGGCAATGTGTGCGTGTGTGTGATACAAAGGCACAGCAGTGACGTTGATGCTCTGATATCGGCTGTATTGAGGCCCCTCACAACGGTTTCTCACGCTCATACGCGTCCCGAACAGAGCGCTAAACATTTCAATCGCGATGTATTTTTCACGGTACTGGAGACTGCAGGTGCGACTTATACGCGGGTGCGACTTATATGCAAGTAAATACGGTACCCACCGAGATACGTAACTCCTCGGCCGACTAGCGACATATGCTCGTTCCGATCGGGCGGCCATATTGGACGTTTTGTTTGTTGAGTTCTTTATTTGGCATGTATGAAAATATCAGAAAGGCGAGGTTCTATCACCTAACCTTGTTCTATAAACTAACATATTGAAAAGTAGGATTGAAAAAATAATAAATTGAATAGGATAATGATTAGAGTTGCCAGTTGATATTCGATATGTATCGATAATCACTTGTTTGATATGATAATCGAACGTGTTTTCAGTATCAATATATCGGTATAATCGATTAAATCGATAATCAACGTGTATTTCATCATTTTTATATGATTGTTTAGTGTTTACTTCCAAAATTATCCAATGAAAGAGTGAGGCGGGAACATTTCTGTAACACGATTGGTGGACACTCTTGGTGTTCAAAGTGAACTGCTTGTCAATGACTTCAATGTTGGATGTGGTGTGATTTATGGTGGTAGGAAAGGGGAAGCTGACACCACTATAATAACTCTATGGGTCACATGCTATTCAAATTGATAATCGATTATCAATCACTTCAAGTTGATTATCGATACTTATCTGAAATATCGATTATTTTTCTAGTTGTTTATCGATATGAAGCTAATGATTATCGATCATGAAATTCATATCAAAGGGCAAGCCTAGTTATTTAACTCTGTGTTTTTGTATAGTGGGAAGGAGTCGGTCGTGGCCTGGAAGAGGTGTTGTGAGTAACGGTCGGGTGTGTTGTGTGCGCAGGAAGGGTACGGGATCGGAGACGACGAGTACTCGCTGGCGTACGACGGCTGCCGACGCCTCATCTGGCACAACGCGCGCAACGAGGCCCAGAGCCACCCGTGCTGGCGCCCCGGGGACGTCCTGGGGGCCCTGCTGGACCTGGAGACGCCCCAGATCGTGTTCTACGTCAACGGAGTGGCCTTGCAGCCTCCCTGCACGCACATCTTTGCAACCGCACGGTGAGTCACGGCCTTGCACAACATTCCTAGCTTGGCATGTGAAACCAAAAAACTTGCCGTTATCACAATTATTCAGCATTCAGAGGCTTGTGAATTTGATACATAAAGCCTAGAATGGGGGCCTAGAATGCGGGGGAAGTGTGGAATGTATCAAGGAAGCTGATTATGATGATTATTGTTTGCTTAACGACCCCACCAACAGCTAGGTTATACGGGAGTACTAATGAGCTGGTGATTATGAAACTATGGAGTGATGATAAGTGAAACCCATGCCTTATGCAGGACTCGAACCCACGCCCAACGGTGACTTCAGTGTCTGAAGCGTGCCTCAGCTGACTGAGCCAACGAGGGTGGCTCTGAAGGAAGCTTAAAAGTGTGAAGTCGCCAGGCATAGATGCGGTGTAAAGCGATCTCCTGAAATTAGCGGGTAGGGGGTTGTAGGTTATTTGCCAAGGTTGTTCCAAGCTTCACTCACAACAGGTAGAGTACCACAAGATTGGAAACAAGCGGAGGTGGTTCCAATCTCAAAAAGAGGGCAAAGGGGCAGGGTAGACAATTACAAGGGGATCAGTTTAACGTCACATGTGTGTAAGATAATGGAAAGGGTAGTTATAAAGAGAGTAATGGAGAAAGTCGATGAACGTGGGGTATTTCAGAAGTGCAGCATGGGTTTAGGAAGTGGTATTCATGTGAGACACAGCTGTTGGGTTTTGCGGAAGAGATTGCAGGTATAGTAGATAGGGGGGCTGTGTTGATGCAGTGTTCTTAGATTTCAAAAAGACTCTTGACAAGGTAGATCACACTATATTATTAGGGAAGTTGAAACTGTCCATTGGGAATGTTGAGTTAGTTAATTGGATTGGAAACTTTCTCTAGGATAGAGTGCAAACAGTTTGGGTAGGTTCAGAGGTTCAGGCAGATCTGGCGGCACTTAATTGTTGGTTCCAGTTAAACAAGATGGGGTGAAATGCAGGGAAGTGTAAGTTAGTTACCTTTGGTAGGAGGAGAGGAAGGACTGATGTAGTGTATGATGTAGGAGGGAAGTCACTTGAGGCAGTGGAAAATTACAAGTACTTAGGGGTGGTATTTGATAGACATCTAGAGTGAGAGAGTGAGTCAGATTGAGACAATAGTGAAAATGAGTATTAATGCACTAAACTTTGTGATGAGGCAGCTGACAAGTATGGAGATGAAGGAAAAGGCATATTTCTCGTTAGTGCGTCCCATGGTGGAATATGCTAGTTCAGTCTGGGATCATTATAGATTAGGTGAGATAAGGGATGTGGAAAGGGTGCAAAGGATTGCAGTTAAAAGGGTTACAGGTAGGGTTAGGAGGTGGAAATGGGGGGAGAATGAAAGGGGGGGGGGATAAGAATATTGGAGAGCCCATCTGAGATGATCCGAGACTTGGGATGGCAGGAATTGGAAATACGGAGAAAGGAGGATCAGATATGTAATTTCTTCGGGTTAATGGAAGGAGAGGGGGGATGTAGGGAGCTGCGTAAGTTGATTGAAAGGAATGAGTTAGGGTACGGGGGTAGGCAGTCATGATAGAGCGCTAGTTATAAAGGGGGCTGGATTAGATATCAGTAAGTTCTCTGGAATGGGCTTAGTAGAAGTATATTTGAGGGGGATTAACTAGTGTTAAAGCAATTCCGTCAGAAGGTTAGGGAGGCGGTGGGATAGGATAGATGGGGAACTTGCCACCGCGCAGTGATGTGCAATTGCAAGAGTTTCAATAATAATAATAATAGAACAAGCTTCTGGGATAACAACTGACTGTATTATCTCATTCGATGAGCGTTAGCAAAGAGTTTCCATCCCACTCTTACGGAGCTTTGTCTGTGTGTTTTTGTTGTTTTTTTGTGCGCACTGCACAGGTCGCAGGGTTTGACCGATTGACTAATGAAACTTTTTTTATACGCAAACTCATCCAAAAACATCCAACTTTGGGGTCAAATCGCTTCGGACCATTTTTGAGAAACATCATTTCAAAGTTTCTAAAAACCCCATAAGATTAGGCTGGGCGGAAAAAATTGGAAAATAAAATCTCTCCAATATAATTCAAATTTCCCTCAAATGTGAACACAGAAATAATACACATTAACCCCTCAAGCCGGTACTTTTCTGATCGAAAACTATCCCCAAAGCGGTACTTAATTTCACCAATTTCCCAATTTCAACGATAATTCAACTAATGGTATCTAATAAACTACTGAACCGATCTTCATGAACCTTGGTTATAATTATAAAGTAAGCCTTTGGCTACCAGCTTAATTCTCACCGGACCTTCCCAAAAATTGTAAGTATTATCTACAGACGTCCAATCCCAAGTACGCCCATTATTGTTGGCAGCCACAACAGGCCTAGGCCTAGAAGCAACTTGCACAATGTCATTATCACTTTCATCAGCACTCTCACCGCTCTCCACATCAGAATCTATGTCGGAGTCTGATGATTGAGACCATTCACTGCCTGAATTGATAGCAGGATCATCCTCGTCACCTGAATCCGTCATAAGTTCGGCGATGTCAGTGGCCGACAATCTTTTACTATTATTTCGGTTTGCCATCTTGAACTACTCAGCTATCATATTTTAGCGGGCATCATCAGATCGCTTGTAGACTGGCTATTTTTAGTCCAAAAAAATCATCCGACGATCGAGAAGCACTGACTGAACCACCGTGAACAATAATAACGAAACAGTACCCTGCTAATCCTGAAGATGGCGCAAAAAGTACAGATTGTGTGTAGGCGAGCGCTGGACGTATATGTCACGTCAAACCGCCCGTGGGTATATTTTGATTGGACGTACCCTGTACGTCGGACCGGCCTGAGAGGTTAATAAAAATTGACGTGTAATTCAGACCAGCCGTTTCGAAGAAAATAATTTAATACATGTTTCATATTTATGGAAAAGATAGAAATATTAGTGGAAAAATATTGCATTGTTTAATTCACGACTTCCTAGATCCATTGGCATCGGATAAAGTTCATTTTATATGATCAAGGTGTGTAGAGTTTCGCTCAACTCACAACGCACATTCCGCGTTTGCCTAGTTTATCAATACACTAGCATATTCTATCTGCAGAAAAAAGAATCTCAATCCATCACCTGGATGTCAGTACAAGCCCCAAGTCAGCATGACGTCATTCAGTCGAGATATTAAAAATATTATTAGACGAGCTTGAGCGAGGATTCAATTTGACTTACAGAAAAAAATTGGTGTTCGTTTTTTTTTTTTTTTTTTTCATTTTTTTTTATGTTTTTTTGGCGGTTCTCCACAGGTCACACGGCTACAGCTATCAACTTCAAACTTTTTTTTTCAGTATGTTTCCTCATCCAACTTAGTTCTGTATAGAGGCATTATTGGGTGATAACTTTTTTTTTATGAATTTTAGACATTTCTAAAATACCCATTAGAATAACGCAGCGGAAAAAAAAATGTATTTTATAAAAAAATGAAATTTTGCGTGAAGTTGAATCACATTTTGATACACATTTCGGGGAATTTTCACCTTGTTCGGGTCGCCCATTTTGAAGAAAAAACATAAAATATTCTAAATTGGTACCACTCGAAGCAGTTTTGACCCATTCTCACCATACTATTACTATCCACTCGTCTAACAAAGCATATACGGTGTTTTCCTAGTTGACATATTATTGGTGTACGTTTCAGAAAGCGTAAGAACGAAATGTTGTCAACTTACAGATCCGGTTTCTTCGCCGCTGCCAGCTTCATGTCGTTCCAGCAGTGCCGGTTCAACTTCGGCAGCCAGCCGTTCCGTTTCCCGCCCTGCGACGTTCACTTCCAGAGCTTCAACGACCGCGCGTCGCTGTCTGCCGAGGACAAGGTCGTGCTGCCGCGCCACATCCGCCTCGAGCAGCTGCGCAAGATGAGCGTGCGAGAAGACTCGTGCACGCTCTGCTTCGACAAGCGCGCGTCGGTCAGACTCGTGCCGTGCGGCCACCGTGGCTTCTGTTCGGCGTGCGCGCGACAGTTGACCGAGTGCCCCATGTGCCGCGCCACCATACAAGAGGCGGCCGTGGACAGCTCGTGACAGCTCGCTTCGGCGGAGGACAATACACCCCCGAAACAAAATTTCAACGAATAATGACGATATTTATTTTCGTTACTTCAGAGAATACTTGAAAGCAGCATCGCAATTTCAGATTTTATAATCACTTTTTGGTCCTTTAGATACCTTGAGTCAATGACGTATACAGGGGGAAGGGGGGGGGGGGGGGGGAAGACAACCCCCCCCCCCCCCCCCCCAAACTCAACCGAAGTTGGACTGAAATTGCATTATTAGAATAAAAAGATTGAAGTTTGTGATAAATTGAATATTATATATTATTTTATGTAGTTAATAATTGGAATGTGCATGTGATAGTTATTGGGAGTGGGCTATATTCCTCCATAGAGCATATTTTCAAATACGACTATCGATTTGAATGATCTCTCCACATTAATAGAAGATTATACCGGTAGTTGCTTAGGAACAAATACCCACATACTCCCTGAGGATAGCCAATTATTTACAAAATTCCTTCCATTTTACACTTGAGTTCTGCCCCCCCCCCCCCCCCCCCCTCAAAATATGATCCTGGCTACGCCAATGCCATGAGTCATGACATGAGCATTATACTGATTCTGTATAGAAACGTAAACAGAATCGAGTAATGTCTACTTCACGACCCATGGCAATGGTGTAGCCAGGATTATATTTCGGGGGGAGGGGGGCCAAAACTAACTCAAATGTAAAATGAAAGAAATTTTGCCAAAAATTAGCTATCCTCAGGGAGTATGTTGGCATTCAGGTAGAGGCGCAATAGGTTGTTCTACGGAAAGAGCTCAGGAAATGGAACGTATTAATTAATTAATCATAATCTGTGAAACTGAGATGATGATTTCTAGTTTTCTCTAAAATTACGAAAGTAAGTATCGTCATTATTCGTTAAAATTCAGCTTCAGGGTTGTGATGACGTTTAATATGTATAATGTAATAATTGCGTTGATACGTTCTCGACTATTTTTTCTCGTTGAATAATTAATTCTTGCGTCGGTTTGGTCAGGCTCGACTGTAATATTGGAACAGGGATGCGTTGAGGTTGCGTTGGTTTGCCGTCACAACTCGGCTCTCAGTCTTGTTCGATCTCAAGTGAACCCACCGATCGCTGCTCTGCCTAGTGAGCTATCTGGTCCTGTCCTCGAGGTCTGGCATTGCTACAGCTGAGCTGACGGATACATCATTGTGTTGCACAGAGTTAGTTCCAGCATCACTGCCAGAGGAACAGAGAGTAAATTCATGTTGAATGCCAAAAGAATAATGGTAGGGGTACCACAGGGCTCTATACTGGGTCCATTATTATTCATTATACATAACCCAAATGACTCTCAGAATCTGCTAATCAACAGAAGTAAATTCAGAGATCAATTCCAACCCATTCTGGTGTGACACCAATATTCAAAATAAGTTTGCAGTCGATTGGTCAATTTTCCTGACCTGAATACCGCGTACAAAATTACACACAAACAAACAAAATGTAAAATGAAAACCAAGCCCAAAATGTTTTGGTATATGGAATGAAAATCTTCGCTACGCTCATCTAACTATGTACTTATATACAGTTGATACTAGGCCCTACAATCAACTGAAGCTAAATGTGTCTGCACAATCCATCAATGTATAACCAATGTAAAAGGATTCTTTAAATAATATGACAATAAACGATATCTATCATAGTGTTGGACCATAAATTGGTACATATTCATGCTATTGGTGGGCTAGTGAGTGTAGACACTATAAGGACCGGCAAAACAACGCAACCATCAATACATCTTGATTAGACCGTATCCCGAAAGAGAAGCATGGGCTAAACCCAAGTAATGTGTTATTAGACGAGCTTTAGCGAGGATTCAATTTGACATAGGCCTACTGAAAAAAATTGGTGTTTGTTTTTATGTTTTTTTTTTTTTTTTATTCTATGTTTTTTTCTCGGTTCTCCACAGGTCAAACGGCTACAGCTATCAACTTCAAACTTTTTTTCAATATGGTTCCTCATCTAACTTAGATCTGTATAGTTTTGTGGCATTATCGGGTGGTAACTTATTTTTTATGAATTTTGGAAATTTCAAAAATACCCATTAGAATAACATAGGGGGAAAAAAAGGAAAATATTTTTATTTTCCAAAAAAATGAAATTTTGCGTGAAGTTGAATTACATTTTGATACACATTTCTAAAAAATTTCAGCTTGATTGGGTCAGCCATTTTGAAGAAAAAACATAAAATGTGTTGAATTGGTACCACTCGAAGCAGTTTTTACTCATACTATTACTATCCGCTCGTCTAACAACGCATATATGGCGTTTTCCTAGTATATAAAATGATGCATTACGTATAATGGGAACAGGAGCCCACTGAGCAACCTACCATGCGGGCCCGTTGACACGCGTCACAGGAAGTTCTGGCTGGAGGCTGTTTTTATCTTGAGTGTAGCGTTTAGTAGCACAGTACAGTAAACCCTCATTAATCCTAAATTGACGGGATCTAAAAAAATGTTTTATAAAAATTAGGATTAACCAATTATAGTTAATTTCCTATTGCGGTCTAGAGGAAGCTCCGTCACCGGCCGAGACTAATTGTTATCACCTTCCTCGAGTAAGGAATTATAAACAAATTAGTGGTATTCAGACAACTTCCTGCCTCTGACTTGAAAGTCCGAAAGATGGTGGAATCTCCGTTGATGAAACCCCGTAGCTGCTGATCTAGAGTTTGCATTTTCTCTTTCTAGTAGTTTGCTACAAAATGCTATATTCCACATCCGGTAATATACGCTACCATAACTAAAAATAAATGCTATATTCCTACAACTCGATCTATTTCACCCAAGAATAAGTACACGTCACATACTTGTTGCCCACCTCAAACAAATGTAACTCAGAATTACATTTTCCCCGCAATTGTTAGAGTATTTATTTCATGTTCGATTCATTTTCCATTTATTAAATTAAAACAAATGAGTTTGTTAGATGTTTGCTAGCGTAATCATTCAATGAGTTCCTCTTATTAAATATATATTCCTGGTGTATATTCTTCTTTTCATGTAATGAACATGTGCGGTCCGTTCTACGCTATCTAAAGTGCCGTAGTTTCTGGTATTGTAAACAAGTTGACTTCTCTTTACAACACTGTTTAACATAGTTATTTTTACCTTGGTGAAAGTATTGTGCCTTTGTGTTATTGGTGTATTTTTAATCCAAAGACAAAATCTTTAGATTTAGTAAATTATCATAAGTTATCGATAATAAGTAGGCTATAAAATGTTGATATTGCGAATATGTTTTTCACGAGATGAGTTGTGTTGTGTAACGTTACGTCAGACATGACAGGAGGTAAACAGCTCCAATTGGTCGTCAAGGCCGAGTTGAACTTTTCACGGCGTCTTCAGATATCTATTCTATTAATTCTACTTTGCTGGTAGGCCTAGTTGCAAAGCAATGTTTACTCCTACACAGAATTTGAATGTAAGAAAATAATAATTAAATTATGATCTTTGAACAAAAAACACAACAAATGTGTACTGGCCTAGTGAACCTACATAAGTTGTTTAAATTAGCAAGAAAAGAACACTATATGGTAATTGTGTGAGCCAGGGCATTGCAGTGGGTTGTAAGGTCCCAGCAAGCCGTGTCTCGAGCTAAGACTGTCTCGCGGTTCTCAGACCCCACGCTGTACTACAGTCACATGACCTTGTATCTACCAACCGACTGAATGGTAAAAGATCAATAATTACTAGGGATGTGTGAATCTCTGTTATTTTGAATCGTGTCCAAACCTTTGGTCAAGATTTGGGTTCGATTCGCCTGAAAATGTAAGATTCACAATTTCAAACTATTTGAGATTTCGTGTCCTGTTCGAATCTCCAACAGGAAATTGTGTTTCAGTTGATATTTTATAAACTAGGGAGCAGCACGATACCCATCTCTGTCTGTTTTCTACTCTATTTAAGGCTAAATCTACTTACTTTTGGTCTTTCACTTATTACTTATTGTATTTCAGCTAGCTTCTCAGAAATAGTTTATACAAGAGCAGGTATGAAACGTATACATTCAATCAAATTTGACTAGCTATTTTTGTCAGAGATTCAAAATTATTCGGATTCGCAAACCTTTTTTAATGGTTTTATTCGGATTTAGTTTGAAATAAAAAGCACATATTCACACATCCCTAATAACTACATATCCTTGCTCGCTGCACTTTTAGGGATTTAATCGTTTGAAAGATACAGCTGCATTTCTCATCATAAATCCCCTGGAAAATCATGAGAACCTGAAACTAGCCCAGCTATACAAATATAATGGGGATATTTGAGTTTGTAATGTTGGTAGATATATGGCCTTCTTTCGTGGATACGAGTATAGAACTAATTTTTTAATCAATGCTAACCTACTCACGTTACATCCAAGACTGTAATATTACTGTGGAGTCATTTATGAGGAAATAAAATTCTTTTATTTATTTCAATACACAAAAATAACACGTGTAGTAGAATCTCTTGTATTCACCAGGATATTGTGCAGAACACTGATGTGTTGCGAACATGTTGTGGTTCAGGAAGACCTGGTTCAAGCAGAAGATACTTGTCCTTCATTCAATACAAATAACACTGAATAGTTCAGTTGTTTCAATGTAGAATTTGAGAGATTCTTCTGTACAGCTTGTATTTGGTATATTATCATCTTATTGACGTAATTCCCAAACGGCACATCTCCTATCCAGCATCTCGTGTGTCTGCAAGTCAGTTTTTGAATGGGACTAAAAGTGACCGATGAGAAGGACCAAGATTTGTGACGTCATGACTCCCTTACCGCCCTGTGCTACGATATAATAAAGTGGCAGTATCTAGAGCATATGTAACGCTATATTGTTAGTATCGCTGCTTCACATGCTCAGGGTCCTTGGTTTGCTACGTGTTTGTCTTGATACTAGTACGGGAATCAGGAGTTGAGTTATCGAAGTCTGATTTATGTTAGACACTCTTTATTATCGTCATATCAGTCTGTATCGGTTCCAGGGACTCACTCGTCTCACCGATACAGCACTGTTCAAGTTACTTGCTATGCATACAAAGCCATTCTGGTAGGTGATTTCAATATAGATGTAAGTTGAATATCCCATTACAGTAAACAGCTGATTGAAATAATAAATATGTCGGGAATGAAGCAAATAGTTGAAGATGCAACGAGGGTAACAGATACCCATATAGGGTAATATACGATACGAACAGATAGGGTAATATACGAGCACTGTAATTGATTTAGTCATTACTAATGACTATAACCTAACGGCTGTGAATATGAGAGGGCAGAGAATCTCAGATCATGAAATCATATACTCTATATAAATGTAAAACTTGAACACTATGGATCTAAAAGAATATGGAACACATCCAACAGTAAGACAAATATTAAAAGACTCGGAAATTGAAGAACTGAATTGTGACTTATTAAATAGAGACAGGCAATTGGAGACCGGCCTAAATGTAGATATAGCAGCAAACTTGTTTGTTAAAAATATAGTGGGGTCAATTAATAGATTTGCACCACTAGTGTAAATAAAATTAAAAATAGCAAATTAGCAAATCCATGGTTCAATTGGGATATTATAGAAAAACAAAGACTGCAGGATAAAAATTATAAGAAAGCAAAACTAATAAATACAAATGAGGTATGGGAAACATATAATTATTTATTATGTGGATGTCGATTATATAGCCAAAAAGATGAGTAAAAAAATAGGATTTTTATGTAGAGTAGGATATTTTCTTTCACCGTGGGTTAGATGCCTAATTTATAAAACGATTATAGCGCCACATTTTGATTACTGCAATACTTTTCTGTGGGATATAAATAGTGAAGACTTGAGTAGATTACAACGACTACAAAATAGAGGGATGAGAGTGGTATTGGTATTGCATTGCAACAAATTTACACCAATAAGAGAAATGGTAGATACGGCTTACAATCCGCCAAAGAGTGGCTTTGTTTGTATTGATATTTCAAATGACCCGAAATAAGTCACCTGATTACCTCAGCAATAAAATATGGTACTCACCCTTACTGAAATAACACGGCCGAAACACGGCCACGTGGGCCGTGAGTAAGGTAGGCAAAGACTCTGCAGAAAGATGCGGTTGTATAGCGCCCAAACAGAGCCGAAACAGGACCGAAAATTTAATGATATTGAACGGCCGAAACAGGGCCGAAACACGGCCGGTCCAAGGACTTTTCACGGACCAAATTTCTGTCTCTCCAAGGGACGATACACGGACAATATAGGGACTTTTCACGGACAATATAGCGCCTTTTCACGGCCGATCCAAGGACTTTTCACAGACGAAATAGGGCCGGACTTTGAGAAGTTTTCTGTTTCTTGGAATCGATTGGAATGTCGAGTGTTATTGTGTTAGAAGTATTTGTTGCCTTGGGCAATGTACCACATGGCATGACCATGGCATGTACCACACCACATGGCACGGTGCTTATAAAAAACAACTGTATTTGAATAAAAAGTATATCAACTCCAAGATAATTTGGAGATCTGTAATTAATAGGCCTGACATTCTATTTCTGTGAATTCAATAAGTTTTAAAATGACACGTCAATACATTTTTTAATGTTATTGATATTTATTGACGCATCATCTTGAAACTGGTTGAATAACAGAATTAGAATGTCATAATAATTAAAGAGCATAAAATTATCTTGGGTTTGATATACCGGTACTTTTCAATTTTTATTCAAATATACTTGTTCGTGATGAAGACAAAAAATAGTAGAGATGAATTTCTTTATTTGTATAAGCTCCGTGCACGCACCCCCTTAATGAGACGTTGGTATCCTAGACTTTATGGGAAGGAAAGGAAGCAGTGTGGTGGCCTATATTGCAGGAACTATCCCTCCATTGCTTTGGCTACAAAAGCAACATACCTATTAATCTTATATACTAGCTGTCACCCCGTGTTTGAGAAACACGGGCCTCTCCTTTTCTCCTATTAACGCTACCTCCCTCCCCACTACCCCTCCTCACTCGACTTCTCCTCACCCACCTCCTCCTCCTCCTCTCCATGCCCTCCTGTCATCGATTCCCTCCCCCTCTCCCCTTCTCTCTCTCTCTCTCTGTCTTGCTCTTCTTTTTTCACTCTGCATTACACTTCCTCTCTGTCTCCCCCCCTTCCCCCTCACACGATTCGACTGTGTGACGTGTCATTGCCACGACATTGAAGCACAACGGTACCAGACAGCGGAGTGTCTGCCATCTAGCGTGTACTTCCGCAACCTTGTGTGACCGCAGGAAAGAAGGACAGACCTGGGTAATTCTATTTATATATATAATATATGCAGGTCTAAATATTAAATATATACATAGGCCTATACATAATTATATACATCACATCAGACAACTAAATCAATTTGGCAAGCCTACTTATAAGGAAAAATACATGTCAAATTTCTGGTATTCATTTTATTCAATAGTTTATAAGATTACAAAATAATAACAGCAAAAATATATTACACAGCAGATACACTTCATAAATTATAATGTATTTCTGGAGATACAATGAGTGACACATTTACACTATTATTGTAGAAAATTGCTGCTTTTAAAGGTCCAGCCATTATAATAATAACAATTATTACGAGTTTAATTCAAAAGTTAGAACTTAGAATAGACACTAGTTGTTTTAAATAATATATAAATATATCAGTATGTTATCGATTGCTGTACACGTGAGGAAATGTTTCCGGCGAAACAATGTACAATACTAATTACTCACCGGCCGAGTCAAATAGCTACTCTACTCGAATCCACAAAAGAAGGCCGCACAAATAGCACCGTCCTATTCGTCTAGCTATCCACGACAGGAAACGCAACTGCATCTTTAAAAAGTGTCGAATTGCTGAGAGTTGCCGTCACATCACATCTGGAATCACCGTTTTCTGCTCCCGTAGCAGTACCAACTACCACCGTGGTCCTTTCCCCGACCCGTCACACAACAACAGAGAAGAGGTTAATTGTTCACTTGATTCGATGACCTCCTTTGGTGGATAAGAAGCACTAGAACGGTTGAGATAGTCTTATTACGATTAGTCTGGACAGGAGACAAGTTGAACAACGTATCAACTGTGTGATCCACAGACACTAGATTTGATTAATATTTCAGAGGAATTTACGTTTCAATGACAAACTAATATGGAACGTTGTAAAGAGAAATGAAAGGTGATATCAGTAACGTTTTTATTTACAACTAGAGACCTACGAGGTATTACACAGATACCGTACTTGGCCTTCCGATGCCAGTACTGACAATGTGTGATGCTGACTCGATCTACACGCAAGCACCTCTTGATTATCTTACGCACAACGGCCGATGCTGCCCACATGAATAGAATATAACGAGGCAAGGCAAAGTGCTTGATGATACTTGCATTTTAATCAATCTATTTATTCATTATTTATTTGATGTTGGTCAGCATGATTGTTCAAAAGTGTCTGTTATCAGCGCAGCCTCTCGGCTCATTCGACTAGTATTGAGCTAGGGCTAGGGCAGAGGCGTGTCGGCGTCGGGCGTTAACGCGGTCAGCGCGAACGAGCGCACGTCGCGGTCGATATCGTGCTGAAGACGCTTCATCACCTGAAGCATCAGGTCCGAGTGGGGACTCTCTTCACTCACAAAATATTCTGGAACAGAAAAAACGCAAAAATCACTCGGACAACTCGAGTACGAGCGACGGGAAGTTTCCGATGCCACTACCTTTTCCACGGACTCTGAAGGACATACCACCAGGCAAAAATCACAGGGACAATAATAATACAGTGAAAACTCTATGCATCGTTTTTCAAGGGACCAGGAAAATAAAACCATCCATGCAGGAAAATTTAACATTGATTGTATGGGAGTGGGGTGAGAAAAAATGAATGATACAAGCAGGAAAACGATGGATCCGGGAACGATGCATAGAGGTTTCACTGAATATGAATTGTGTAAAAGGGAAAGAGAGAACCGCAGCTTACCGAGGTTCACAAGTAGACAGGACTACTCATGGTGGACAGCCGTTGATAGAACACAGAGATGAAAGACACACAAGATTTTAGACGTTTTGGCTGTTGCCTCGGTCACAGGCTGTTGCCTGGCCTTGGTCACAGTAGAGTACTGTAGGTTATGTTTTTGGTAATGGTAGAAAATTGATTACCCAATCTACTGTGACCAAAGCAATAGCAAAACGTCTCAAATCTCGTGTGTCTTTCATCTCTGTGTTCTATCAACGGCTGTCCACCATCATAAGTAGGCCCACCTACTTGTGAACCTCGGTAAGCTGCTGTTCTCTCTTTCCCTTCCACCTAATTCATATATCAACAGTAATAATAAACACCAATTCACGACATGTTTTGATCTTATTGGATCTCATCACGCGAGTGTATAGCTATTCAAAACACTTCTTCCCTCCAAGAAACAGACTGCCTTAATGTGCTGGCTTGCCACCAGAGTGCACTGTCTGTAATGCGCTCGCTTAATGTGATCCGGGAGGCGAGGTTCGATCCCTGCCGCCATACATCTTTACATGGGTTTTTCGTGTTTTCCCTCTGTAGTATAGACTTATGCTGGGATGGTTCCCACAATATAGGCCATGACCGCTTCCTTCCCATTGCCCAAGAAACCTCCATCCCATCAACTCTTTAATCATCCATCCGACGCCATTAGATCTGCGCTATCATAACAGTGCGTCGTTGAATCCAATATAAAAAAATGAAGATAGAAAATAAGGAACAGATCAGTCCCCAGCCTTCTCTTGGAATTAAACCTAGACTCGATGTTCCACGAATCAAACCCATTGTTTATCTGCTTCTGTGACCCGAGGTTTTATGAAGTGTGATAGATAGTAGCTCGTCTTAGATAGGTATAGCAATAGTTATAGAATAGCATGTAACATAGCGTTAGAGTGGATATATTCAGGATATACCGTTAGTTATAAGTCATTAGGGTTAGGCAGGGGTAGGTAGTGGACTAGCGCCACCCCCACATGACTCGAGTCTGGGAAGTTGGAGAGCCAACACTGGGCTCTCTGAGCTGAACCGTGTATGTGTGTAACATTGTGTCAATTAAGAATATACGTGTTTCATTTACTGTTTATTCTTGTTATTCGTTCACCCCGTCTGAATCTATAACAAGTGAGGCTCGTCCAAAGGGTCAGTTATCGGGTGAATATTAAATTATTAAAATGAACATTTAAAATCGTGAGTGTGTCACGCTCGTACGTAATAACTATTCTCAGGAGCTATCGTCCGTTCCCCTCAAAACAACTATGTGTGCGCGTGTCATGTAGGCAACTGTGGGGGGGGGGGGCTTGTATCGCATTCGTATTCTTGAACCCCATCCAAATCTATAACAAGTGGGGGCTCGTCCAAACGGTCATATTTACCGGGTAAATATAAAATAAACATTTAAAATCGTGAGTGTCACGCTCGTAAGCAATAAGTAATGTGACTCACTGTTCTCCATGATGGGCGACGCGAGCGTGCGTGCGACGGCCAGCCTCACGTTGGGCACCGCGTCCCAGCTGAGATCCAGCAGGTGGGGCAGGACGTCACGAGCAAACTCCTCTTCCTCCAGCACGGCATCTGCCACGAGTCGGGCGCAGAGCAGGGCGAACATCTGTCTGCGGCACCAGCGCGTGCTGTGAGCGAACTGCTGGGCCAGCTCCGTCAGCACGCCTCGGATCAGACTCACCTCCGTAGACACGTGTAGCACCACGCTGTTCACCTGCAAAACATTCGCCGCCCTCGTTAGCTCAGTCAGCCGAGAGTTAGCGTTGGGCGTGGGTTCCAGTACCGCATAAAGCAGGGTTTCCAGTTCACATTTTTTCTTGTCGTACAGCACGATTTTCCCAACTGCCCAATCATAAGCAGGTATTCACCTAAACAAAAGGCGGTTCTGGTGTCGTGATTATCGACTCGGCTCCAACTTTCGTCGGCCAAAATTATGATTTTAACGAAAGTTACACTGCGATTGCGATTCATCTGCTTACGGTTGTTAGGATTTATACCGAAAGATCGAATAAAAAGAATCGACTCCCGAATATATCGATTCTTCTATCCATAAAAAGTGTGATTTTAAAAATAATTCCCAACATTCCAAGAAGCCTGTGCATATAGAGATAATGGAGGCTATGAATGACTGACGTCACGGAAACGTTACGGTAAAGGCGAAGTGGAAACATGCCTGTTAAAAATCGTACCGATATCGTGTCGGACGACAAAAAAAAATCGGAACTGGAAACCCTGCTTTCGGTCTTTTCACCTATCATCACTTCATCGTTGCATTATCACCCGCTCATTCGTACCCCCGTTTAATCTAGCTATTGGTGGGGTCGGTTAGCACCATTAAAAAAAAAAAAAAAATCACTCTCTTCAGGGTTCCCACTTATATTTTGGTATGAAATTCCCTGACTTTTCCAGGTTTTCCAGGTCTATTTTACTCAATTCCAGGGTCTGATGCGCTGAATGATAGTAAGGACAGTAAAATAATCTACAACAAATATCTATCGACTTTGCTGCCAATGCAGAAGACTTTCGTCAACTGACACATCAACTTTTACAAGTTTTCCGCTGTAATTTTCCATCACACATCGAGTCATCAGCGTGTAGATAATCTCATACGCATCTCCAAAGAGGAAAGGCACCAGTGCACCCCCTTGCCCCCCGCAGCCGACGCGCATGGTCTGGTATTTGGTATTTCAAATGTTATTTATTATAGCTCACTTTCCCTGACTTCCAGTTTTTTTTTGTATTCTTTTGCCAAATTCCCTGACTCTTCAGTAGCTCTAATGAATTCCCCGCCTATGCCAGGTTATAGATGTACGCACCATGTTGAGAGCCATGAGCCGCACCGCAGCCACCTTGTCGGCCAGCAGCGACAGGCCGAGCGGCATGATGAAGCGGCGGGCGTCGGACGGGGAGAACAGCTCCACCGACAGGAACAGCTGACGAGCCAGCTCCTCTCGGAAGCGCCAGTTCCACTCGTTGTCCGTCAGCATGAACTCCTGCAGCCGCGGCAGGTACGTGTTGCGCTGGCTCGGCCGCAGCAGCTGCAACATCACACCAGACGTATTGGAAGGGGTGAACGAATAACAAGAATAAACAGTAATGAAACATGTATATTCTTAATTGACACAGTGTTACACACATAGGCCCTACACGGTTCAGCTCAGAGACCCCAGTGTTGACTCGATCCGACTTCCCAGACTCGAGTGATGTGGGGGTAGCGCTAGTCCACTACCTACCCCTGCCTAACCCTGATGACTTATAACCAATGGTATATCCTGAATATATCTACCTTAATGCTATGTTACATGCTATTCTATAACTATTGCTATTCCTATTCCTATCTAAGACGTACTACTATCCATCACTATTCTACCTAACCTAGTTAGGTGAGGACTAACAATCTTTCCAGCTAGCGGTCGAGGTTCGAGCATGGTTATTTGCTGCCCGTACAGCTCCCGGTACATACTGAATGGCAATATTCCTCGAGCCATGATACTACGGGTCTTGGTTCAATTCCAAGAGAAGACTAGAGATTTTGTTCCGATCAATCTTTTCTATCTCTGATCTGTTCCTTGTTCTCCTCGTTCTTAAACACAGGTGAAAATCATAAACTCAGGAAAATAACGTACAAATTGAATTCTGTGCTGGGCGTAGTAGATACTGTGTGCAGACAGTGCACTCTGGTGTCAGACCAAGGCAATCTATCACAGGAAGTAGTTTGCAGTTTGTTTCTGTGAGTGAAGGAGTGTTTTGAATAAATTATACACTTGACTGGTGAGATCCAAAGAGATCGAAACATGTCGTAAGTTTTATTTTATTAATACCGTATTGTCCCGAATATAAGCCAACCCCCAAACTTTTACATCAAAAATTGAAAAAAGGGTTTTGCTCATTTTCCACATAAACCATCACTCTTCCGAGTTAGAATTTAGTCAATTTCGTATTGCGCGCGTGAGGAAGTTGTGCCAACTGCGTGTGAGAAAGCGTTGAGGGGCCTTACGATCGTGTGTACTCGGCTAGTGCCGATGACGCGCGATCGTCATATGGCCCGCCTACTCGTCAAGGTCTGACAAGACAATGCAGCTAACAGCTCAACGTGCCTTTGTTTATTACTGCGCGTCAAATAAAGATGATGGGAATTGGGAAAATCATGCTTCTTCGTGATAAAACATTTATTAAACGTGTTTTTAGGGGAATATTTCCCAGTTTCAAGTTGATTCCATTGTTAAGAGTGTGCATGTGTAGTATGCCCTATTATATTCAGTGAAAAACGTGTTTTTGACCGATTTTAGGCCGAGATCCGCATATAAGCCAAGGGTGACTTTGGATTCGCAATTTCGAGAAAAACCCTCGGCTTATATTCGGGACGATACGGTATTAATGTTCCTGTGATTTTCGCCTGGTGGTTATTTCCCTCAGAGTCCGTGGAAAAGGTAGCGGGAAACTTGAGTTTGTTGACTCTTGTGAAACCTACCTCCCAGTGCTCCGGGCTAGTCCATTTTGTGTGTGTGTGTTTTTGTGCTCTGTCTTATATTGTTCTTCCAACCTGTACCCACCTCATTATGTTTCATATCACAAGCTTCTCCTACAATGTGTCATCAACTCATCATCCATCTCTCATATCGTCCATCAGATAAATAGATATATTCTTTAAATCAAGTCCTAGTTTCCAATAATGTGATAGAGATGAGATAGGACAGCTAAGCAACTGCCTGTTTTGATTCAAGCATCACGACCCATGGGAAAACGTGGATATATCCATTTCATCACTCTGGTTCTGAAAATAACACTTATTTTGCATGTTTTGCGGAATTGGTACTTTTCACAAAAATCAAATGCATTTTTCGTGGCATGTTTCTGCATATTTTGGCCTTTTTGACACATTTCCTGATATTCTTGTTTTTTTTTTTCAAATTATATGCACAGAAAAACGATAATACTGACCTTGAAAAATTCATCAGGAAGAAAATCGATACTGGTAACTCATCAGAAAATGTAAATCTTCTAAATAGAAATACCGTAGTTATTTGGACATTTCAACCATTGACGAAAGTTAATAAAACCGAGTGTTGTTGAATTGTACAAATTTGTGTTTTTTTCTTCTGCTAATCCGGTTTTCAACTCATTTTCATGGACTTTGCATGTTTTGCTATTTGTTCTTGCATATTACGAGGTTTTATTCTGCAAACCTATCTGGTGTCGGTGTGTAAGAAGAGAGATGTCGTACCTTGAAGAAGTCCGAGAGATGCTTGAGCGCCCCGATCCGGACCTCGTCCAGGTCCTTGATGAACCCGTTGAAGATGGGAACCAGGTCCTTGGTGGCCAGCTCCTCCCCCAGGATCACCGCAACCTCGTGTATGCTGGACGCAACCGTGCGGCGCACCTTCCACTGAAACACCAACGTGCACGGTGAGACTAACTTTTCCTTCCCTCGTTCAAAAGTTCACACCTCCAAGACAATTTTATGCTCTCTAAGCAATATGAGAATCTATTTCAGTGAATTCAATTCCAAGATAATACCTCAATGAATAAAAAGATTGTGATGAAATTCATTGACGTATTATCTCAAAACTGATTGAATTGACTGAAATAGAATGCCATATTGATCAGAGATGTGGGAGAAGTGAGCTTTTCATCCAATAGCACTGGTTTGTGAACACAGGAAATAAATACTACGGTAAATAGTAAAGATGAATTTCTCGACTTGTGTAAGCACCCCCTTAACCAAGTCACGTAACAATTGTTGACAAAACACAGCAAGTGAATGCTTGCTATAGTTGTTGCACGTATGTACGCACGTTTGACTTGTGTATGTATTCATTATTTTCAACTAGTACGAACTAGGGTCACGGCCCACAGGATACAATTGCAGAATTGTGCACTTGTGTGCGTGTGTAAGTCTGTGTGAGTCAAGTCATAAGAAAAGCTGCGGTGGCTCAGTCGATGCTTGTGTTTCACCTGAAAATAAGCGATACATCGCACTTTTTCCATCTCCTGTGATTTCTGATGAATGACTGTTTCCACGAGTGCTCTGGAATACAGGCTTCGACCTCGAGGTCGAGACGGAACCAAAGCGATATCGAAACAGTTTCGACTAGTCAAGTAACAGACAGGAGTTATAGAATAAGGCTCCTGACAAGTGCGTACCTGCATGTCCGAGGCGAGGGCCTCGTAGGTGTCCCGCACCAGCGGCCAGTGAGCCGGTCCCAGCGTCGCCATGACGGCAGGGAAGCTGAAGGCACAGTGGTGGGCGATCTCGTTGTCGGTGGCCTGCGCCTGGGAGATGTGCGTCATGGTGACGTAGTGGTCCAGCAGAGCCTGCGGCACAGCCTCCTGGGTCCCGGTCCCGCGGGACACCGGCTCCTTGGGCGGGCGGTCCCAGCCCCAGCTGCTGCGGTCCTCCTTCACGTCTGGAACAGATCACATCTCGTTGTAGCTACTGTCACTAGGGGTGTAAGAAGGGTGTTTTTTTGGTGCGGGTCGGGTTCGGGTAGTGGAAAAAACTCGAGGTTTCGGGTCGAGTTTTAGGAAAAACACTGTATTTCAACAGGTGCTTCAAGATTAGGCACTTGTACAAGCAAATTCCTATGTCTAGGACTAGACCTATCTACTGGCTCCAGGCACCAAACATCTACATCTATATCCTCCTCACTCATCACGAGATAGATGTAGATGTAGCCTAGGCCTACGTGGTAAAAAAACTAAGTCAACACAAATTTACTGCACCTTTCAACAAGATTTTGCCTCCATCTTTGTTTTTAAAAAGTCAAATGACTTTGGAATCAAAGATATCTCAACTATGTGCACGATGCTGCCCTCTACTCGACTCTTGAGAAACTTCTAGCAGTTGCTTGCAGTGGATCAGTCAACAAGTGAAGTAAATGACGCCAAAACCGCGCGATATACAAAAAAAATGATTTTAGTGTTACATTAGTATCAGATCGGGTTGGTCTTAGGTTGGAAAAAAACCCGACCCGAAATCCCGGGTACTCAAACACCCCTAACTGTCACCTGACTCGTATTGTCATCGGGCCTACGTGATTTTATGCTCTTTAATTATTATGACATTCTATTTATGTAATTCAACCAGTTTCAAGATAACACGTCAATAAATATCAAGAATGTGATAAAATCAATTGACGTATTATCTTAAAACCGGTTGAATTAACAGAAATAGAATAATTATCTTGGGTTTTATATACTTTTTATTCAAATACACTTGTTCGTGATGAAGAGATGAATATTAAAGATGAATTGCACCGCCTTGTTAGTGATTGTTTGTTGACTCACCGACGTCTCTCCACCAGTCCTGCACCTCGCGTTGCATGGCGGACTGATAGCGGCCGCCCGCGTCTCCGCCGACCTTGACAGACGCGCGCACCTGGGTCGCGCCACTCTCAAGCTCGGTGGCCAGCCGGTCAAGGTCGTGCTGCACAACACAACATGCAAGCATAAGGGGTTACAACGATCAACGCAATTCGTTTTTAGAGTGTTTTTTCCTTCAATGCGTCTATGTTTCTGGTCTTCCTGTGTTTACAAAAATACCTGTCGTTATTTTTGCAAAAATCATGTTTCATGTTTTCTGTGAACATGTCTTGTTTAGTCACAAATATTGCAGACTCCCCCCTCCCCCTCCCCACCCAAAAGTTAATAAATATTGTCTTTCAATAAATAATTCCAATAACAGTACACAATTGTAGAAATGAAAACTATAAACTCACACATGAAAAATACACAGTATTAAAATCTCAATCAGTGAGAATACACCAAAAAGGTGAAAAAACTCATCAAATGCTATTTCACCACTAAAAACAATTGTTGTATGAATATTCAAAACCAATGCAACCCTTTTAGCAATTTAGGAACGATAATTGTGTTATTAATTGAGCGCAAATGCTTGCCCCTGACTATCACGTTTAATAAATGTTTAATGAGTTCAGCAGGTAGATAATTAATGAGATAATTCAGCAATTTGTCTACTATATGTATATTATTTTCATTTGATGGGGGGGTTTCAGAATGGGTTTCGAATGGTGGGTTTTTAGAGTCCAAGACTTTACTTTTGGTGGTAGAAATATCTTGACAGGCCTCAGATGAGAAGACTTGTAGTACCTTTTTTGTTTTTATGTGATGTTTTGTGATTATTTTTCATATGGACTATAGCTCTATACACCAAATAAAATTATACACCAAAAATTTAAGTAGGCTCTATAGTTCTTTTCATTTCTTCGTATCTATCCCTCTTCATACACTAGTGACTGTAAGTATCAGAAAAATATATTCCCTGAAATTCCCATTTTGGGAATATTCCCCGAATTAAAAATTCTGGGAATTTAGCCGTCACTACTCACGTCGATGTCCATGTTGACGTCTTGCTTGGTCGGCGGCTGGACGACGGCTGCCGTGGCCGGCTTGTCCAGGCACACGTCGGGGATCGGCACGCGCCAGTACTGGAATGTGTTGAAGCTCTCCGCGCTCTCCGTCGCAGCGACCTTAACCTCACTTTCACCGTCGCTCGTCTCGGCCGCCGGTCGTTCCGCGTCCTCCTTCGTCTCGTAGCTGGGCAAAGTCCGCGCCTTGTCCCCGTCCGGCCCGCCGATCCCCGTCTTGTCCACGGGGTCCGTGTCGCACTCCTTGTTTATCACAGACAGGTTGCTAGGCGTCTCCTCGGAGAAGCTGTACTTGTAGCTCAGGTTGTACGGCTGGCTGCCGTCGACGTACTTCACGATCACGTCGTCCCCGCCCTTGCTCGTGCACAGTCTGGCAAACAATACAAACAACAACATTACTCATCTGTCATCGAGCCCCGTAACACTATGGGCCTCACTGCCTGCGTAATAATGGCAATTATAAATTACGGTAGATAATAAAAAACATTATTGATAACAAATGAATTGACAATTAAAATAATCAATTATGAAACATAAATTAGGGTTCCCATTTGATATGAATTTCATGATCGATAATCATTGGCTTCATATCGGTAATCAACTAGAAAAATAATCGATATTTCAGATAAGTATCGATAATCAACTTGAAGTGATTGATAATCGATTATATCGATTATCAATTTGAATAGCATGTGACCCATAGTTATTATAGTGGTGTCAGCTTCCTCTTTCCTTTCCTACCACCATAAATCACACCACGTCCAACAGTGAAGTCATTGACAAGCAGTTTACTTTGAACACCAACAGTGTTCACCAATCGTGTTACAGAAATGTCACCGCCTAACTGTTTCATTGGATAATTTTGGAAGTGAACACTAAAGAATCATATACAAATGATGGAATACACGTTGATTATCGATTTAATCGATTATTTCGATGCATTGATACTAAAAACGCATTCGATTATCATATCAAACAAGTGATTATCGAAACATATCGATATATCGAATATCAACTGGCAACCCTAATAATAATAGCAATTATAAATTAGATAGTAAAAAACATTAATAAACTAGCCTTAGCCCCGCGTTTAACGCGGGGTCTCTCTCTCTGTTGTTACTATACTTCCCACTACTATTGTCTAACAGCCACGCGTTAATCTTCAAGCGAAGTGTGAAGTGATTTACGCACAACAAAGTGTCAATGATCAGGGCGGTGCGCCTCCCTCCCTTCTCCGTCTGTCATCCATGCCCATGTTGAGAAACCATGTGAGAAACCTCTTCTACCAGTAAGCTTTATAGTCATTTAATGATATTAGACTGCAATTCTGAAGGAGTAAAAAATTTACTAAGGCTTAAAGAGTAGATACTTTATTTGCAGCTAATAATATTGCTAATAGTTTATTTAACTTAAAACCTTAAATAATGTTAAAATAATTGAACAAAAGATTAACCCTAATACAGAACATATAGTTAGGGTTAATGCAATTCAATTTATTGAATTGTTAATTATTAAGTGAGGGGTTCATGTAGATTCTGCGTATGTTAATATAAAAGCTCCGAAACTTGTTCGTAAATAATAAAATAATGTAATTAGGGTTATTACTACTATTAATGAAACTAAGAAAATTAATCCTCTTTGTGTTAAATTTTGAATAATAACTCATTTTGGTAAAAATCCAAGAAAAGGTGGAAGACCTCCTAATGATAGAAAAGAAGTGAAAATACAAAACTTAATTACAGGGTTGATGTAATTAAGTGAAAAAATTTGCTTTACATAAAATAACTTAAATGAATTTAGTATAAAGATAATTGTTATAGAAAGAAAACTATAAATGAAAATGGTAGTCGGTAGGCCTATAATGGAATAGTTTATTGGTGATAACATTTGAACGGTGTAATATATTGAAATTCTGGAAACGAGGAAACACAGATATGTTCTGTATCTTCCCGACGGTGTAGGTATTCATCTTACACCGCATCATTGGCAGGCGCCTGACAATCAGTCGATTCAAGATGAAGGGTTATTATTCACACCATCGGGAAGGTATTGAGACTACCTGTGTTTCCTCGTTTCCAGAATGTTGATATCTTATACCGTTCAACTTGTTAGGCCTCACCTAACTGGGCAAATTCAATTTCGGTTTCGACAAATTGAATTTATATTTAAAAAAATCATTTTTGGAGATATTTGGATGGGAAACGGGGACAATCCAGAAATCACGTACAATATAATACTCAAAACTACATTTATAATAGGAGATTAAACATTTAATGGTGCCATAATGCATGTAACAGATACATGTTTCTCTTTAGGACTGGGCCTAATACAGTAAACTTGTATTTGCAGCAACCAAAAATGGTATTAATTTTTTTTTTACATTTTTAGAAAAATCCCCCCCCCCCCCCCCAAAAAAAAATCCCCAACTTTTCCAGATTTATTAAATTCCCTGACTTTTCTCCAACTTTTCCAGTCTTGTGCCACCGCTGACTGACCTGAACTCGATGCCCTGCGGGTTGACGACGACGAGGTCGCGCTGTTGGTTGTACGCGAGGCTGGTGATGCGCGGCTCGGCGAACGTGGATATCAGCGGGCCGAGCGTGGTGAACGCGAACGTGCGCACCCAGCGCGACGTGTCGGCCAGCAGGCACGTGAACGCGGGCGCCAGCACGTGCCGCCGCGTCGACATGGTGCACATGCACGACACGGACATGGCCACCTCGGCGCACGCCTTGCGCACGCCCCAGATGTCGTCCTTGCACAGCGCAACGAACCGCGCGAGCTGCAAACACAACGGTCACTTAGCGTTACTTACTTACGGTATTTACACGCATAGAAGACGCTCTTTTAACCATTTTCAAGTCATCAAAAAGTCACATGCGTCTTGTAAAGGTAAGTGAAGAAAAAAACTGTCACATTTTGCGACATATTTAAGCGCGCTCGCTGAAAACTGTTCTTCTCTGATGTACAAAATCACAAAAACAGTTCCCGTGAAACACTGCCGGTCGTCCAGTGCTAAAGCATAGGGCGAAACCACAATCGTTGTCAGATTGTATGCACGACAGTCCTCGATATTAAGGCATACCACAGACCCCCAATTGTCAATTGTCGGGAAATAATATTGTTGTAAATGTGTCAACAAATGACAACAAATATACTCAAAAAATATCCTCATGCCTTTTTCCTAGCATTAGAGGTCAGGAGGTCAGACTCTGGATCATGTTACATTGAATACCAAGACAAACACTTTGACAGATCTGTTTATCAACAATCAACAATGCTTGCCTGGAAGTGTGCTATAAGTCTATAGGGGGCTACTCTTTCAACACTATAGGGTGGATAAAAATGAATCTAAACTTGCAAGATATAATATCAATATTGTTTATTGTCTAATAGAGTAGATCTGGTATAGGGTAAAGGGACTGGAACCTTCTTTTGTGGTTACAAGGTCTCCTGAATCATGTTTATGACACCAAAATATTGGGAATATGATACTGTGTCTTTATAAGTAAACAATAAGGTTTCTGAAAAGTAGGGGTGCGGCTTGTTTGCCTGTGAATACGGTACTTTCCGTGTTGGGTTAAACACAATCTTTCCACTGCTCTAGCTCTCGCACTTGCCACTGCTCTAGCTCTCGCACTTGCCACCGCGATGTCGCGCAGGGTACAAGGCTCGTCGAGGCGCTTGCCGTTAAGAGTCAAGTTAGAGTTAAGACCCCTTTTCATGGCTCGCGGCAGGCGAAAGCCGCTAGCACCTTTTCTTTTTTTTTCAATGTTGCTTAACGACCCCACCAACAGCTAGGTTATAGACGGACATGAACAGGCGCTAAACGACCTCGCTGTCGACGCCTCTAAACCCTAACGCTAACTAACTTCAACAATAAAGCTTGTTGGATCAAATATAATTTGCCCAATAAATCAACAGATTCTATTGTTGTGGACATTTTGAAAAGATCAGTACACAATTTGGAAAATCCTTCATATAGAATAAATTAAATTTCATTTCGTCCATCAAAAACGTTATTCTACAGAGTGACTGTATTAAATTAAATTAAATTGTATTTCATTTTATTCTGCAATTCTTGGCATGTTATACAACAATAAACATGAAAATATATTATTGACAGCTGGCAAGATCCGAGAGTGAGGACGATTCAGCGTGGAGCTACGATGACGCATTCAAACTAGGGGCGAGCGAGTCCATGTTTTCAAACTATAGTCCGATTCGAGTCTTCGAGACTTTTCAAACATATAAATGACTAGCTGACTCGGCAAACGTTGTTCTGCCATCAAAGTGATTTGTAGTGAATGTTGGTTGTTAATGTGAAAATAAGGTGCCAGAAGGCGGACGGCGCGCTGTCTAGCGTGTAACGACGCAAATGTTGTCAAGCGCAGCAGACCTTGAGTGCGCCGTCAATGTCATTGTACAATGTCATTACTGGTGTTGTCCTTGAAGTGCCAATTTTTTCCATATTGCTCATAGGAGAAAGCTTGGCGGAAGATCTCGTATACTTTAGGACCTTCTACCAGCCCTATCGAATGTGCGTGAGGAATTTCACGACACTCAGTCGAGCCGTTTCGGAAGAGTTGTGACACAACATGTGACACAAGCTTTTTATATATAAGATTTACTTGACGTTGAATAAACTACTTAAGTATTTTCAATACCTTCTCAAAACCGTGGTAATTTCCCAATAACTTTGGTTGCCATATTATTGAATCTGTTGAACATATAATTTGTTCTATGTAGATTGAAACTAAAGGATCGAGAACTGAGATTTTGGAATTGGCGGCGGATTCAAAGACTCGAATGGTCACAGAAATCGAATCTAAACTTACTTCTACGAGTCTGATTCCGGCAGACTCGGAATTAGGTAGACTTGCACACCCCTAATTTAAATAGTGGGAGTCCCTCTCACCAGAATAACATCATATCCTGCTTGACGGTTAGGTGCTAAAGTGCTACTCACGAGGAGTTTCTCCGTGGCTTGGGTCCCTACGACGGCGCACAGGTCGCCAATGTTGGCGGCGCAGGCCCGGCGCACGTAGAACACGTGGTCGGAGCAGAGGTCAACGAACCGGGGGATGAACAGCTGCTCTGTCTTCGGCCCGCCCAGCAGTGGCGCCATCTTCGCCATCAGCTGCGGAAACAACAACAAACCGGCGTCACACACTACGTCCGAGGTAACTGACAAACGGAAGTTAACTTTCCTCATATTCATGAAACTGGAAAAAATGAACAATATTTGCGTGGGAAAACATTTCACGCATTCGTTTATAAATTACAAAGAGTGAAAAACAAAGAAGAGGTCATATTTCGAATGTCAAGGCCCATTCACAATGCTACGCTAACTTCAACTTCTAACGTAAGCGTTAACTTATAAGATGTCTGGCTCAGGGAAAGTAACTTGCCTATCCACAATGCATGTCGCTAACTTATCATCGTAAACCGTTAACTTGAAAGCTACCAAGATCCAAGCTTTCGCGTTACAAGTTAACGTTCAACGTAAGAAGCAACCAATCAGAAAGCCGAGTCGATCAACCACGAAGAAGGGCGCGAGAACTGGGGAAACCGGACTTACCAGGCGGTGAAACTCAAAATTGTGATTGGTTGTTTTTTCGCTCCTAGTTACTTGCTGGTCTATTGTGAACAGAGACTTCAGATATTACGCTACTCGAGTGGAGGACTACTTCAAGTGCAAGCTAGCGTCGCATTGCGAAAGGGCTTTCATCCATCAATATTTCATTCAATTCAATCATAGAGAAGTAATCAGAGAGATGCATCTCAGGTAGCGAGCGGGCGACCGATGCTCGTACCACAAATACCGGCCTCGCGGCCATATTGGACTTTTGTACAACCATATAAAGCGGCATAACCAAGTTTGAATGTGTTGATATCCATTCTCATGCAACGAAATTACCAAATAATAGTGTACTGCGAGTAAGAGCAATGCAAAATAGCACGTAATGGCTATGAGCGAGTCACAAAAAAAGTCCAATATGGCGGATTGTCGCCATTTTTTTGAACACGGCCTTGTACGCCTATCCTAACCCGTAGATGCATCCCTCTCTATACTTCTCTATGATTCAATACTGTATCGAAGTACACTTAAAGAAAGCGTAGAAGTTCATCCGTTTGAGGTTTTTAAAATGCCAATGAAGCAAAGATCGCACCACGAAATGAACTAGACGGTGCATGGCAAGAATCGAAGTAAAACTGGTCGGCCGGTGAGAACGCGCGCCCCGTTGCGCTCATCAAAGCTGGCTGTGATATGATCACTGAATCGACAGATCAGAGCCACTCTGATGGGCACAACAAGACACGCCCCGCGTCGCTTGCTGCCATCGCCTCACGCGTCGCTCATCAAAGCTGGCTGTGATATGATCACTGAAAACACACATCACACCAACCTTGTTGAGTGACGCGGTAGGCTGTCTCGAGGCCTCGAGGCAGTGGTCGATTCATCCAACTTCAAGTACGGTGCAACGATATCTAGACGACTGTTCAGAATAATTGAATCACATGTACTGGTAATGTAATTACTAATAACTAGGTGAAGCACAGGGTCAACATATCCACTTGCTCGCATATAGCACAATAACAACTTTCAACTGCCAGTTACACTTACTGCCAGTTTGGTAGTTCAGGCCCTGAATACTGGAACATGATCTCCATCCATCATACTCCTATACTAATTCGTTGGTGACAACTCCCTAGTTTCTTAGAAACAAGTATACGCTGGATAAGAATCTGCCATTGAATTGTACACTGATAACTGGAGTTGGGGCTTAGAGCTCGGTGCTTCATAGAACCACGGAACACGCTATGCAATATGACTCATATTGTTGTTCTATCCTGTATCCCAACTCGTCAAAAATGGCTGTGATATGAATATTATCACCACACATCACAACCATTTTGACTGGCGGGCCACGGGCATTCATAGCTTCACCGCCGTACATTCCGTCTCGCTAATCAAGTGGCAAGATCTAGGGTCCGGCGAGAAGATGGGCACACGTCGATCATCTCGACAGACCGAGGGGTGAACAATTTAAAAAATAAGGCGTACACTTTGAAAAAAAAAGTAATGAAATATCCGCAAGTTTTACGAAACATTCAGAATCATCAATTTGCAAAATAGAACCAACGCGATTATTGTTTGCTTAGTGACCCCACCAACAGCTAGGTTATACGGGGATACGAATGAGCAGGTGATTATGAGACTAGGAAGTGATGATAAGTGAAAAGGGACTTGAACCCACGGCAAACGGTGACTTGAGTGTCTGAAGCGTGCCTCGGCTGGCTCGACCAATCACTACGTTGCGCTCGTGCCCACGGTTCTATTGGTCTCGCTAATACAGCGCAGTCATGTAACAAGCCTATGTCTTGTGAGTGAAGGCTGCTAAGACGAATACAGTAGAACCTCTTTAGTAAGTTTCTCTTCGAGTACGTTCCCTTGGTGAGTTTTACTTTTCAATCCCATTCATATGCTCCCACCTGTTGAATAGTTTCTCCAGTGAGCTTTCCTTCGTTTGGTCCCCTGAACACGTACTGACGGGATCTTCAGTAGCCCCACAGTTACTACTTCTATTACTTCAAACCACGATAATTCAAGCACCCGTTTCAACCCACAGGCTCAATGTTGTATTGCAACGTCCACAAATAAACTGGAACTTTTTCATCATTAAAAATGTATATTTTTGGTTGCATAAGCTTTCGAAATAGCGAGTGAGGCTGTGCGACTCCACCTGATTTCGAGTCCGAGTCTCCGCCGGAATCGGACTCGTAGAAGTAATTCTAGATTCGATTTCTGAGTCCATTCAAGTCTTTGAATGCCGATTCCGAGATTTGAATTCTCCACTTTCATTGGCTACACTACTGGGAATCGGCTATTGGGAAATTACATGGCTTTGAAATAGCATCGAAAATACTCGCATATGTATTTACTATATTTGAGCAGGGCTTAATTTTATTAATGAAGTAACAACAACTTGAAGTAACAACAACTTGAAGTAACAACAACTTGGAGTAAATTTAACATAGAGTGAATTAATAAATATATATCAAGAATGAAGAATCCCTTTTTGTACTGATTATTAACTACTAAGTAGCACATTATAATTATTTGAAGTTGAAGCTTTGTACTGATAGTGCCTGAAATCGTCTCAATAATTATCTATATTGTAGGGGCTCAATCTGGGTTTCCTCCTGCAGTGGCCTTGAAGAGAAATACACAGGGGAAATCCCTTGCAGGAGTTAGACAAGGGAATCCTGGTAGGGACTCCCCATTATATAAGTATATAAAGACTAGGAATTTCATCAATTTCATTGGGACAGTCGGATGTCCCTATTCACCTTACTGTAATGTATTTTATCCATCAGTGTAACTAAATATCAATTATACAGTGCTACCTTCTAGTATCAGTGATAACCCAACCTCGCAGCTCATCACCAAAACCCCACAATATATTTGAAAAAAGAGTCGAGAGCCGGCTCGGACCCGCCTCTAATACCGAGTGTAGCCACGACGACCGAGCTGGGTCATTCCACGGTGACTCACGCATCATTTAGAACAATTTTACTCAATACAAATGCTTCCCAAGTCTCAATATTTCAAGCTGCTGTTTCCGAAAAAATTAGGTGAATCTGCCAAAACTAATTTGTAATTTAGGAATCGAAGAAAGAACTATGAAAAAATTCCTTCCGCAAAAATTACTTGGATAAAGTGCGGTAACTCACGTATCGCAGAAAAGACGTCCAATATTCATGTAATTACAATTTCTTTTCAACCTCTGTCACTACAGATGTTTTAATTTGTATGCAACTATGATAATAGTATAGGAATGCTTGGGAAAATTTTGGGGAAAAAATATCATATATTTTTCATGTTACAATTCTTTGTATTGGTAACTCGCGTATCACACTAGAAATAACATCACTTCATTTCGACAGAATCATTGTGAAAGTGACTATAATTGCATATTATTATCAAAAATTAGTGTGCCAATTCTATTCTCCAAGTGTACTAATATAACTTGTAACTTCCCTGACAAAAAAAAAAGGAAATATTCCACGTATTGAGTTTTTATGCTTTTCCATCGTGTCCCTAGTTCCGTGGAATGAGCGAGATGTCCTCTGTTGGCGGTGTGTCTAGCTCTGAGCTCATCAAAGTGGCTGTGATATGGATACTACTGGTAACATTTCACAACCAGCTTGATGCGTCAGCTCTAGACGAGTCGCGTGGGTGCTGGTGCGGCGCCGAATCGGGGCAACTTTCTGCTCATCAAAGCTGGCTGTGATAGCAGTACCCAGATAATCTATGACAGCGCAGCCTTGATGCGAGAACGTTGCCGCCCGCCCGCCCGCACGTCGGAGGTCTCGTCTCGGTAGCCGGCCGCCACATGAAAGACAAGGTAGTGAGACCCGTGACCTTGACATCTCACTACCCATGTCTTTCACTCGGCAGCGGCAAATCTCGCTGCTCCTTTCTTCTTGCTTCCTCCCCATTCCTATCATGTTACTGCATCTCTCTACTTATTGTCAGATCTTAGCTTCACTTTTTACCGACGTTTCAGGTTTTGTCTTTCAATTAATTCGTTTGGTAATCAAGTAATCATGTAATCATGTAATCATGTTTGGTAATCAAGATTAGCAAAAGTTATTTAGTAAATGTTTTCTCTCATTGATGTTTGCTCATTGTCACTTCATTTTCCTTTTGCACTATTTCGACATTCATTTCGTTCAATAAATCAATCACATTCAGTGACACAGTATACCTTCATTTTAGTTTTGAGCAGTATTGAATACTAAACTGAATAAAGAAATGAATTTAACAGCCCTAGGTAGTAACAAATTGTGTGAGATTAATGTTTGTAATCGAAGGAAACAAGATTGTTCTTCCAGTTTCTTATCTACTGAGCCGTGTTCAGCAGTTCGACACACCTTCCTATATTACGATCAGATCAGTTCGGTTGGTATCACTCAATCGTGCTATGAATACGGCACTAGCCGTGAAGTGAAGTGGCACTAGCCGTGAAGTGAAGTGGCACTAGCCGTGAAGTGAAGTGGCACTAGCCGTGAAGTGAAGTGGCACTAGCCGTGAAGTGAAGTGGCACTAGCCGTGAAGTGAAGTGGCACTAGCCGTGCTATGAATGTGGCACTAGCCGTGAAGTGGAGTGGTACTAGCCGTGAAGTGGCACTAGCCGTGCTACGAATGTGGCACTAGCCGTGAAGTGAAGTGGCACTAGCCGTGCTATGAATGTGGCACTAGCCGTGAAGTGGAGTGGTACTAACCGCGATGGCGCCCGTGTGGTACTCGACGAGTCCCTCGAGCTCTGTGAGCATGACGACGACCGGGCAGACGCGGCGCTCCACGGCCGCCAGCTCAACGAGGCCTTGCTCCATCATGACGAGAAGCGCGGCGTGGGACATCTTGCGCACCTGCAACACAACACGTTAGCTTCCTTGTCAGCTACAGGTACAAGGGGCCCGGAATAAACTTCATTGATTGATGTAGTATTTATTAGCAACAGAAGAATACATTTCCACTAGTGCTAATTCAATAGATGGACAACACATACATGAACACAAAACAATAAAAACAAACATAACACGAACATAAACATAGGTACAATGATTAAATAATTGAACGTGAAGCGTGATATAGTACACTAAGTTAGCCTATCTGTTCTTTTCCCAATATTCGAGTACGTAGGTATATCAAATTGTGAGGGTATTATTGATTGATTGCAATTGAGCGCAAGTCCGTTGTGTTTGTAGTTGTTGAGACATGTTGCTAAAGTGCACCGCCTTGTAAATCTGTCCAAGATGCGGGCTCTTAAGGGGGTTCATGCATGGTTGTTTTTACCATGCTCAAAAGCCAGTGTAATTGAATGAAAAGTTCACATCTCCAAGATGATTTTATGCTCTTTAATTAATATGACATTCTATTCAAGTGAATTCAATCACTTTGTCACGCTCTAGGGAAGTGTGTACAATAATTAAGAATCACGTGTATTAATAATGTATTTATTTATACACAAAGCAAACACAGTTAACAAAATACAATAACTCTGTAACTCTGCGACCGCGTCTCGACTACGTGTGTCGCAAGCAACCCTCCCGCGTACCAAGCGACCTTCCCTAGAATACTTGTAGGCATAACGGTACTAGTACACTCAGTGACAACTAGTGCCGTCATGCCCAAATATCATAGGTCCGGTGCTGATAGCTGGGACCCTGGACCCCTGTTCTGTAACAACTTTCAAGATAATATGTGAATGAATAAAAAGAATGTGATGACATTCATTGACGTATTATCTCAAAGTTGATTGAATTAACAAAAAAAAAATGTCATATTAATTAAAGAGCATAAAATAATCTTGGAGATGTGAACTTTTCATTCAATTACACTGGTTTTTGAAAAAGGAAAAAAAAAAGTAAAGATAAACATCTCGATTTGTCTAAGCACCTCGCTAGGGTTAATAATAGCGGTGAGTCACCTGATTGTCGGTGTCGGACAGGAAGCGGATGACCAGGGGCAGCAGGTGGTCGGCCACTACGTGGTACAGTCGGTCCCGATCTTCGTGGCACAGCATCGCGATGTGCGGGACCTGCTCCATCAGCTCGGCTCGCACCGGCGCATCTGAAACAACCAGAGCCTTCCTTACAACCTTCGCTCGCTTTCAACGACGCACCGTTTGATCGGCGGACGGATGATTAATGAGATGATGGGATGGAGGTTTCTTAGGCATATATTGTAGGAACCATCCCGGCATTAGCCTAGACTACAGAGGGAAACCTTGAAAAACACCTGCAAAGATGTACGGCGGCGGGGATCGAACCCGGATCACGGGAAGCGAGCGCGATAACCACTGCGCTGCATGTGCCGGTATGTGAGGTTACCAGGATCCACCAAATCACTACTACCACACTAAATGAACTCCTTAATACTGGGGTTAGATCGAATATCTCCTGCGGGCCGGCCGGTTTGTGAATAGCAGTCGACAAGCGCACGTAGCAAGCGTTCACGCAACTCGGAGAAGGTCGAGGCAACTTGCTGCACGTCAGGTTACTTGCGTTTAATCTTACGACTGTCTGATAATCCTTCCTAACCGTAGGCCCAGAGGCTTCGAGGAACCCTTCTCCGCTCCCAAGTCTACATGTCGGCACACAAGCAGTCTGGCTCGGAACACTGAACATTCACAAGTGCAACAAGTACAGCTTACTTGGGCCTACTGCACTCGATCCCAGTCTAGCACAAACACAAACATAACAGTGGTTCCCAAACACTATGAAGTGCAGCAGTACTGCTTCGTAAGCTATTCCCTCAATTTACCAATCACTCAATACTGTACCCTCTTATCCACACTTTGTTGGCCTAGATTCAACAACTAAGGAATAAGAAGGCTGGGCAAGGCAGTGACGTGCGGTGGTGTACTTGGGTAGGTATGCAGGATACAGAATTTCCACAAGGATTTTCTAAAATGTAGTGATTTATGAAGATAACTTACTAAATTCTGTTCACTTCAATGTTAATTCCATTCTATTTTCCTTCTCATCAAAATTATCTTTTTCTGATTAATTAACAATTTTGTAGCAATTACTGTCTTGTAGCAATAGCCAATGTCAAAGTATTTTTTTGGGAGAATATTATACAGAACATCACTGTAGCCAAATAACATCGAAAATGCTACCGGGAAATAAATGTTTTTGCTGTTGGTTAGAAAGAGATTTGACTAGGCCTGGACTGAGACTGGCGCGCTATGTCATTGTGCCCAATAGAATAACCCATGCCATGCGATTATTTCATCGCATACCTAGTCCACCTTTTCACGATATCTTCCCCACCTGACAAGTCTACGCTAGAAGGGTGAATCTGCGCGTGTAATCCACTCCTTCGCTACCCTGGCGATGCGATGTCTTTACAGCATACCCCACGCGAGTTACGGTGCAATTCGCAAAACTAGACTCTTAACCGAAAATATTGACCTGCAATTTCGAAAAATGTTCACTCGATAATCTCGGTGAATACAATTTAATTAGACGTGTAATTACGATTGGGTGTGCGCCGCCGGCCCTGGTAACAGTGGTTGTTGGGGTCTTGTAAATGGAGACAATCACATCATACAACTATATATAAATATATTCTATGCCATCTCAATCAGTGGCTGCCATGAACGACACTGCATGATCAACAAATGATAGAATAAAAAGAAGAATGGTAAATGAAACTAATTAGCCTATGAAATAACAAATAAAAACTTGAAAGCTACAAGGAAGTGAAAAAAAGAAATGTGTTAAGAACTATAATAAGCCATGTAGAGGTATAAATAAAAATATAACAAAGTTATACATAAAAGGGGGAGGGGGGGAGGGGGACGACGACATTAATTAATTCATTTAATTGAATATAAATGATTTTTCAAAATCTGTACTGATCTTTTTAAAATATCTAAAACAAAAGAATCTATCGATTTTTGGTGCAAGTTATATTTCTTGACAAAATTCTCGACAAAAAGCGGAATGGTTCCTTTTGATCCCAACATTAGACCAACTATTTCAATAGAGTGTAGGTCGTAATGTGTTTTGTATTCTGAAAGCTCGTTCATCGTTGTCGACATTGAAGGGTTGCTGTTCAACGAATAGTGGGATCAAGTGCAAAGAAAGCGCCTTATTTGTACCTCCCTAGCCTCTGCTGAGATACTCCTAGTGTTGTCGAGTAATCAAAAGGGCATGGCCGACGCGAAGGTCACCGGGTGGAGGGGGGACTTGTGGATTCATTGATTACACACGCCGCGAGGGGCGGAGGGGAGGGGAAGCTGTGAGCTCCCGTGGTAGTAAGCCACGGACTGATCAATACAACCCCCCCCTCCCTCCCCCTAGCGGCGCGCGCAGCACATCCCTGGCCCCCCTCAAGCACAAGCAGAAAGGACGATTCCTTCCTGCCAAGACGCTGGAACCTAGTGACGTGAATCAAGAGATGGATAACTTACCCCCCCCCATGATAGCGAAGCTACGGTACTTGATGTCGGATGACAGTTAGTAGCCAAGTGCAGCGTGAAGTGGCAACCAGTGGTGCCATTCATTACGGGTAGTATTATTGTTGGTGAAACTACTTGTATTAGTTCCTATATTACTAATATTCTGCTTTCTTCATCGTTATGGACTAACTTGGGTCAATACTGGTATTTCCATTCCCACATTCAGTACACTCCTCAATACGTATTCATTTCAATATAACTTTTATTAATTAGCAAAGTTTAGTTTAGCAAAATAGTAGGGACTTTTCAGTTGGGTGATAGGAAATGTCTCGTTTTTCAATATGGCAACACTGTTTTGCCTCTCGACAATGCACAATGGCGGCATTAGTTTTGGGGTAGGTTTTGCCTCGCAAGAAGTGACGCTAGCCACGGTCGACTTGAACCAGGGCCCTGGCTGAGAACCATGTCTACCTAGCGAGTGGCTTTATTGGGCGTTGAAACCCACTCAAGATGATTGTTTCCTGAACGACCCCACCAATAGCTAGGTTATACGGGGGTACGAATGAGCAGGAACTATCAAGTGATGATGAGTGAGAGGACGTTTACAGAAGCTTCCAACTTATACGGGACTCGAACCCGCGCCCAGCGGCCGTAGTTGACTGAGCTACGGGGGGAGACTACACTGGCCGACAAACGACAGTAATACATCACAATTCGAATAAATCGGCCACGGAACTGCACTACATTAGGAGTGGTAACATCGCCCTTGTGGTGCCCCGTCCACACGAGCTGTACTACTGTCACATGTGTCGGATGTCCTCTCAAGGGGCTTCAGCACAGTGCTGGTATTATGCTGGGCTAGATAGCGCAGAGGGCCTCTCTCTCTCTCGCTCTCTCTCTCTCTCTCTCTCTCTCTCTCTCTCTCTCTCTCTCTCTCTCTCTCTCTCCTCTCTCTCCTCTCTCTCTCTCTCTCTCTCTCTCTCTCTCTCTCTCTCTCTCTCTCTCTCTCTCTCTCTCTCTCTCGCGGTAATCGATGGCAGGAGAGTCAAGGGCGGGGTTCACGAGCCACATGGTGACGTACACTACTCACGGGGGGGAGGGGGAGGGGGAGCGGGTATGAAGCTCGTGAGGGGGGAGGGAGGGGGTCATGTAGTGTAGTACAGATGGGAAACAGTTCACGTATTCAAAGCATCCGAATGCCTTCACAAGAAACTACTGGTGACCACTCTGTCGTTTCGAGTGGCCACGACCGGCACCTTACACAAATAAAGATATCCATCTTTACCATTTTTTTTCCCATTTTCAACAACCAGTGTATTCGAATGAAGAGTTCACATCTCCGTAATTGTATGCTCTTTAATCAACATGACATTTTATTAGTTGGAATTGAACCAGTTTTGAGATAATACGTCAATGAATTTCATCACATATTTTTATTCATTGACGTATTTTCTTAAAACTGATTGAATTCACAAAAATAAAATGTCATGTTAATGAAGGAGCATAACATTATCTTGGAGATGTGAACACTGGTTGTTGAAAATGAACTGTCACTTGACTGAACTTCAACAGTCTTCTCGCTCGCTTCATGTGATCCGGGTTCGATCCCCGCCGCCGACCGGCTTCACAGGGGTGTTTCGTGGTTTCCCTCGGTAGTCTAGGCGGTTCCTCGTGTCCTTCCAACTACCCAAGAAGCATCATCCCATTAATCATTCATCCGACGCCATTAGATCTATATTTACTATAAACCCAATATATATATTAGTAATAGTCTACTGTTGAATATACGAGTGAATTGCCCCGACACATATTCAGGGTGTCTACAAATTTTAAATTACAAAATTCCCCGACTTTTCCAGGTTTTCCAGATGGTAAATTTCCAGTCTGCAAATTTGGCTTACCCGTCGATTATAATATAGGAAATATTGTTCTCAAATTCAATTTCGGTTTCGACAAATTGAATTTATATTTAAAAAAATCATTTTTGGAGATATTTGGATGGGAAACGGGGACAATCCAGAAATCACGTACAATATAATACTCAAAACTACATTTACAGTAGGAGATTAAACATTTAATGGTGCCATAATGCATGTACAGATTCATGTTTCTCTTTAGGACTGGGCCTAATACAGTAAACTTGTATTTGCAGCAACCAAAAATGGTATTTAATTGAAACAATTTTGTTTTTTCTACATTAAGAGTAAAATTCCAGAAAAAAAATCCCTGACTTTTCCAGTCTTGTAGACACCCTGCCAACAGGCGATGAAAGATGTACGGGAGTCGTGTGATCGCAGTCACGTGCGCTCCAGCGGTGGATACAGGAAGCACCCCCCCCCCTCCCCCCCGTTATCCGGTCTCGCTATTATTAGCCGCATGTGGCACGCGTCACACATTGTCGCACGAATATCCGCACTTCCCTTGAAACTGTTCCGACTCCACGTGGTTGGCGGCCATGCGCGCGCACGCCGACAGAACAATAGTTGAACATCACAGCAGGTGTAAATATTTTGGCTTCTGTGGTCAAAAAAAAAAAATCCTAACCCTGAGTTCGAGTCAACATTTGATAGTCAGTCAGTTACCTAGAAAAAAATGAACAGCATCGGGAATCGAACCACGGATCCTCAAAACGTGAGGCAGCTATGCTACCAGTAGCACCACACAGACCAGCACGGGTGGGTTCGGGGCGTTCCCATTGGTCACATTTAGTACACTTTTGTTTTCTTCCATTAGACAAGTTTTAGCGAGGATTCAATTTGACATACTAAAAAAAAATTGTGTTTTTTGGTTCCTCATCTAACTTAGATCTGTAGGCCTATAGTTTTGTGGCATTATAGGGGGGTAATTTCTTTTTTATGAATTTTAGAAATTTCAAAAATACCCATTACAATAACATGGCGGAAAAAAAAGAAAATATTTCTATTTTCCAAAAATATGAAATTTTGCGTAAGTTCAATTACATTTTGATACACATTTCTGAAAAATTTCAGCTTGATCGTGTCAGCCATTTTGAAGAAAAACATGAAATGTGCTAAATTGGTACCACTCGAAGCAGTTTTTACCCATTTAAACCCATACTATTACTATTCGCTCGTGTAACAACGCATATATGGCGTTTTCCTAGTAATCTTCACAAAGCTAACCCTGCTAATTGACAAGGTGCCTCGACGCGATAACTGTGCGGACACTTGCGGCCACACTAGTACATGAGATGTTCATGTACGCACAGTTAGCCGCCAACACTGACCAGGACTCCGCGTGATGCGCTCGAACGTGTGACCGCAAGTGTACCCAAGCAAGCACGGTCCATGTTCACGAACAAGTGCTACTCAATAACTAGGAAAACGCCATACATGCGTTGTTGGACGAGCGGATAGTAATAGTATGGGTAAATATGTGTAAAAACTGCTTCGAGTGGTACCAATTTAACACATTTTATGTTTTTTCTTCAAAATGGCTGACCCGATCAAGTTGATAGTTTCCAGAAATGTGTATCAAAATGTAATTCAGTTTCGCGCAAAATTTCATTTTTTGGAAAAATATATTTTTTCCGCTTGTGATTTCAACGGGTATTTTGAGATTTCTAAAATTCATAAAAATTAAATTTACCACCCGATAATGCCACAAAACTATACAGATCTAAGTTGGATGTTGAAGTTGGAAGTTGGAGGAACCATAATGAAAGAAAGTTTGAAGTTGATAGCTGTAGCCGTTTGACCTATGGAGAACCGACAAAAAAATAATTGGGTTGTGCGCATGCACGGATTTCGGACCACATACGCCAATTACACAGTGAATGAGACGCGTCTCAGGCAATAGCAGGGTTGGCAAGTAACTACCCAGCCCAATAAAACCCGGTGGGCTTTATTGGGTATTACCCACGTTGAAAAACCCGGTTCAACTACCCACAAGCGGGTTACTTAATTTTATGCATTACTTATTATATATCTGTTGGTTCATGCGTTTCGTGTTTTCGTCCTCTGGATTTATTTGGTCCAAATTAAGGAACAGGCTGGGTTCAGACAAAGCTGAAAAACTTGTAACAATTTATAGGTATTATCAAACCAAAACTGTCAGCCTAGATGTCGATTGGAGCGATTGGTCTTAGATATTAGATTCTTATAAAACAATCAGCTTTTGTTAATATCTTTTTTGAATTGTTTGAGGCTTTTACGACCCGAATATGAGACATTAGATACCGGTACTGGGTTATTTTGGATTATTTCGTTGCGTCGTGTGAGTTGATTTGTTACTCGACGTTTCGATCTCCATGTTGAGACCTTTCTCAAGATATAGTCTGGTTCAGAAGAAAGAACCATCTCAGAAGAAAGAGACTGACTAAGTCCACTAAGTCACTCTCTTTCTTCTGAGACGGTGCTTTGGCCAACAGAATGCAAAAGTCTGTGACTTTTGTTTTATTTAAAAAAAACTAAAAACCCCAATAAAACCCGGGTTTAAAAAAAAAACGTCCGGACTGGGCTTTTTTTTAAAAAAACCCGGGTTTTTGCCAACCCTGGGCAATAGCAAGCACAGGCTAGATCTGATTATACACGTGTTTTCGCGCGGGCTTTCATTTATTACGTCAAATCGCAGATGGAATATTGGTCCAAATGAACCCTTCGCCTATTGTATATATACATAATTATCTATGTATTGATATTTTATTTATTGTTCTAAAATGTATATTGGGTAGTCGATCTTCATTTCAAGAATGTTGGAATGTAATTCTTCAAGTGAGCAATAAATGAAAGAGATATGACGTAAGATCGGAAACACAATTCGTCACTTTATAAATGTCCACCACTCAAGTCAAAAGTTACATAAACAGTGCATTCAGCTCTTGAATTTCTAACCTACCGGAACTCTTCGGTCAATGTTTTATGACTGTTATTGAGAAGTGTATTCCTCAGCTTTACAGTTATTCCTGCACTTTTTCACGGGAATTTATATATTTTTATTGTACTGATCCTAACCAATCAACATCCTGAAAAATGAGCCGAAAGCCAATCAAGAGTCTGAAAAATGTGTTGGCATTTTGCCTCCACGTACACTACCATTATTCCTAAGGCTTATTATTCTTAAGGCTTATCTAGCTTTACTAATACGCTCTTTCGTGTCTCCCCTGTCGGATTGCCACGCTTCGCCACTGAGTAATACGTAAACTAGGCAAACGCAGGATGTGCGTTGTACGATGAGCGAGATGTCTATATAAAGTATATCGAAAACTCTACAAACCTTGATCATTTGAAATGAACTTCATCCAATGTCAATGATCTAGAAAGGCCTGACTTCGACAATGCAACTTTTTCAACCAATATTTCTATCTTTTCGATGAATAAATACATTTATTATATTATTTTCTCCAAAACGCTGGTCCGAATATCAAACACAAATTTTTATTTTTATCGATGAAATTTCATCGATAATTAAAAATAAGTGAAACGTCCAAATAACTATTTTGATTTAGAAGATTTAGGCCTACATTTTTTAATGAGTTATCGGTTATCTTCCTCTTACATTTTTACAAGCGCGGTAATACCGGTATTTTATTTTTTTACATATAGGCCTAAGTTAATAAAAAAATAATTCAGAACTTGTGCGTAAGGAACATGCATAAAAGGCCCAATATGCCATTGGATGAAAAGTGCCCAAAATAAAAAAAAAAAAAAGTTATTTTATCACCAGGGAGTGATGAAATAGATTGATGCATATCATTAGCATTTAATGTCATATTAAACATCGCATGACAAGTCGACAGGCAGGCGAGCTCGAGCTCGCATGATGCACCTGACAGAAGAATAGCGAATAAAACCCAAACAGCAAAACGAAAGTGACTTCGCATACCGTAGAAAAGTACGACAAACTGGAGCATTTTACGATGAAATTTCAAACGTACAAAACAAGTGATATTTTGATTTAGAAGATTTAGGCCTACATTTTTTAATGAGTTATCGGTTATCTTCCTCTTACATTTTTACAAGCGCGGTAATACCGGTATTTTATTTTTTTACATATAGGCCTAAGTTAATAAAAAAATAAAACATCGCAGAAACTTTTGTGCGTAAGGAAACATGCATAAAAAGGCCCAATATGCCATTTTGGTGAAAAGTGCCCAAATATGCAAAACATGCAAAGTAAAATTGTTATTTTTATCACCAGGGAGTGATGAAATGGATGGGATTTGTTGCATAAATCACAACATGCAATGGCATAACTCTCCTATCTCGAATCATCACATCACATCGAACGAGCGATAACGACAAGAACCGCATCCAGGCAGGCGATGGCTCCCGAACACTCGCACGTGACCGTGTTCAGGGTACGAGCCCTGCAGGCCAGCCAAATCAAGCGAATATTCTAAACAAATCTGTTCACGATAAACACAGAGTAGCAAAACGTGACACAAAGTCAAGTCTCGCTATGAAGGTAGAGGATGAAGAGACAGGACGGGGACCGGGAAGAGACAAGTGTTCGTTTCGACATGAATCACGTCCTCTGGTAGACTGATCGAGAGGGCCTTAGTCACATTCAGCTGTGACGTCACGAATCGTCTGACCTCTAGCGCACTGGGCCCACTGATCCGCCCAAGACACTAGGAAGAGCAGTGGTTCATTTGTCCGGTTCCTTTTTTAAACCGGTACGCACGTTCTACTGACAACACGATGACAATTGGAGGACAGGATGGACTTCAATTCATTCACCAATAATTCGTACAGGTGAATAAACATTTTCCCATCCAGAGAATGTTTTCTTTGTCATTTGTTAGGAATAACTAGCGTTCAATACAGATGAGAATAATGTTTAATACATTCTTTGGGATCTACTCGGAGGTGCGTTCCGGTTCCGTTTCATTCACAAATCAAGTCCCGAGGAAGAGACTAGAAGTTGTAGGTCTGAGTGTAAAGGCCCATTCACGATTAAACTTGACCGTAAACTTAGGAACTAACTGATTGTTTGTCATACAGTATTTCTCGTTACTGTTCACAACATTGAACTTAGTAAGTAACAGTAGCAGTAACGTAGTAACGCCCAAACTTGGGTTCTTAAGTTTACAGAAAACGTAGGAATCGACCAATCAGCGCCTAGTTCGAACATACGGTCGACCGCCATATTGGCAGAATGTGTCTAGCCTATTGTTTGTCAACAACTATAACAACATTGGGAACAAGACTTAATGCTGTGTAATTGAATTACGACATTCTAAAAACTACAATAATTCTATAATTTCTTATATTACGTATCATAAACTGTGAAAACATTAAAAGCTCTCGCTAGAATTTGGGTTCTACTTTCAGGTTACGTTGTGCTCAAGTGACAGCTGATTGAAAGAGCTGTTCTAACTGGTTGAAATTAGACGTGGGAATAGTGTCGTGAATGAGGTAACATTTTAGTAAGTTTACAGCCTTAAGTTGAAGGAATAAGTTGATAATAAGTTAAGGACCAAGGAATAAGTTCAAGATTAAGTTTAATTGTGAATGGGCCTCTAGTTGTCAGAGCGTGAGCCGAGGGCTTACCTGTGTCGTCGGCCAGCCTGAAGGCGACGGCCATGACGGCGGCGACGTCGGCGGCGCTGTCGGCCACGTGGGGCAGCGTCTCCAGCACCAGCCGGCCCACCAGTTGCCTGAAACAACACATTACATAGTCAACAACAGGCTCGAGTTCAATCATTTCAAGGTCTGTAAAATGTAGCCGACAGAATATTTTCACTTTCATTATTTTCAGCATAGGCCTATAACTAGGAAAACGCAGCATGTGCGTTGTGAGAGGAGCGTAGAAGTATGGAAATCTGGAAATGAAAAATGTCAGCTCAATCTACATCTACAAACCTTGGATACTTCGAACGTTGAAAAACCTTACCTGCCACTTGTTGCTATTTATAGAGCAACCTGTCGCATATACACTTTGCATTACATGTTTTGATCCTGATATTTGATGAAATGTATTGCACTTTCACTTTAATTGCATTTTCTTCGTTATGTCTCATTCGATTGTTGCACAAATTATTGAAAATGAGTATGATGGTTGTTTTCATATTCTGTATGAATTTGAAAGCTTTTGAAAAATTTTCGTTTCGAAGTATTTTCCCCCTGGGTTATTCTTATGAGGATTTTCCGAACTTTCCAAATTTTTTCCTGAGAACCGTTTGACCGATTTTTCTGAAAAACAATCCCAACCTATTCTGGTATAACAAGTTTCGAGTTGATTATTAATTTTTCCTGACCTGTATGCCGCGTGAAAAATTACACGCGGAAGAAAAAAAAACATAAAAACCAAGCCCAAATTTTTTCGGTACCGGTATATGGAATGAAAATCTTCGCTACGCTTATCTAATTATAATCATCATATTTTTCATTAAAGCTCTGTGATGATGGTTGACCATGGCGGGAACAACGCCGATCTCTGCATGCTGGTTCAGCGGGTCTAGTCTTATGGCGCCTACACCACCTGCTTACTTTTTTCTTCTCACAACGCCTACAAACTTGCTTCCCCTCCATGCTTCTCGTATCCCTTCTCATTCTCATAAACATTCATGTATATATAACTGAACTAGTAAATAATATTATTAAGACTCATATCTTATTAACTAAACCTTGGCAGAATATACGGGAGAAACATTCAAGAAGACACTTGTAAACCAACCCACCTAACCCTAACCCTATAGCTTTTCTGTGCCCTGACCAATGCCCCGTACTATTACGGCAATATACTCAGATTCCGACCGCGGAAATACTTGACACCTTTCTCGAGTCTGTTGGTATCACTACATCGTGGTGTAGGGTAATACTGCTCTTCATTACGTCGAACAGGCATGCTGGCACACAGGAATCTTGTCAGTAGCGGAGTGGTAAACATTGACTTCGGCGAAAAACATGTTATGCCTCTGCCTCTATTGAACGAGCGTAAAGCTCGTACTCACATAGACTAAAGATATATACTCAAGACGTCCCATGTATATGGCTTTACGCGAATGAAATAAATTGATGGTGGGAGTGGAATTTTCCATTATGACCATCAAGTTACTACAACTCCCGCTACTAGCGCTGCTAGTACTCAAGTTGATGAATTAGCAGACATCCCGATTACCGGCAGTAGAGCGCCGGCTTTTGGAGAGAGCACTTCTATGTTAAAGCACGTCAATTTGGCTCAGCCGTCACAAGTCGGTCTCTCGTCATAAGACCGTCTATGATGTCAAATCGACCAATAATAAAGCTCCCCCCCCCCCCCTTCTCACAAACCACAGCTGAACTAGCTAGTTTGACGGTTCCTTTGTCGGAATTCCTTTTGCATAATTTCTGATTGTTTAATTACGGCCCAGCTGTAGAGTTATCACACCATTAATAATAAATCATTCATAAGGTGTAAGTATACCACGTGTGTCTGTTGTATCGTTCTATGAACATTCTTTTTCAATGGAACTTATCTTATTCGTATTCTCGTTTTCTCTTCTTTTTCAAATGTTAATTATTGATGACGTAGTGAAACATGATAACTTCTGTTTTCAGGCCCAATTCATATTGACCACCAGGGGCCGTACCGTATTACGGCGTATATATTTTACTATATATTTTACATATTTATTTTACGTACATATATATATAGCGTATATTTTCGTAAAATGTACATTCACGTTTTGAGATATGGCACCAACTTGAATTTGAAAAATGAAATCTCTACAAAAATAATCAAATACTAACTGAATGTATAAACACATGAACGATACACACTATTATACATTTTTTTTCATGAAAATACATATTTTCAACAATACCGAATTGAATAAAATCAGCAAAGCAATATTCTGACCGAAATGGTATTATTTACAACAAATTTCAATATTATTATTTCAATATTATTATTTGAATATATTAATTATTATTAACGATAAAAGTTTATAAAATTATACTTCTGATTGATAATTGGTTGAGCGAAGCGAAGACTCAATTTAACTAGACTCGCAAAAATGTGTTTTTTTTTTTTTCGCGCTCTACAGGTCAAAACGAAAATTCAAATTCAATTGAAACTTGGCATGCCCAAGTGTCATCATCTGGATTGAATCTCATTGATTTTTATGCGCAATCGATTGCACCACTTCTGAGAAACTTATTTTCCAAATTACCGATAAGAATAAGCCGGAGAAGAATTTTCGTACAAAAAATGTCTTTAGATATATCTTTAGTCTATGGTACTCATAACCAAAGTGTCTATTGACGGAGCATGAGCACCGGGCTCGTAGAGATGGTTGAGACAGTGGTTAATTTGTAAAGAAAAAGGTGAGTAAGCCCTCCTTAACAATAGTCCATCTTATTTTGGCGCCACTATGCCGTTTACAATGGGGTCTGGGGGCAGGACCCCCAGCTCATGCGGGTCCGGGGCGCATATGACCCCCCCAAAAAAAAATCAATTGGGGGTTAGGTTTGTAGTATTTTACACGTTATGGAGAACCTCTCTTGTGTGAGGACCAAAAATACCTCCAACAAGACTGAATGAAGACTAGTAATGCAGAAACGGTTCACTCAGCTGTCAGTCAAGGCTTCGAGACCCGGATAGTTCGTGCACTCGTCCCCAAATAACCGTTCGTTCGCTGGGATAAAGATAATCAAACAATACCGCGTGTTCGTAGCTCTTGCCCGGTGACAGAGGAACGGTCGATAAAACAACGCGAGAGATAATTGAAGGTAGCCATAAATGACGTGAGCTCAAGTGCAAACCTGTGTTCGGGTACTTGGTGTTCTCTCTCTCTCTCTCGTGGCCCCGCCCACCCGTCATTACTGCAAGTACTCATCCCGTGTAATTACTCATTCATGCTTCGAGCGGCGCGCCCATTGGTCGGGCGGGGCGCGCGCCGCGCTGCCATTGGCCGGCCGCCACGAGGCCACGCCCACCAGCGTGCTGGCTGTACTTGTTAGTCACGGCGAGATAGTAAGGCCGAAAGAACTCGTCTGCAAGGCGGTTTTTAAATGGGACCAAAAACAACCGTTGAAAATCACACCATTTGTGTCGATATTTTTGTTTCTGAGGTCAAATTGTAAATGAATAAACCTAACCCGCGGAATAAACCTAGTCGGGCGTGGCCTGTTGTTCAGGTACCATTCAGTTGAACTGAGGTAAACCACGAAACAACCCCGTCAGGATGGTCGACCATGGCGAACCCAGATCTCCTGAATGTCGGATAAGTGTGCTAGCCACTCGACCGGTTCAAATAAATGTTCATCAAGGATCCAAAATATTTTACATGATACTTCTCTGCACGGTGTAAAGCATTTTCTCTTCAATAAGTTCAAATGACACTACTGTACTGAAATGAAAGGTCGTACTTTAAAACTGCCGTATTTGCAGGTAATGTTGAAAAGTGTAGACTTTAAATGCATTACAAATACAAATTAAAATATGCTAAGAAATACTTGAAACTTATGTATCCACTTATTCTCAGATTATATCTTTCAATGGTTACAAACTGAATGTTCAAAATCTCAAATGAGTTTATAGATCAAGTTCGAGCTATATTTAATTATAGATACAGATATAAGCCTGGGTGATTTGTAAATCGATCAATTCGTTTTTATATAAATGGACAATATTCTATTCATCTTATACGTAATAATGTTATTTCATTTGTGGCCGGTCACTTCTCGTACCGGAGAACAGCGTCCAGTATCCACGTGGTACCTCGCGGGGAACCCATTAGCGACAATACTGAGCCCGGACAGAACTTCCGAACAACGCCATCGCAGAATAGGACCCCTATTCCTCACATAAATGTGATGTGAGATAAATGTGATGTGAGAAAAATAAAAGTGAGTGAAAAACTGATTATCTCACATGAAATGGCCAATTACTATTCATGAATTAATTTTTCTCCCTTCTTTCTCATATCTCAATTTGTATTTCACTTCCTATTTTGATGGATCTGATGGTTTCTCACAACCTTTATCGTATTTCATTATCAAGAATACTAAATCTGATGAGAGGTGAGATGAGAAAATTTTCTCACTTTATTTCCTCACATCTGATTCATCTCAGGACTAAGGCTCCAGGAGTCGATGAATCTAGTAGTTTAGTCCTTGAACACTCTTTCGACGAAATCGGTACACAAATGACATATTTTACAATGTAACTCATAGATAATAATAAATCCTTGAGTGTGGCAGTACCATCATTTACACATTAGGCCTATTAGTGAATGACTGATTACAGAACGTTAAACAAGTATTACAACAAATGATACCTACATGAATATAGATAACTAGATACTGTACAGAATCATTTGAATAGCACAAGAAGAAAATAATAAACTGAAAAGCCCCTATACATACCAATAAGTTGATTCAATCTTAGAGCCGATTGTACCAACTGATGATTAAATATTAACTAGGAAAACGCCTTATATGCGTTGTGAGATGAGCTTAGAAGTATGGAAATGTAGAATTAAGAACATTTGGTCAGCTCAATGTACATATACAGGCCATGGATCACTTCAAAGGTTTAAAAACCGCGGCTGTCTGTTGGTATATAAACCTTGGTTTCCAAACAATTATACCAGTGCCTTCTTCATATCCATCACAGATTTTAAACGTTTTAATTTATTGGTGACACTTGTTGCTCACATTTAATAGTTCCTTAATTGCTTTCTTAATTGCTTTTATTGATGTGTGAAAAAGTACTTTGAAAATGCGTTTTCTTCGTTATTTCACATCCGATTGTTCCATAAATCGCTTAAAATATGTATGATAGTTCTTTCCACATTCAGTATAAATTTGAGAGCTTTTGGTTTTCCAAGTATTTCTCCCATGGCCTATTCTTATGGGGAATTCCCATACTTCCCATTCTTTTTCCGGAAAAACCGTTCGACCGATTTTTCTGAAAAACAATCCTAACCTATTCTGGTATAACACCAATTTGGAAAAAAAGTTTCGAGTTGATTGAAATTTTTCCCTGACCTGTATGCCGCGTACAAAATTACACACATGAAAAAAAAAGAAAAAAAAAATTCGATAGGCCTATATGGAATGAAAATCTTCGCTACGCTCATCTAATCAGTTGATCATTACTTAAGGTACATAAATAACAGGGGTAACCAAGGGTGATAACAGGTTAATTTAATAATTTTTGCTTAATTCACTAATCATCACTTGGTACAACCGGCTCTAAGTAAAATGAAATCCAGCATCAACAAGCTCTTGCACAGAATAGAGGTGCTCTTCGAGGAGTGATTTGAATTGATTTATCGGTAGAATGTTGATACTTGAATGAAATAAGACGACTTGCAACGCTAAACCGTGTGGAACTGCAGCCAAGGTGGTCCTATTCATCTTCAACATCGTTTCCTATTCGCAAACTAGTGTGATTAAATACAAACACATTTCAACCACATGATATTATTTTATGCTCTTAAATTGATAACATTTTATTTGTGCGAATTCAGCCAGTTTTAAGACAATACGCCAATGAATTTCAGCACATTCTTGGTATTCATCGACGTCTTCAGAATGTCGATATCTCATACCTTTCAAAAGTGATCACAGAAGACCGATATTCCGCTAAATCGACTCGCATGGACCCTTAAGGTGAAAACAAACAGCGTGGGTAACCATGGTGATTCCCGCATACACGTTAGTAATACCGGCAGTTGCATCACCTATGTGAGACAGTGCATCACTACACTTCACAAGTTTCTACACAATTAGAAAGAGCTGAATTAAAAATTGAAACTAATCTTAATTAATCATTTCTCAAATAAACGCAATAGACATTAGGCCATTACGGTACGTGGACTGACGTAGCTAGGTAGGCCCACTGCCCACATATATACATTTAATTTCCAAGTCTCAACTCCAATTTCGCCGTTTTGTACCCTCCCTCAATACAAGTCCATTTCACCCTTTTCTCAAAGAAGCGATCAATTAGTAAGCCGATAGAACAGAAAAACGTAGGCCTATACCGAACTGAAGTAAGAGTGGTAGCAGACTTCCAAGTATACGGCGATATGAGATGAACAGTTGGGTTTTACGGCGCGTCGACATCTAGCGCCGGTATCAAAGACCATCTTGATGGATTACTAGGAAAACGCCATATATGCGTTGTAAGACGAGTGAATAGTAATAGTATGGGTACAAATGGGTAAAAACTGCTTCGAGTGGTACCAATTTAGCACATTTTATGTTTTTTCTTCAAAATGGCTGACCCGATCAAGCTGAATTTTTATAGAAATGTGTACCAAAATGTAATTCAACTTCACGCGAAATTTCATTTTTTGGGAAAACAAAAATATTCTTTTTTTTCCGCCATGTTATTCTAATGGGAATTTTTGAAATTTCTTAAATTCATAAAAAAAAAAGGTTACTCCCCGATAATGCCACAAAACAATACAGATCTAAGTTAGATGAGGAACCATATTGACAAAAAGTTTGAGGTTGATAGATGTAGCCGTTTGACCTGTGGAGAACCGACAAAAAACCATAAAAAAATAATAAAAAAAAACATAAAAACGAACTCCAATTTTTGTCAGTATGTCAAATTGAACCCTCGCTAAAGCTCGTCTAAAAAGTATCTATGTGTTTCCTCTTTTTCAGATCTCGATATCTCATACCGTTCAAAAGTAGTCATCAAAACACAGATACTCAGCTAAATCGACTCCCTTGGACTGTTAAACCATCTGATCTCCAGAAGTCATGTTGACGACTTCAACTGGAGCTCTGGGTCAATGGTTCGACTCCAGGCGCATGTCTCGATCAAACAAGTCGGCTAACTACAAGTACAAACTTCGGAAAGAGCTTTCATAAAATACACTTGTCGAATACGTAGTTGTGTTTCCACTCGTAAATCACGTCCTGAAGAGAGCACAGCAGTGACCGCAACGATCGCGTATCTGTTTCTTATATCAATTCGCGTGAATACAAATTATTTTTCTATAAAATGCGCTTATAAACGCAATAAGGCCGACACAAACTGTCAACAATGTAACACTTCATCAATGGCATTGTTGTAAATACGCGCGCGTACATTTGGTAACTTCTCTAGTTGAGCTTTAGACGTGACGGCAACTTCTGTCGAATCCCCAGCATCCAGATGTCTTCCACATGTGGCCTGCCTCCACAGTTATCATCCAGAAACACACTTTCATCCCGCCAACATCCCTCCCCCCCTCTCTCTCTCTCTCTCTCCCTCTCTCTCTCTCACTCTCTCTCTCTCACTCTCTCTACCGCCGACTCTGTCCCTCTCCCGCTCTCTCTCTCTCTCTCTACCGCCGACTCTGTCCCTCTGCCGCTCTCTCTCTCTCTCTCTCTCTCTCTCTCTCTCTCTCTCTCTCTCTCTCTCTCTCTCTCTCTCTCGCTCTCTCTCTCTCTCTCTCTCTCTCTCTCTGTCTCTACCGCCGACTCTGTCCTTCTCTGTCCCTCTCCCTCCCTCTCTCTCACGCTCTCTCTCTGTCTCTCTCTCCCTCTACCGCCGACTCTGTCCCTCCTGTCGAGCGAAGAGCGGGCTTATAGATTCATCATATGATGGGCATATAACTGACGTGTTTCGGTTAGATAAGCAGCAACAACAACGCTCTCATTGGGTTTCAACTAGGGTTGTTCGTTCAAGTGAACGTTTACATCACACTGTTAGTTCATAGTAATATAGCGACATTTCTTCCATTCGATCATCAAATCGAGTCCAATGTCTGGCTTGGTTGACTGGCGACTAGAATAGAATTAGAAGATGATCGACATATTCATCCCTTCTGGTGCCAGCCTATCTACCTCATGCGTTCCGAAACCTACCACTGGACGTTCCGGAACCTTACCAGTGGACGTTCCGGAACCCTCCGCGCCAGTAAATTCAGCGTCTTGCAAACACTGCAACCATTTGTCCCAATGTAATGGCGGCCTCCCATGAATGAAGCCAGAGTACAGTAGTTTGTTCACAGACAAGTCGGAGAGTAAATGAGGCGAGGAACTGCATGGACTTGGGTTTCATCAGCCAACGTTAGCTGCCCCGGTGGCTCGAACTCAATTCTCGCTAGCGGTAGAAGCCGAAGTCAGCTTGGGTTCGAGTCCGGCACACGGCATTAGGCCCGTGTCAGCCGGCTGTCGGTGGGGTCGTCATGAATGAACGGCTAGTGCTCGTAGTACGGCGTGATTGCATCAGAGTGGGCGAGCGCAGCGCTGATGAATGAAACCATGACTCGCATGCAGCGTGTGTGTGTGCACGAGGAGAGTGGACGAGGGGAGAAGGGAGCGGGCAGGGGAGAGGAATGTGGACGTATCCGCTGTGGCCGGCCTCGCAAATCAAGGTCAGACCGTCTTACGACAATTACGTCTACGTCTACATGTGTATTCCATATCATCCATAGTTTCAGATTCTTCGCATGTGATGAATAAAACTGATAATTAAAGTTCATTTCAATGAATACCTCGCGTTTCAAACGAACTGCATCGTTCATTCTCAAGCCAAGTTTACTCGAGTTATTTCAGCTCTGGTTGACTATCAGGCAGCTTGGAAAAAAGTCCAAAGTAATATTTCGTACAACTCGAGAATGAGCGATTGAATTCGTTTGAAACGAAGTATTCATTGAAATGAACATTAATATTAAACAAGAAAAATCTGAAATAGGAATTACTTGGAATACATATACGGGATGTTATAGCAATGTCATAAAAGATACGCCTCGACCGGGACCTTCTGATTGCCGGTCAGCTGCTCTCCCACTGAGCTACCGAAGAATTACTCTTATGACATGAATACTTAATTAAGAGTGACGGACCCTTCCTGGGGCTGCCATATAGATACTAAATAGGCCTATAGCCCCTATATGTATGTGTATATATATATATATATAATTTTTTCTTCTTAATTTAGGAATTAGACCTAGTATTTTTGAAAATGAAATATTTTCATCATCAGCATCCATTTGCTAATGGATCAACAGACACGGGTGTGAGTAGTCTCGGACCGAGGCAAGACATGGAGTGAGGCCACGGAACCACGAGAAACAGTCCTCGGTGACAGAAGGGGCTGCTCGCACAAGAGAGAAACTCATCGCCAGTATGCCACGTCCACGAACCAGAGTCATCGATCCACTACAAGATAATCCCATACTCTTTCATTAATATGACGTTACATTTCCGTCAAAACCCATTGAGGTATCATCTTAAAACCGATTCAATTCACCAAAATAGAATGTCATATTAATTAAAGAGCACACAATTATCCTTTTTCATCCAATGACACAGATTCGTGAACATGGAAAAAAAATAGCAGCAAAGATGAATTCCTGTATTTGTATAAGCATGTTACCACGACGATGGAATTATTCGGGTTTCCTAATAAGATGAAATGTGCGCACTGTACATCTATTACTCCAATTCAGTTTCAAACCATTAGACTCGCATTCACACACAGAACCCGCGTAAGGCAAGGTCTTGGTGTCTGACAGCACGGATCAAGGAAATAATGCAGATAACCAAAACTGTGTCGTTGTAAGGAGTTCAGGATTCCGCGAGACCGAGGGGTTAACAACTCCTGAAATCCGGTGTGCACTTGCCATCAAGTCCCCTTGAGATCCCGAAATCTCTTGAAAAATCACTTGAAATCCCTATGAAATCAGGTGTGCGAGAGACAAACGCCTCATTAGCAAGTGCCTCACTTGTTGCTATGTGTGTATGTACTTGTGTCCAGTTCCCAGTCCGGTCACGGCCCGATGGAAAGCCATGCCTTATAAGGTGCCTTCCACCGGGCCTTGGGATAGGTTAGGTCCCGACCACGGCGTTGTTGCGCGCGCATCAAAGCAACCACAACTCGCTGGGGGTGCATGCACGGTGCTTGTAAAATAGAGAAATTCATCGCAACTGTTTTTTTTCTTCATCACATATTTGAATTAAAAGTATATCAAACCCAAGATAATTTTATGCTCTTTAATTATTATGACATTCTATTTTTGTTGATTCAACCAGTTATAATATAATACGCGAGGGGTTTACAACTCGAAAATTTGGTGATTTCAAGTGATTTTAGGGAATTCAGTGATTTCAGGTGGTTTCATGGCAAGTCTACACCTGATTTCAGGAGTTGTTAACCCCTCGATAATACGTCAATAAATATCAAGAACGTGATAAATTGATTGACATATTATGTTGAAACCGATTGAATTCACATAAATAGAATGTCATATTAATTAAAGAGCATAAAAGTATCTTGGGTCTGATATACTTTTTATTCAAATACACTCGTTTCGTGATGAAGAAAAGAAATAGTATCTCTATTTGTCTAGCACCGTGCATGCACCGCCTTCACCCCTCGACCCAACCGAACAAACAACCTGGACTAATCTGAAGCCTACTTCCGGTCCGGCGCACAGGTGATAATGAAACCATCACGTGACGAGGAGCGAACATCTTCCCAGCACTGGTCAGAGATTCACTCCAGCTTCCCTTGTCCTCAGAACACCAGAACAGATCGTGGACATCACAACACCGTGACTACATTTCACGGAATAATGACATATTTATAAACCTAATTTGAGAGAAAACTAGAAATGATCACCATAATTTCAGAAATTAAAAAATGTATATTCATCCTCCAGAACCGTCCTTTTCCCGAGTCCTGACGTAGACATTTATAGCTCGATTCTGCGCATGTTACTAGACGCCCACGTGGTCTGAGATCGAGATGATGAAATATTCTTTGAAATCCGGTGTCACCAGGGTTGTGAAGCAATGACGAGTTAGTGCTGCAGGACGAGAGGATCTGTACAATTAGCACGACGCCTTGTGCGGGACTCGAACCCACGCCCCACTTGCCCTGAGTGACGCGGCCCGGCGGCTGAAGACTGACAACAAACCAACTAATCTGACGTGCCAGCAAGCTGTGTCATTAGGCGAACTTTAGCGAGGATTCAATTTGACATACTGAAAAAAATTGGTGTTCCGTTTTTAGGTTATGTTTTTTTGTCGGTTCTCCACAGGTCAAACGGCTACAGCTATCAACTTCAAACTGTTTTTCAATATGGTTCCTCATCTAACTTATATCTGTATAGTTTTGTGGCATTATCGGGAGGTAACTTTTTTTTTTATGAATTTTAGACATTTCAGAAATACCCATTAGAATAACAGCGGAAAAAAATCCAAAAAAATGAAATTTAGCTCGAAGTTGAATTACATTTTGATACACATTTCTGGAAATTTTCAGCTTGGGATCGGGTCAGCCATTTTGAAGAAAAAACATTAAATGTGCTAAATTGGTATCACTCGAAGCAGTTTTTACCCATTTGTACCCATACTATTACTATCCGCTCGTCTAACAACGCATATATGGCGTTTTCCTAGTAATACAACATCGGGTAACATGGATAACTTGAGGAGTCTCTCTGCTCGCTGATAATAGCGAGAGAGAGAGAGGGAGAGAACCAGTGTTGCCACGGTCGCCAGTAGTAATGTAAAACTCCGCTAAATTAGACCTCCACGCCGCTATACATTAAAAAGTCTCCGTACAACGTACACAACAAAAAACGAAAAGAAAATATGTTTAATATATTTCTTTTTATTTCAAGATTATATATTTCATTTGTACCGGTACATACTAAATAGGCATTTCGTATGTATTGACTGGAGTGCACTTTCACTGTAGGCCTTCACTTACAAATTAACTTGTGGTTACAACCCATAGTTTACTCATTAATATTACTACCTACTTCAATATTTAATATATTATGTCCATATTTTTCAAAGTAATTATTTCATTTATTTTTCTCCTGCTATTCCGCTGGAGTTCCCATGAAATGCCACTAACCACTAGATTTATATTTGTCCGCTGAATTCCGTCAACTCTCAATCTTTACTTTTTACCGCATTTTGATATTTGAAAACCCTACCTCTAGCGGAGAAACCGCTAGATTGGCAACACTGGATAGAGCGAGAGCGAGAGAGAGAGAATCTAGCTGAGAAGTGCGTGAGATAAACAAGCGGCTGTCTGCGAGTCGACGACCCGCGATATTACCTGTGCATTCTGCGAGAGAGAGAGAGAGAGAGAGAGAGAGAGAGAGAGGAGGAAAATGGCCACTGACCAATCAGCTGCAAGAGCCTGCTTCTCGTCCAGCCAAATACAAGCCGATTTATTCTTTTCGACGAAAATTAAAAGCTCGATAAACAAGTCAATATTGAAAGCTATAAAATCGTCGTCTTGCTTGAAAGTTGAGCCGAGACAGTGGCCGAGTGTCGAGGGTCTGCACGCATCACGCAGTTGCTCGACCCGTCCTCAATACTAACTGATCTACACTGCTACATCTTGAGCAACCTGTATACAAGTTACAGTGGGAGGTTTGACTCCTCCCCTTCAGCCTCAACCATCACTTAACCTTGTAGAACATCTGATCAATTGGAACAAAGCCTTAATTCTACTTCTGTCCAGGTTGCTCAAGTCTAGGTCAGATCCCCTAAACTGCACCCGAGCACGGCGCGAGGGAAGGGGTACGAGTCCCCATGCACGGCGCGAGGGAAGGGGTACGAGTCCCCGAGCACGGCGCGAGGGAAGGGGTACGAGTCCCCGAGCTCGGCGCGAAAGGGGTACGAGTCCCCGAGCACGGCGCGAGGGAAGGGGTACGAGTCCCCGTGCACGGCGCGAGGGAAGGGGTACGAGTCCCCGAGCACGGCGCGAGGGAAGGGGTACGAATGAATGGGAATGTCTCAAAGTGCGCAGTTCGCATTGTTGACCCAAGGTCGCCCTCGGGCACGGTAAACCTGTCTTTCACTGACTACGTGTAGCCACCACCGAGCGCCCGTCCCCCCTATCCCACAGCACTAGCGCACGGGTGGTTCAAGCCTTCATCTCTCGTGTAACTCGTATCTACGAGATATGAGGGCTCCGAGCGCCCGTCCCCCCTATCCCACAGCACTAGCGCACGGGTGGTTCAAGCCTTCATCTCGTGTGTAACTCGTATCTACGAGATATGAGGGCTCCGAGCGCCCGTCCCCCCTATCCCACAGCACTAGCGCGCGGGTGGTTCAAGCCTTCATCTCGTGTGTAACTCGTATCTACGAGATATGAGGGCTCCGAGCGCCCGTCCCCCCCTATCCCACAGCACTAGCGCACGGGTGGTTCAAGCCTTCATCTCTCGTGTAACTCGTATCCACGAGATATGAGGGCTCCAAGCGACCGTCCCCCCTATCCCACAGCACTAGCGCACGGGTGGTTCAAGCCTTCATCTCGTGTGTAACTCGTATCCACGAGATATGAGGGCTCCGAGCGCCCGTCCCCCCTATCCCACAGCACTAGCGCACGGGTGGTTCAAGCCTTCATCTCGTGTGTAACTCGTATCCACGAGCCGATTAAGCGAGCGGTACTAAAACCCATGGATCCACGTGAAATCGTCAGCCTATACGCAATAAGTCAAACATCAATCAAGGGGCTGCTTATTACAATAAACGAGATATTCACTTCCACTCATTTGTTTCTATGTTCAAAAAACCAGTGTAATTGAATGAAAAGTTCACATCTCCAAGATAATTTTATGCTCTTCATTGAATTCAATCAGTTCCAAGATAATACGTCAATGAATACAAAGACTGCGATGAAATTCAGTGACGTATTATCTCAAAACTGATTGAATTCACAAAAATAATACGTCATACTAATTAAAGAGCGTAAACTCATCTTGGAGATGTGAACTTTTCATTCATTACACTGGTCTCGATTCGTACCGACTCCAGACGTTCGATCGTGCTCTACACTACAGGTATTAGTTCGACAGTACCCGGCCTTTGTCCGAGTCGGGTTCTGATGTTTGCCTACGTCATGACACATGGTCGGACAAACTGGTGGACGAAAAATGCATCGTAATTCCTGCCCTTACATAACTACGCTCTTGTGCGGCCCCGTTCGAACGAACCTACCTTTCATCCATAGCCTTTATTGGGGAACAATGATTTTGTATCAAGTTTCGATATTCAGGCGGTGCATGCACGGGGCTTATAAAACTAGAGAAATCCATATTCACTATACTTTTCATCATCACGAACAAGTGTATTTGAATAAAAAGTATATCAAACCAAAGATAATTTTATGCTTTTCAACTATTATGACACTCTATTTTGGTTAATTCAACCAGTTTCAAGATAATACGTCAATAAATATCAGGTAAATGATAAAATTTATTGACGTATCAACTTAAACCCGATTGAATTCACATAAATAGAATGTCATATTAATTAAAGAGCAGAAAATTATCTTGGGTTCGATATACTTCTTATTCAAATAAACTTGTTCGTGATAAAGAACAAAAAAAGTACCTCTTATTATTATAAGCACCGTGCATGCACCGCCTTAATTTAAAAAAACAATGGAATGAAGACGATGAATTGTGGAAGTAAATATCGTAATTGTTTGAGGGTTTGTTCGCCTGTTGGTCCACCTCTCGCCCGGCCCCCGGAACACGTGCTCGCTGTCGGCGCCTGCGCAGGACTTGTAGGTCATGCGTCAATCTCCGGCCAGCAGCATGCAAATGGACCACAACACGCAGACAGATGTGGCAAACTGGGCCCAGATTCGCACACAATTGCATCTTGAAACGTTCTAACTTCATCACGGTTTCATCTTCATACCGGATTCACAAAGAATTGAAGGGAACTTTATCTTGGTGTTTATTTTAAGCCCAACTTACCGTGCCGTTACTATGTGTCAACCCGTGTGGGCAAAGAGTGGGACGTCAATTAGTTTCTAGTACGGTATTGCAATAAGAACATCAATTACTTGTTTTCCGCAACAAGGTAATATTCAAAATCGAAATGAAAGAATAAAATGTTCTACATATTTCTACGTTTGTTGTGAATCTTTTTGATGTTGATCATCAAGAAGGCTTTGCATTTTGTTTACTACTAATATTGTCGAACTGCCCAATGAGGATCGAATTTAATATAATAATTGAAACAGGATCGTGTCTTCACTTCCAAACTCTCCCGACATTCATCTTCACCTTCGAATCGTATACCGAGTGAATTGGAGTGAGAAAAATCATAGAAATCAATTGCAAGGTGATGTTATATCTCGACGAAAACCAATGAAGACCGGTGACAACTTCAGAACAAACTATTCCCGGCACTTTTGCTCAAAATGTTTCGTGAATACAAGTTATAACCATGTCTAGTGATGAACCTGGGCCCTGGCTTGCTACCCGCGCAACACACCACGAACCGGGGATATCTGCTATCAAACTCCCCGTCCTCATCGCTGTGCACACCAATCACTACCCGTACACCACTGTCGAAAGCACTTCTTTCGTCGTTCACTTGATGCAGGGGCCACGCTGACACCTCCATCAAGTCCAGAGGCCAAACCCAACAGCAGTACAAGCCATCTTGTGGAAAGCTCCATAGATCTCATTAAACATAATTATAATGTTCAATTTCATCATGCGGATTACCTATAGTGTCACTTATTGTACATTTTTAGCATAAATCGCATAGCATCAATTGCACTTAAATTTTAGATATTTCATATAATTCGGCACATGTCAATAATTGTGATTCTTAATTGGTCGTTAAATAAAAACATCTGAATATTAGTTTTGAAGATTTACCTACATTGTAAATTTTACAATGTAATCAAAATAAAGTATGGCGGGCCTGACTTGGCGTAGTGACCAATAGGTAGAACAGTAACACCGAGATGTTAGGACCAATGGGATGGTTAGGACTTTCCCACTGCTGTACCATATCACGGGTCGAACATGATTACATGGAGACTAAAATACATGTTGACCGTCAAGCAAATGCGATCGTTTATATGTTGAGGTGATACTGAAAATGTCGACAGTGAGGAGGTCCTCATCTGAATGAGCTGCAGAAGATATGTTAATAAATCAAGTTGGCAGTCGGTACAAAGTATTAAAAATCATTTCCGTACTATGTACAAAGTTTCTATATGTTCAGAATTGAAACTCGACACTTTCTCATCTTCTAATACTGATCCTATTTGCCTCGAGATTCCCTCCCCAACGGATTCTACTCGCGCCTAGCCGCCTCGGGTTCGAGGCCCGACACTGCACGACGTGTGTACAACCAGGTGCCTGAATTACCGCCGCGGTTACCATGGTGATGCGAGCCTTACAGAGAGATTCGCTCAACACACGTGTCGGAGAGAGAGAGACAGATCAGTGCGTGTGAGGGGGGGGGGAGGGGGACCACTTCCTGTTGTAACTTTGGGCGCGACGTGACGCGGCTGGCAAGACAAGGCTTCAAGTCGAGGAGAAACAATTGGAGCAAGTCGGTACAATTTCTTGGAATTACCCACGTGGCCACGCTATTTACTACCGAACCCGCAAACCGACGCACCTGCTCTCTCTCTCTCTCTCTCGTACAGCTTGGTTCGTAGGAAACATTCACTGCCTATGCCTACGAATATCGATAATTACTTCACGATAATATTACTATCACTCTTTGGATAGTTTCTCTTGTACTTGATCGCTTGTTGCTTGTGTCCAATTGGTATTGTCGGCAGTGTTTAAATGAGAACTTTAATACGGACAGGAAAATATTGCCGAACCACCCGGCCTGCAGGATTCGTGCGAGTTTACGAGGTCTCGCCTCCCAAAGTCAGAAATAATGAATATTAATTTAAGTTGAATACACACAACTTAGACCAATGGTTATTACTGGGTCTATTGTGAATATGCGTTACCCTGGTGTGATAAGATTCTGGCTCAAGAAGTCAGTCCTGGCATCCGGTGTGGACACACTCCCCTGAAATCTGATGTACACCAAATGTGCGACTTGTAAACCTCCGGTTCACACTAATGTACATATATTTGCAACTCGGGAATAGAGCCTAACTCTGCGGTGGTTGCAAGAGCGTTCTCTGTTGTGGCCGCCGCGCGATGGACTCCCTGCGCATTTCACCTCTAATACTACTCGACTGTCCGGGGTTCATACCTTGTGCAGGGGACATCGTCTCCACAGACTCGGTCACGTGACACGAGATGAGCAGGCCGAACGATACGCCGGCCACGGGAATTAGTACAGCAAGTTGGTGTGAAATACTCAGGATATCGAAGGATGTAAAACAATAATTAATCGGAATGGATTAAAAAGTACGATATAACGATTCGTGTTTAGTAAAACAATTAGAAAATCAAACATCAAGTGTGGAAAAGAATAAAATAGACCTCTTCAGAATGTAAGTAACAGTTTAGATTTCTTTATATTGGCTTTTAACGACGCTCTGTCTATACGAGATAGAATGGTTGCTTCATTGTGTTTTCTACTTGTTTTGAATAATGTAGAGGAGTCTGTCCCAGTATTGCCGCGAAAAGCTCCTCGCCTACCGGAACACACGAAGCGAGCGCGTTAACCACTGCGCTACATGTGCCGGTCAAATTACTTCAGAAGGATGGGAATTTGATCTGTACTTCAGCCAAGCCAGAAGCAGGCACCGAAATCCATCGACTCCCGCGCGTCCTCCACGAGCCACTGAGTGCCCTTTCATCAATATTCATGACTATCCTTGGGGCTTCAAACAGTTTCAAGATAATACGTCAACGAATACCAACAATGTGATGAAATTCATCGACATCTCATCTTAAAACAGATTGAATTCACAAAAACACCATTTTTAAATGAGATCTGCTTGTGATTGAAAATGGCCGCGGTTGCTAACACGTGGTTCGACTGACGTCACTAGATCGTACCGAACATTCCAGCGGGCAGGGAAAAGGAAGCGATTGTCGGAGGGGGGAGGGGGGAGGGGACAGTAACATTCCTCAGCGGCATCTCTGCTCGAGGCACGGCCAGGTAGAGTCCCTAACATTGAGAGCTGAACCAAAAACATCTGCCGAGACGAACCGATGTGGTCCTCACCGGGCCTAGGGTGCCACACAAGTCTGTTCACATCTTCAACACAAGTTCATGCTCTTTAATCAATGATATGCGATTATTGGGAATGCTATCAGTTTGATATACCGGTAATACGTCAATGAATTTCATCACATTCTTTTTATTAATTGACGTATCTATCTTAAAACTGATTGAATTCACTGAAATAGAATAACATAAATTGAAGAGCATAAAATGATCTTGGAGATGTGAACCGAGCACGCACCCTAACCGAGAGGTTTTGAAACTCGACTCAAAACACACTTATTAAAAACTAAATAAGATTCAAAAATAGAGTGAAGGGGGGGGGGAGGTGCCGAATGTGTCAAGGGTTCATGCTCACCGACACACGGAACCGTTCGGAAGACGGCGGCCATATTTGTTCTTTCACGCCTTGTGATTGGCCGACAGTCGTGTCTGCGTGCGAATAGCGATACGCAAACTTCAACTAGCGCGTTTCCCGAGTGAGTGGGCCACTACATTCCCCATCCAAGCTCCATTGCGGCCAGCGTAACAGACACTTGCAACTACTCCATGGAGGTGTTACTCGCGGCCTACACGAGCAGCCAATGGTGAACTTCATAAGGGTCTTGGCAAAACAGCGGGCAAAGTGGCATTTTGTTTTATAAAATGTTGTTCAACAACCAAACCAACAACTAGGTTATATGGGGGTACGAATGAGCGGATGATAGGTGAAAGGACGTTTACAAAAACCAATGCCGTATGCGGAAGTGGAACCCACGACCAACGGTGACTTCAGTTTCTACCGCTAGCGACAGTTAACTTAGCCACCGGGGCGGCTCAAAAAGTGTCACTCCACACACACACAAGCAGGTAACAATACCTCCCTATTGCACTCATGTTGGGCCTAACAGACTTGCTCCGAGCTGCCAGTGCCTTGGGAGCACACTGAGGGAAACCACTAGCCGATCCGTCTTCATTAGGCCTGTGGAGGGTAGTGGCGACATCAAGACAGATGACTACCAACACTGTGGGGACATTGCTGAGGCACCTATACCGTGGTAAGACACTGTACTGTACTGATAACAACGACCTATTGACGTCGGTGAATGACATGAGACGAAAGGTGAAAGGATAACAGGTATTTTTGGATAGTGGGAATGAGTCTGTTGTTAAGGAATCATCCCCGTACGGACTTGAACGACAGAAGGTAACTACGATGCACGTCTGGCCATGGCGGGCATCGAGCCCCGGTCTCCTGAATGGCGGTTCAGTATGTGAAACACTCGGTCATTTACTTCTCTTGACTCGTGAGTTGAATGTACACGACATAACACATACAATTCTTCAAATACAAAGTGTTCGTATAACCAGGTATTTTGTCCGAGTGTCACTTAGCCGGAGAATATTTGTGGCCATGAATGAAGCTTGCTTGTTCGTCGTGGTGGAGGCGGGGCAAGGGGTAGCAAACCAGGGGGGGGGGCGCACTGCCGTCACGCATCCCCCCGCCGCATCTTTTCCACTACAAAATTCCTAGACTTTTCAAGGTGTTCCAGATGAAAAATTATATTTTCCAGTCTGCAAATTTGGCTTTCTCGTTGATTAGAATATAGACTTTTTTTTCACAAATTCAATTTCGGTTTCGACAAATTGAATTTTCGAACCCTGTCAGGTATAAGCGGGAATTTAAAAAGTAATGCAAGGCAAAACAATTGAAGAATTATTTTTTCAAATTGTGAACTTGGTATTTGCAGCAACCAAAAATGGTATTTAATTAATAAAATGTTGTTCTTTACATTTTGAGTAAAATTTCAGGTAAAAAACAAAATTTTCTGACTTATACCGATTTATTAAACTCCCCGACCTTTCCAGGTTTTCCAGTCTTGTAGACACCCTGTTGTTGCCATACGACGGGGTCGAGGTGGGCCGTGAACCAGGGTCTATCAGGACATTCCGAGCGTTCTTGGGCGGGACTCGAACCCGGGCCCCACACGGGCTCCTCTTCCGCCCAAATGAGCCGAGCCTATATATCGATGACACAAACATCGTCTTAGAAGCTGCTAATCGTGTGAAAATGTACTTGAGAGTGAATCCCACGAGCCGCCAAGTTACCGCTGCGTTTCATAGACCACAATCTGTAACGGCAATTACATGCAGTACCGTACATCAGAACACAACGAGTGGTCGAGTGGCAGGCACACTGAACCGTCATACAGGGCCTCATCATCGCACTCACAGTTCACCGACGCCAATAAATCGTGTTCATCAGTACAGTTGCCTTGTAAGAAGGTGAAGTATGACGTCACAGCTCGTGGCATCTACTCGGCGGCGAATGAGATTTGGAGAAGTATGATGGAATTGTTTAGAGAATTAATAATATTCCATTGTTGTATACACGGTATTGTGTATTGTACATTTTAATCCGACCCAATAACTGAGAAAGTCAAAGCGAAGCGGCCAAATATTAAACCGGAAGTAGGCTTTAGATTACATAAGTGTAGGTTGCGTGTTGTGTTGGATTAGTTGGGATTGGGTTCGAGTCCCGGGAGCCGATTTAGCGGAATATCAGTATTTTGGGGACAACCTTCGAACGGTACGAGATATCGAAACTCTGAAAACGAGGAAACGGAAATATTTTCAAAACCTTCGACACGGTGCTAGTAATCACTATTCATCTCAATTCGCATAATGGTCAGGTCTATAGCCTACAGCTGACTATCAGGCGATTTGAGACAACTAGTCACTACTTACATCTTGACGGTATTGAAGCAGGGTGTCTACAACCAGAAACCACGTACCATGTAATTTACAGTAGGAGACCAAACATTTAATGGTGCCATAATGCATGTACAGATTCATGTTTCTCTTTAGGACTGGGCCTAGAACAGTAAACTTGTATTTGCAGCAACCAAAAATGGTATTTAATTAATAAAATTTTGTTTTTGTAGATTTTGAGTAAAATTCCGGAAAAAAAAATTCCCTGACTTTTCCAGTCTTGAAGACACCCTGATTGAAGGCTTTGATCCTTGCTACCAGAATTTCTATATCGCATACCTTACAAGCTATCCCCACAACACTGATATTTAGCTACGAGGTTGGACTGGGTTAACCCAAGGCGCTAGGTGGGAATGTGTGTGGCGGGAAATACGCACGAGGTTCCCACCAGCCGACCCGGTTGCCGCTACCCGAGTTCCGAGAAGCACTGACCCAACCCTCCTTGCCCGCGCCTCACCCCGCACACGCCGACCACATTCTCACCATCAACCAGTGCTGGCTGGCATCGAACAGAATAGCTACTTCATAGGACATTCTATTCCAAGATATCCGTTCAATCAGTTTCAATGCATTTCCTGCATTTCAATCATCTTTCACAGCTCAAATCCACTTTAAGATATGTAACACATAGGCTAACTAATAAGAGCCGGTTGTACCAAGTGATAATTAGTGAATTAGGCAAAAATTAGCAAATTAACTTGTCATTACCCTTCGATACATATGCTATTCTTGTGCCTCAAGTAATGATTAGCTAATTAATACTAGATAATCAGTTGGTAAAATCGGCTCTTGGTGTACTATTTCACGCTTCACGTTCCATCATTTAATTATTGTACCTATGTTTATGTTCGTTTTTATTGTTTGTGTTCATGTATGTGTTGTCCATTAATTAAATTAGCACTAGTGGAAATGTATTTTTCTGTTGCTAATAAATACTAAATCAAGATGATACGTAAATGAATACAGACAATGTGAACAAATACATTGACGAACCATCTTAAAACTGATGGAATTCACAATAATGGAATGTCATGATGATTAAAGAGCTTAAAATCATCTTGAGAGTTGATATAGATTGTATTCAATCACACTTGGTGCGTGAGAATAGAAAGAAAAGTACCGTAGTGAAGATGAAATGCTCTATTGTTTCTGAGCACACGCATCTATCTATCATGATTACTCTACAGAGTAACTAGTTAGCTCCGGAGTGCTAAGATCGCCCTTGTGGTGCCCCTGGTAGGCAGGTAGTGGCTACGGGCCGTCATTGTTTGGTATCCAGCGACTGGACATTGGCACCAGGCTAGCGGTCGGTCGCATTCCTCGCATTCCTGACCCTCCGAAGCCGCGCCGTTCTCACCGTTACCAGCTCTCATTCATCAGCTAGCCATCTCATTGGTTCTACCTTTCGACTTCACAGCCAATGTGTAAGAATGGTGGAATTTACGCAGTGTAAATACACTCGAATGTTATCAAGGACAGCGCGAACCACCTATCGTCAATGCTAATCAAGTATAGTCACAACATAACAAGAGGCTTCTAAATCAACTTCATTCATACCTATTCGCGAATGTTGAAAAAAAACATCGATATTTCGCGTAATATGTCTCTTATAATCTACTGATGTATCGTAAGTATCAATTATGGAACAATATGCGGATAATAAATGCGAAGAACACAAACGTGTGGGAAATCTACACTAACTACAGTATGCCAAACATGTAGGCCTACGCCTACTTGTCAATTAATATTGATGTAGAAAATAAGCTTGTAAATAATAAACTCGGACGAACTTGAAAACAATGGCACGATTTCGTCCATATTATTGCTAGACTTTATCGCTTGGCTAAATAAAACATGATCGAGGTAGGCCTAGATCTGCGTTACACACAATAGATGAAACGAACAAGCTGAAAGTGCGTACCTTTTCCACCGGAAACAGCTTTAAGATCCTCGCCGTCGAATCCGACGATCTCACAGCCAACATCGAGCGACGCCATTATGCACGCCGTTACTATTCCCACGATAATATCCACGTTCCAGCCACTCGCTTCCCTTCCATTGAGACACACGTGTTCCCGCTCCGTACAGCGAGTAACCTTGGCAATCTCGAGCGCCATCTTAGACCGACACACCAAATAACACAACTCCAGCCAACCCACCCACACTCGCCTCACGGCACGCACTTCCCACACAATCATCTGCCCGATAACGTCGCACACAATCAGACACTTCCACACATGTTTGTCCACTTGTTAACGGCGTAAATAGCACACACAATTACAGCTAGGCCGAGTGTCGACCCGAGCAACGCAGAATGCACGCACTAGACTCAACTACATCCGGTTGTTCTGCCGTGAAGAAGGCAGCCGCGTAGTGGTCTGTGTGGCCGCCGCTAGCGCTGGTGTCGAGCGCGGGAACGAGGCTATGCCGCACCCCGCCTCCCTCCCTTCCCCCACCCCACAACACACGCAGAGCAGAGCACACACCGCATTTCGGCAAGGGTGGGGCCAGCCCAAGTACAGCACTAGCAGACAAAATACAACCAGATTACACGCACTCACAAAATACGTCACTGATCAAAATAAGACACGGTATCAATGAAAAATACTGACAAGTAAACACTGCTATCTGGTATTATCGTGAGTTGTGACGCAACAGAGTGTGACCGGAGATCGGGGTCAAAGAGCCGTGATGTATCAGCAAATGTCAGCGCTCGGATCGCACGACCTGTTCCCGACATTCCGTCGCACGAAACGCACTCTGGCTGCACAGAGGTGACCTCGGTCGAAACATTTCTCGCCGACCGAAGAGGAAAGATGCTTCTCAGTTGACAGGCTATCTACTCACTGCTGGCTGGCAATCGATTCTTCCCACTCTAATGTGAGGGCGCTCCGATGATCCCCCCCCCCCCCTCCCACTCCGGTGCGCACGCACACACACAACACCGAGGAACTTCAAACGGATGTTACGCAATGGATCTAGTGTTAGTGTACACCATGCCTGCATGTTGGCGTGAAATACTCCTGTTTTATTGGCGGGAAAACTTCTATACACTATATATATTTATACATTATACTATATATATATATATGTGTGTGATCATTAAACTTCTTGGATACGATCCAATATCGAGATGTGTGGAATATTCTAGCTATGTCGTAAAAGATATGTCTCGACCGGGAATTGAACCCGGGACCTTCAGATTTATATACACAATATATATATATATATATATATATATATATATATATATATATATATATATATATATATATATATATATATATATAAGTTACATATAGATACAGTTGAGGGGCTTACAACTCACAAATTTGGTGTACACCTGATTTCAGAGATTCCAAGAGATTTCATAGCAAGTGTACGCCGGCTTTCATGAGTTGGAAGAACTGCGTTCAACTGTTGGACACAAGTATTCGAACAATTACAGGGCCCAGATTCACAAAGAGTTTTATCTCTTAACCCGTTCTAAGTTAGAATAGATTTAGGACTTATCACCAGACTTGGTTATAACTCGTATTCACGAAAAAGTTTAAGCAAAAGTTTTAAGAATAGTTTGTTCTAAAGTTATCACCGGTCTTGACTGGTTTTAGTGAAGATACAACACTCACCTCGCAATTGATTTCTATGATTTTGGATATTGTCCTCACTCAAATTCACTCAGTATCAAGTTTCGAAGAAGAAGATGAATGTTGGGAGAGCTTGGAAGAAAAGACACGATCCTATTTTCAATTATTATATTATTTATTCGATCCTAACCTCACATTTGGGAAGTTCGACTGACAGCTGACAGAATTGGCGGTAAACAAAATGCAAAGCCTTCTTGATGATCAACATCAACAAGATTCACAACGATTATAAGAAAACAAATGTAGAAATATGTAGAACATTTTATTCTTTCATTTTGATTTTAAATATTATCTTGTTGTAGAAAACCAATCATTGATGTTCATATTGCGTTATTACAAACTCATTGACGTCCCACTCTTTAATCTCATTGTTTGACAGTCGAAAACAATGACGTCACAAGGCCCTTAAAATTCTTTGTGAATAGGGTTTAAAGATAAAACCATGATAAAGTTAGAACGTGTTATCTCGGTTCTAACTTGGAAAGGTTTAAGCGCTAAAATGTTTTAAGATAAAATTCTTTGTGAATCTGGGCCCAGGACATCACAACCATTGGAATACACGAATAATGACGATATCTATTTCCCCCATCTTTGGAGAAAACTAGAAATTATCATCTCAGTTTCTGAAATTGTAATTAATTTTTTGATTCTCCAGACCATCAATCATGACGTAAGCATTAACGATTCTGTATAGAAACATCAACAGAATCGAGTAGGTCTACGTCACGACTCGGAATAAAAGTCGGGTACTAGAGGTCAAATAAAATAATTATAATTTCTGAACTTGAGATGATGATTTCTAGTTTTGTCTAAAATTAAGAAAATAAATACTGTCATTATTCGTTGAAGTGTAGTTTTAGTTGGGAGCTAGTCTTGTTGTCAACCTCGTTCCGCCATGGCCAGCTCTCAACACAGTCGTGTTCTCCGGCCTACTCTCGTGGACACAAGGATATGCCTTCATGACAGCCACAGGTGACAGCCACAGGTGACAGCCACTGGTGACAGCCACAGGTGACAGCCACAGGTGACAGCCACTGGTGACAGCCACTGGTGACAGCCACAGGTGACAGCCACAGGTGACAGCCACAGGTGACAGCCACTGGTGACAGCCACTGGTGACAGCCACAGGTGACAGCCACTGGTGACAGCCACAGGTGACAGCCACTGGTGACAGCCACTGGTGACAGCCACAGGTGACAGCCACAGGTGACAGCCACAGGTGACAGCCACAGGTGACAGCCACTGGTGACAGCCACAGGTGACAGCCACAGGTGACAGCCACAGGTGACAGCCACAGGTGACAGCCACTGGTGACAGCCACAGGTGACAGGCACAGGTGACAGCCACAGGTGACAGCCACTGGTGACAGCCACTGGTGACAGCCACTGGTGACAGCCACTGGTGACAGCCACTGGTGACAGCCACTGGTGACAGCCACTGGTGACAGCCACAGGTGACAGCCACTGGTGACAGCCACAGGTGACAGCCACAGTGTGGTAAGGTCATTGCGGCTGCCTGATAACACGGCTACACAGAAGGCTAATGATCCACGCGTCGATCGTGACGTGTAGCCGCGACCGAGCGCCCGTCCCCCCTATCCCACAGCACTAGCGCACGGGTGGTTCAAGCCTTCATCTCGTGTGTAACTCGTATCCACGAGATATAAAGGTTCCGAGCGCCCGTCCCCCCTATCCCACACCACTAGAGCACGGGTGGTTCAAGCCTTCATCTCTGGTGTGACTTGGATCCACGAGATATAAAGGTTCCGAGTGACCGTCCCCCCTATCCCACAGCACTAGCGCGCGGGTGGTTCAAGCCTTCATCTCAAGAGTATACTTGTTTTGATGTGGATGGGTCGAATGCACTATTAACAATTCTGGAATCGAGATGATTTCTAGTTTTCTCTCAAGTTAGTGGCATAAATCTGGTAATTATACATTAGACTCTCGTTACAGGGTTCTGATGCAATGATAGCAGGGTGTGTACAATGCGCATCGTGTCGCAGGAGGGGGGTGGGTAAGAGCCCCCCCCCTCCCCATGTCAACAAGTGTCCACGCGTGTCCTGCACACTCATCCCCAGCCAGCACCGAACAGCTATGTGAGGTTCGTCACCAGGGATTGCTCTGGTACACCGAAAAAAACGAACACCGAAAATGTTATTTCTCAGTGTGACTGTACTGAGGGGCAAGACCCGAGTAGAAGGACGATTCAGGGTGGGGTTACGATATTGTTTTGAAAGAGTGGGGGACTATTCCCCTTCTGCCAAAATAATATACCATCATTTATGAAAAAATCGTTCTTTTCGGTGTTCGTTCTTTTCGGTGTTCGTTCTTTTCGGTGTTCGTTCTTTTCGGTGTTCGTTTCCGGCTTTTCTCGTCACCACACAGGAACATTCGTCTTCTCCACAGTGTAAATGCTTCAATTGTTTTCTACCCTTGAAATGATTATTCCAAGTCTTGCACGGTGCTTATAAAAATAGAGAAATTCACATTCACTAATTGTTTCTATGCTCAAAATCCAGTGTAGCTGAAGGAAAAATTCACATCTCCAAGATGATTTTATGTTCTTTAATTAATATGGAATTCTATTTCAGTGAATTCAATCAGTTTCCAGATAATACGTCAATGAATAAAAATAATCTTGATGCAATTTATTGACGCGTTATCTCAAAACTGTTTGAATTTACAGGAATGTAATGTGATATTGATTAAAGAACATGACATTATCTAGGAGATGTGAACTTTTCATTCAATTACACTGATTTTTAAAAAAGGAAATAAATGGTAAAGATAAATTTCTCGATTTGTGTAAGCACCGTGCGTGTACCACCTTGAAGACTTGAAGTAGGTCTAATCATTCTCATGTTTTCATGTTTGTTGAATGTTTTCATGTTTGTTACCTTATCAATAATTATTTTTCAGGGCGGTACGATCGGCCTTGTTGTGCCCTGACGAACGATCCTAGCCTCAACTGGGGTACAATGATTATGTATCCAGTGAAGCCAGGATGGAATGGTCACGTCACTCACTGTTCCGATGGCCCGTAGGGTTCTCACGTTCTGTGCTAATTCTGACTTCTGACTCACAAACTAATTCAATTCCATTCCATCATCATTTCGACCGGCACAAGTAGCGCAGTGGTTAACGCACTCGCTTCATGTCATCCGGGAGACGAGGTTCGATCCCCGCCGCCGACCATCTTCACAGGGTTTTTTCGTGGTTTCCCTTTGTAGTCTAGGCTAATGTCGGGATGGTTCCTACAATAAGTCGGCCACGACCGCGTCCTTACCACTATCCAAGACCCTTCATCTCATCATCTCATTAATCATCCATCCGACGTCTTTAGATCCACGCTATCATTACAGTGCATCGTTGAACCCAATATATAAAAAAATATATAATTTTGTCTGAAACTAATATAAGCTTGTACGTCCATATTTATTCAATTGAATCGAAATGAAATGAATAAAATACTAACAACATGATGGAGAACCGGTCGGAGTGCTAACGATCCTACCTCGAGGCCACGGCGACAAGATATTGTTGTGAGCACTACGTCACGAGTCTCCCAATCACCTTCCAAATATAACCCGAGACGGTTAATTATAGCCCCCCCCCCCCCCCCCGCCCCTCGGCTAGACGCTGCACTGTTGGCACTGTTCGCTCGACTCGCTTCATGTGGGCCGGGAGGTGAGGGCCACATCGAGCCGCGGTCTCACCGTCAGAGCAGTCTGCCGGTACAAAGCTAACGATACAAGTTAGGGTTTTTATTCTCAATTCAACAAGTTCAATACATACAAACGTGTGCAGCCAAGAAAACGTAATAATATAAATATAGGGCCTATATCGGCTCAAACAAAAATGTAATATTTAATAAATGTTTATAAAGTTTTCCTTGAAATAATTGAGGAATTGAGTAGATTCGCTAGAAAACAATATTGTAACGAGTAACGCTGGTGACAGTGACAGTACATGCTGTCAGGAGCTGTATTTGTGTCTGAGATCATACGGCAATGAATACCAACAATGTGACGGTTAGACTGGTTCATGGGCAAAATAGTATCTCTTGCAAGGCGGTGCATGCACGGTGCTTATAAAAATAGAGATACTATTTTTTTTCTTCATCACGAAGAAGTGTATTTGAATAAAAAGTATATCAAACCCAAGATAATTTCATGCTCTTCAATAATTAATATGACATTCTATTTTTGTTAATTCAACCAGTTTTAAGATAATACGCCAATAAATATCAAGAGCGTGATGAAATTTATTGACGTATCATCTTAAAACTGATTGAATTCACAGAAATAGAATGTCATATTAATCAAAGAGCATAAAATTATCTTGGGTCTGATGTACTTTTTATTCAAATACACTTGTTCGTGATGGAGAAGAAAGTAGTATCTCTATTATTATAAGCACCGTGCATGCACCGCCTTAATAACTCGCTCATCTCACTATGCAGATACTGCGTTTTCCTAGCTGTGAATCCGTACGTAGTTCTATAATCTGGCTGAAATTTGAAAACTTGAAACCTATTTGAGGACAAGTTGCGTTTCTTCTTGTAAATCCCTGACAATAGGTCTGTAGTACAAACATTGGAGTGTTATTCATATGAGGTAGGCCTGGTAAGTAGCTGATGGCTCGAGTCTGGGGCAGAGACCATGGTGAACAGCAGAAAACCACCGGCAGTATCACCTAAAGTCTAAACCAAGTTGGCTTGGATCCACGAAAGAAGAAGGAAGTCTACTAACTATAGGCAAACGCAAAATATACGTTGTAAGATGAGCGAGATATCTAAATAGAGTATAATCGAAAACTCTACACACCTTGATTCACATAAAATATACTTCATCCGATACCAACGAATCTAGGGAGCCGTGATCTCTGCAACATTTTTCTGCTATTATTTCTATCTACTCGATGAATAAAACACATTTTTTACGCATACATTATTTTCTTCAAAACGGCTTGTCCGAATTGCATACACATTTGTAATAATGAGTATCATTTTTGTGTTTACATTAGAGGAAAATTGTAATTATTTTGGAGAGATTTTTTCCGCCCAGCCTAATCTTATCAGGGTTGGTGTTTCTCAGAAATGGTCCAACTGAATTGACCCAAAAACTATACAGTTCCAAGTTGGATAAGTTAACGCGTACAGAAAAAGTTTCTTGTCGATCGGTCAAGCCAAGATGCATTGAGGGTTGCGTTGGTTCGCCGGCCTCGATATGGTGAATTTTCTTCCTATCCCCCCCATGTTAAAAATATGTACCAATTCAACATCCAAATTGTTAGAACAACCGATTGTGCGTAGTGAGTAGATTGAAAAAAGGAACCAACTTTGTTTACAAATACACACAAAATGACGTTTACGTTTGCTCAGTTGTCTGAAACAGTTTCTTATATGAAGTAAAACAGAGATAGTGAGGTTAAATTGTGCATTATTTAAATTGTGAAGTAATTCATAATAATAATTCATAATAATGCAAGCTATATTGCAAGTAACTCACAAGTGGACGATTTGTTGATGTAATCGAATTCGTGCGAGAAATCTACATGTCACGAACAAATAAGTATTCACATTTCATTTAATTGCATTACCAGTTGATCTCCTTTTCATAGGCCCAGCGCAGTTGTTTACTTCCACCGCATCTTGGATGGCAATCTGCACTGCATCTTAGATGCGAATATTTGAAGTTTCTACAAGACAACACTATACATAGAGAAGCGATCTGGTGTTCTGAGGCAAGAGATCAGGAAATGGAACGCATTTCCGGTTCAAGTTGAGACACCATCTGAACACGGCGACCCAACGCAACCCTCAATGCATCTTGGGTCAAACCGTGCGACCTGTGCAAGCTTCATAAGAGTGGGCTGAAAGACTTGTGTGTTCCTAGCTGTGGTATTTGGCACGACCAACCCTACATGAAAGCTCGAGCCGATACGCTACTCGCAGGGTGCGAGGAAAGGTTGGGGTTCGCGGAAGTCGGGTGTTATGCGGTACGCACATCTGCCCTGCCCATCCCTAACCCAAGCCCCCCCCCCCCTCCCCTATCTCTCACCCTCATTCTCTCTCTCTCACACACTTGTGTTTGGCAGGAGGCGACCGAAGCGGTTTTCTACATTTGAAATTGGAACGGCGATTTGTCGATATATTTGGTCTCTCAAGGGTTTTTCTCTTATCCCACCGCCTGCTAGATTATTCGGGACGCGAACGAACAAGATGAGCGAGTGATGGGGGACTCGAACCCATGGTCGACTTGACTTCAGTTTCTAACTGAGTGCAGTTTCTTAAACAAGCACTCGACTGACTTTAAGAATTACAAAATAGTTGATAACAATAATACTTGAATGAATAAGATCCTTCAACTAGGGTTTAAAGAGAGGTACTTTTATCCTTCAACTAGGGTTTAAAGAGAGGTACTTTTATCCTTCAACTAGGGCTTAAAGAGGCACATGTTTTATCCTTCAACTAGGGTTTAAAGAGAGGTGTTTTTATCCTTCAACTAGGGCTTAAAGAGAGGTGTTTTTATCCTTCAACTAGGGTTTAAAGAGAGGTGTTTTTATCCTTCAACTAGGGTTTAAAGGGAGGTGTTTTTATCCTTCAACTAGGGTTTAAACTTTAAAGTGACGCATGTTTCATCCTTCAACTAGGGTTTAAAGGGAGGTGTTTTTATCCTTCAACTAGGGCTTAAAGGGAGGTGTTTTTATCCTTCAACTAGGGTTTAAAGAGAGGTGTTTTTATCCTTCAACTAGGGTTTAAAGGGAGGTGTTTTTATCCTTCAACTAGGGTTTAAACTTTAAAGAGGCGCATGTTTTATCCTTCAACTAGGGTTTGAAGAGACGCATGTTTTATCCTTCAACTAGGGTTTAAAGGGAGGTGTTTTTATCCTTCAACTAGGGTTTAAAGGGAGGTGTTTTTATCCTTCAACTAGGGTTTAAAGAGACGCATGTTTTATCCTTCAACTAGGGTTTAAAAGGAGTTGTTTTTATCCTTCAACTAGGGTTTGGAGATGCATGTTTCATCCTTCAACTAGGGTTTAGAGAGACGCATGTTTCATCCTTCAACTAGGGTTTAGAGAGACGCATGTTTTATCCACACCTTTGTGCCCTGCAGGGAATTTTTTGAAAAGATGAAATTTTTTTTTATCCATTTTTCTTTACGTTTGGTAGAAGTCCACATACGCTTATTGATGTAATTGCAAATTGCAATAGTCATCTTGGATACCGGTACAAGTTGAATTTTCCTTTGCAAGCTATTACATTCAACTACAAGCTAATTATATAATTGAATGCATATATTTTACAATTCGATTTCATCAAACAACAATATAATAAAAATCCCAATTCTAATGGGGTGACCATCTTGAATGTTTGTATCTTAATTTGTTTCGGTGGGACCTGATTAAACCAGGTTATATTCACTAACTATGAAATTAATCTCAATATCATTTGAGAATACAAAAATATCCCATTTGAAATTACTGATGATATTCTGAAAATTATAAGAATGTTCGGTTACCGGCCAGTTTTATTAATACTGGTTCCACGAGATATTATCATTTAGATAAAACCTCGAATGGAAGTGGAACGTAGAAGTGAAACAACAGTGGGCCTATGAACCTAGCAAAAGATGTTTGCGGGTGACCGACCCATTTTCATATTCATTTCGCCAGCGGTCCACTGGGCATTGCCCGGTAGCCCGCTGGCCCAGTCCGGCACTGACAAGGATTCAAATAATAGAAGTGTTTCTAATTTATTGTCACATTCTTCCCTAAAGAGAACGTTTGAGGTGGTTCGGGCACATGAAGAGAATGGGCATGGGCAAGATTCCGAGACGAAAAATTTGAAAAAGCGGGGAGTGTGAAGAGAAGAGTAGGAAGACCGCGAGTGAAGTGGTGCAAGAGAGGGGATGGATATGGGAGGAGGTGATCAGTGACAGACAGTGGGAGGACAGAGAGTTGTGGAGGAAGATGATAAAACGCCAGGCGTGGCTAGCCGGTTTAGAAAAGTCTAGCCCCAGATATGATGTGACAACACCCTCTGACCCAATCATGTGGAAACAGAGTCTGATTATTATTATTATTATTCCCTAGAAAGTGTGAAGGCATCTCGGGACTCACCGGTGGAAGATGTCGTCGGAGGCGGCGTGCTTCTCGAGCCTCAGCAGCGGCGGCAGGAAGTCGTACTGGTTCCCGCTCCCCCCCTCCTGGTCCCCCTCCCCCTCCTCCTGCTGCATGTCGCTGCCAACCCCTGGAACAAGCCAACACGGACCAATCAGACGCAAGCACTAGCGGTCCCGTCTCAACCCGGATCTACGTCCAGCTGTCCCACGGCCTTCTGTGATACAGCTCCCCACAGCGTAACACTTGAACCATCGTAGTCGCGTCTCGTCTGAATAATGCAGTGAAACTGCTTCGTAGAGAAGTAGCTCGTCACATACGCTCGATTCATAATATACACTCACAATAGGTCGAGTGTTACTCGTATGTAACGACACTCCGCGACGTTGAAATCAATGGCAAACATATCGCGTGTTACCGTTTCATGCAAGTGATCTCTCCACTAGCGTTACTATACCATTTTACTCACCAACATTTTAAACAAATATTGATCGCATTTTGTGATGTATCTGTAAATTTTGTACCTTGTTTGATTCAAGTTTTATGGTCATTCATGTTGAATTGAAAATGTAAAAGATTGAACCTCGACAAAATGACAATTGTTAGCTCAACGACCCCACCAACAGCTGGGTTATTTGGGGGTACAAATGACCTGAAGAAACTATGAAGTGATGATAAGTGAAATGATGATTACAAAAGCCCATGTCTTACGCAGGACCCACGGCCAACGGTGACTTCAGCTTTTAAAGCAGTGCATTAGCTGACTGAGCTACGAAGGAAAGCCCTTGACAGAAAGTCTTTGTGCAGCAAATATAGCCAAAGGATGAAAGGTAGGATTGTTCGGAGAAGGTGCAGTAAAGGCGTTCTTACCACCACAAAAAAAATCACATCATTCATTAACAATTAGTGATGCCTTCGGGTACCCGGGTCGGGTACAGGTAATGCATTACCCGGGTAATATTCTGTTACCCGGGTACCCGCCTAGGTTCCGGGTAATTGTGCTAACCAGTACCTATAATATAAAAAATAACTTTTATAAATCACTCAAGCTACCGAGAGAAATTCAACTTCGCATTCTTCATAAATTTTTTCACCTACCTTCCCAGACCTCCCTCAACTTGTCATAATGCGCTCGTCAAATCTAGTCGCACCACCTACCGTTATCTGTGGTCACACGTGCAGTGTACTGAATTCCTCTCCCGACACCCTCTATTTAGTTGCCTTGCCAAATACTATTCTTTACCGAGAACTGAGAAGCATATATAGTCATATAGTTTTTAGTTTTTACTTTTATATAGTTTTTTAAATTACCCGGGTAATACCCGGGTAATTTCGGCGGGTACCCGGTTCCTAATTTGTTACCCGAAGGCATCACTATTAACAATCTATAAATACTTCAAATAGTAAATTAATAAAGTTCAGGAAGGATTTCATCACTTCTGTTGGGGAATAAGATTTCCGATCTCCTATTAAGATATACATTTGTTGATTACTTGATAATTAGCATATCAACTTGTTATTAACCTTGGTTACAAATGACATTTGTGTACCTCAACTCTTAATCGGCTTAATCCACATGTTTTCATCATTTGCACAACGCGGTCTAGAAGTAAAAACAACAGTTCACTTTCAATAATTACGCAACAACTTGGAAGATGTGAGAGCCCCGATTCCACAGCGCCCTCCGTAGCTCAGTCAACTCACCTATCATCACTTCACAGTTTCATTATCAGATTGTATCAAGAGAATATCGAATTTGAATTCATTCAAGAAGACAATGAATAATTTCATTTTAATAAATGCTTCTCTAGTTTGAGTGAGTTGAAAACTGGTTGTCAACACAGGAGCACTTGTACTGATTGACTGAATGAACATTTTTATTTTATGCCATTTGGGAAATTGTACGATGTCAATCTGACAATGTTTCTGACAGCTACGTGTATTTACTTTGATTGTGATTTTCACTATTCATATACAGAGATGGGCAAAGATACTTACAAAATGTATCTTAGATACAATCTACTTTTACCGTGATATTTTTCAAACTGCTGTATGTTCCACATATATTAAGCACATGTGTTGGTGAGGATTGCCATTCAAACATTTCGAGATCAGTAATAATCCAGAACATTCAATACACGCGGCCAAAAGCCTTTAGATGAGTTTCGAAAAATTAAAAGAGATCACTCCAATCGGTAGATTTTCAATCAACAGTATTGACATAATTGCCGAGAAATGTATCATGTATCTTAAATGATGAAAAAGATACGGATACAAGAGACATTTATAACATTGTAGGCCTATCTACGATACGAGGTAGTACAGATATTTGAGAGATAAAGTCATTTTAGAACTTCCCGAAGTCAAGAATACAAACAATAAGAATGTATTACATCTAGAAAGCTACGAATTAAAAAGTGAGATTTTTCCAATCGGAAAAACTACCTTGAGATGTTGTTAAGGACAACGAAAACAAGTTTCACGGAAATGGGTTCAAGGGGTGCTCTTTAATTAATACGACATTCTATTTTTGTGAATCCAGCCAGTATCAAGATAATATGTGAATGAATGCCAAGAATGTGATGAAATTCATTGACGTATTATCTTAGAACTGATCGAATTCAAAGCAATAGAATGTCATATTGATTATTGAAGAGCACCTGGGAGTTGATGTATTTACACTGGGTCGTGAACACAGAGAAGAAATAGTGAAGACGAATTCTCTATTTGCGTGAGCGCCGTGAAAACCCCGAACTGTGTTGTTGTTTGCGTGGCGTAACGACCCCACCAACAGCTAGGTTATACGGGGGTCTCGCTCATAGACCTATCCTGGGACCAACACTGGGACGCGTGTGAATACCGCATGTGCAACAAGGGGGGGGGGGGGGGGGGGGAAGAAGGTGCCCCAACCTGCCAATGAACCAATCGCGTGGCACTGCGGAGATTCGGCGACCAGAAGTGGCAGAGTACCACCGAATGGGGCTACATACCGAATCTCAGGCATTCCCAAAACTCCGAAAACCCAAAACCAAATGTTCGAACTATCGGACGAACGGGTTTTCGGAGATACGAGAAATCCAAGATTAGTTATTCTGAAGACATGGGTTTTCTCAGATTTGTTTTTCGAGGCTTTGAAAATGTGCTGCCCGGTCAATAAGTGCAATGTACTGCAACCAATCATCTTGTGAGATGATGATGACACGCCCACCTCCATAGACCTCATCACAGTGGAGGATATGGAACATGTGCCACAAGCTTGTTCTAACCTCACCTGACTAGAGAGCGAGGCCCGAGTCAGACGGCTAGCGCCACCCCTCACGCGCACAAGCCACGCCTTCTTGCCCAAATACCAGACAGACAAATGTTCGGACACATGGGCTTTCTGAGATACGGGTTCTCTAAGGTATAAGTTTTCCTAGATATCCTTCTGAGATACGGGTTCTCTACGATATAAGTTTTCCAAGATACGGGTTTCCCAAGATTTGGTTTTTCCAAGATACGGGTTTCCCAAGATTTGGTTTTTCCAAGATACGGGTTTCCCAAGATTTGGTTTTTCCAAGATACGGGTTTCCCAAGATTTGGTTTTTATAAGATATGGGTTTTCTAAGATTTGGTTTTTCCAAGATATGGGTTTTTCTAGATTTGTTTCTCGATGTCCTGCCCCGAATGGCGGCCGTACAACCAGGGCTGGCAACAGACCCCCCTGGCCCCCACCTCGAACAAACTACCACGCATTCTTTCTCATTCATCCGCCTCTGTGACTAGTTGCCGGAGTATAAACAAAGCTTATTTACATCCAAGAATTCTTATTTTCCCACAAACTCACTTAAACTAAGTGGCCGAGAGATGAGGGGCAAATCGGACTTCGATTCGATCCCCGCCACCCCGCGGTTTCCCTCAGTAGCCTGGGCTAATGCCGGGATGGTTCCTACAATAAAGGTCACGACCGTTCCTTCCCACTTTCCATTCCAATACTTACAAAACCTAATCTCATCATCCCATTAATCATCCATCCGACGCCAATAGATCTTGGTGACCATCACAGTGCGTCGTTAAACCCAATATGATTGAATAAAAAAAGTATACTCCATAAAATGACGATATCTCTTCCTATCAATTAGCCTTTGCAACAGTTATATATAATTATTACAAAATTCAAGATATTCCAGTGTTTGAAGATATTTCACCTTTTAGTGTCTCCGTGAGCCTGATTTACAGATGCCAACATATAACTCAACTCGTGAAAGTAATCTTGAAACTATTCGGTGTTGAATGTGACCAGGATTTAGCTGAACAGGCGTGTCTTGCTTCAAGTATGGAGTCCGTGCGTAAAAGATATTCAAATAACTCAATTTGTATGTATCTTAATTTCCATTTGCATTTGTCTGAGTTGGTTCGAACCACAGACGCCACTCAATACGCGTTCGATCGTCGGGACAATTTGAAAATCGAGCGAGATTTACAGTTCATGATCCAACAAGAACGGAAATAGATTATTTACGGAAATATTTAAATTGTTTATTTCAATAATTTACAAGTGGTATGGTATTTTTAAATAGTTTTGAATATATTTTTCTTCCACATTCAACCATTATATCAGTGTAAATTGTTAATAGTAAATTTCGAAGTGAGATAAAATGGCGGCATCGAAAATCATCTCCTGATTGGTTCATTTCCTTCATGTCATGAAAGAGAATAGAACATAAGAAGTTGAGATAAACTTGTGTTTCGCGTTTTTCAGGTCCAAGTGATTCTATAACATAATCCCTGCACTTCCACATTTTCAAATTCTTTCATGCAATATTTCATAAGTATCCAAAGCTCCGATGTTTACACTACCGTATTATTAATCCTTATAGTTTGATTTATACATAATTCCTTTATTGTCCATTCTAACACAAGATAAGCCTGATTTACACACTTCAACTCGACTCACGAATACATCGAGTTGAATCGTTCTACACGTGTTTCCTACTGCCAATATCGCGCGGGTGTCTCGCGCATTTATCTCTCGTGGAGACAGGTATAGGCACCTTGTGCATTTCCTCGAAACAGCCGGGCGCTGATGACGTCACAACAAAGCTCAACAACATTCAGTTTCTACTAAATACCACGACTTACGCTTGAAAGGCAACTCGAAATACGTGCAATTTACCCAGCTTACAAATCTATGTACCAACAATCTATTGAGCTTTCATTGTTTCAACTTTTCCTCCTTTTTCCGACACACAGGCTTCGGCTTATGTGGGGTTTGTTTGTCAATAGTAGGCCTACAATATAATATACCATATCATCGTTCAAATAAATTCTCATAATTATAAATATTCACTTTTAGTTATTATTAGGGCTAGGATGTTCAAGATATATCTTGTCTTTCTACCGCTTTGTAGTACTTGAAAATGAAATACTAATGCATTTCACGCGTCCCTTGACTGCAAAAACATGTTGTTTATTTTGCCTTAAAAAGTCTTTTTTACATTTTTGGCAAATTAGGTATTTTATCATTGTTATTTAAGGTCTTTTTGTCTTTTTTTGCTCTAATTTCTTATTGTGAAGCCTTTTCAGCCGATAATTGACTTCTCATTGATTTTTCCAAATTCATTTTTCAATTTCACATTCATTCAAAATGACTCGAATATATTTACTTCCTTATTTAAATATCCACTAAAGGTGCACAGCAAGTTTGATTTTTGATCAAAAAGGTCAAAAAATTAGTACAAGAAATTAGGCCTATAGCCCCCTAAGTAGGCCTACAGAAAAAAATTCAAAAAATTTCATAGGTGCTTTTTTTTATTTGAAATGTCCTTTTGTTCACTTTTCAAGGTACTATTTGCCTGCCTTTTTGGCAGTTTCAAAGGTCTTCAACATCTTAGCCCTAGTTATTGATAATGTCAGGTAACCAACCAAGGCCATGATCATGTTCCCTATGGCTCCTATAATTAAATACATGTATTTATGTTCTGTATTCATTAGAAAACATTGAATGATGAGAAACAACAATACAACGGTCATGTTTCACTGTTGATGTTGACCAAGACAACAATGGTGACACTGTTGTCACGCGTCAGTTAGCGAGTAGGCCTAGCTAGATGATAGATTATAGCATATTGAAGGTATAAAGTTATGAACAATATATATTTCCTTCATTACAATAGTCTACGAAATAAACCAACCGATTGGAAAGATAGATTTTCAACTTGAATGCCGTCAAAACATCAACTTGATATAACTTTTTGAAAGAATTCAATTTCATTCTTATTAGCTCATCCATCAACGCGGAAACACATAACGCGATTTTCTAGTATTTGTTTTTAATGGTGCTCAACGACCCCACCAAACGGGGGTACGAATGAGCGGGTGATAATGAAACGATGAAGTGATGACAGGTGAAATGACGTTGACAAGAACCCATGTCTTGTGCGGGACTCGAACCCACGCCCATCGCTGACTTCAGTTACTACCGCTAGCGATAGTTGACTGAGCCACGTCGGATTATTTATAAATTGCAACAATATTTCCTGTACGAATGTAACACAGGTGGATGCCTGTTGGAACCGAAGCCAAGTCGGGCTTCGGTTCCAACAGGCATTACCACACGCTCGTCTGTGCTCCCAAATAACCCAGCTGTTGGTGGGGTCCCGAGCACAGCGTGATCCCGCCTCCTATTCCCATGGGGCGACGTAGCACATACATCTCTTATCTCAACGTATTATATAGGAAATATATGCAGACAATTTTGAAAAAATGAATAAATCATTAAAATAATTTTTAAAAGAGTTTCTATTGGTAGTGAGACAGATGTTGTAACGGAGCTCCTGCTCTATTCTCACTGCCTGTATACGGTGTATTACACCTGTATAGAAACAATAATAAATGAATGAATGGAAATTATTTTTCTCTATCCAATTAAATTGAGCAAAACCCCAAAATCAACATTATGATTACTATGAACACATTTAATGTCTACTAGAACATTTATTGCAACAGACGCGCCGCCGTCCTTGTCTCCCCTTACCTGATCTTGTACGTTAAGCCTTGTTCACAATTGAAATATGGAATGAAATAGCAGTAATGATAGTGTATTATATAGAGACATAGGTGGGCCACAATAGCCTCTTATTTCACTGTTCACCGCCAACCTAGATCATTATTTTGACTTGAACGGTTGGAATTTCCGTGGCAGTGGCAACAACCAAGGCGTTCCAAATTATTCTATTTTTAATTTAATTTTTCATTAAAATAATATATTAGGCCTTGCAACAACTGTCACAAGCCATTTTGACATTTATTCCTTGAGAATGTCTGATTTGAGTCTCAGAGAAAAATAAATACCCGAAATACATAACGGTAAGTCACTTGACTACAGTAGTAACATCATCTGATTGGTCAGAATGTGGCTTGCCATAAAGGTTATAAGGTATGGGTCATCCCTATCACCTAATCACTATAACCAGTTTCTTATTGTGAACGGTTACATGGAAACGCCATCATCCATTTCGCTTAAAACCTATAACTAGTGGCGTAACTACCGCAGGGGCAGCCGGGGCAGCTGCCCCGGGAGGGCCCATGCTCAGGCTTTGACTGGCCCACCGGATACCGGGAAATCCTCCTCGAGGCCTCGACCGTTTTGCAGGACTGTGATCCCATTTTTAAATTAAATTAGCTGCCCCGGCTGCCCCTGCGGTAGTTACGCCACTGAACATTAGAAATAAAAGAAACTCACATTGCAGGTGAGTAGGCAGTGGAATGGATACAGTGATTCGCCTCCAACTGATGTTTCTGAACCCTACCCTCATTATACATGACTAAATACTCGCACAATCACTTACTTTTATCAGAATACAGAATATCGTCAGTTGAATATGCTTCCCAGAAGGTCCAATAACGATGGGTTTCGAAATATTTCATCTCCGACTCCTGGGGCTTCACCTCAGACCCTTAAGTACGAGAGCCCCATGTAAATATCACTTTAATTATGATCCCATAATTGCAAAGTAGTTTCAGAAAAAAAAAATACAGAATGTGGATTTTCTTCTGTACCTATATGAAGTGTGTAAAATCCTAACATACTCTAAAGATGATGAAAAAGTGATTCCAGAATACGCAAGGACACTCCATCTACCGTTAAATAATTCCCTGCGGGGCTGGAGCCTCTTTACCCTTCTCCGTGTGTGTCGAGTTTTCTTCATGATATTCGTTGTGGTTATTGATTCAATTATTAAATTCCAAAACTGCTCGTGAATCGTAAAAATCACTTCAAAAATGACCATATTTGAAACAATATTCGCTACTGAGAATTTTGCTGGGAGAAAACGAGAAAATGAGTACAAGAATGTTCATACCATTTGAATTATTAAAAATAACTTCGGAAACGTCCATAATGATTAAATTATCAAGACTCCAGAACTGCTTGTAAATCGCAAAATCACTTGAAAAATTAGCATATTTCCGAAAATTCCCTGCGGGGCTTCTCTGAAGGAAATCGCAGAAAAACTTCGAAAAAGAATCCATAGTGATTCAATTATCGAAAATAACTTTGAAAATGTTCAAAATGGTTCACTTCTCGGACTTCAAAACTGCTCGTAAACCGCAATTCAAATCACTTGAAAAATGACCATAATTCAAAAATTCTCTATAGGGCTCTGCTGGTGTCCAGTTGAACGGGTATTTGTTATATATTAACGGCAACCCCCCCCCCCCCCCCCCCCTTCAATACACGAATCATATAAAGACGTCCCTGGACAGGGTCAGCTGAAAGTACTTACAAACTGCTAGTTACGTAGGCCTGTCAATACTTTCAACAGTTTACACATCATATGAAGGTACAAATAATTAGATGTTGATTATTTAGAATATTTTTTTTGGGGGGGAGGGGGCTCATGTGACTCCTTTGCCCCGGGGCCCAAATTTCCTTGTTACGCCACTGCCTATAACACTATTCCATATTTCAATTGTGAACCAGGGCCCAGATCATCTAATGATCCCACAGATAAGCTTTCTTTAGGCTTGGTGGAGATTGTCAATTGTTATCGTATGTTCATGCTGGCTTGAAGACCGTCTTGTTTCGTGATGACGTATCGAGATCAAATCTGTGTGTCAGAACATCGCAGTAATACTTCCTCATTCATACTTATCAAATGTTTTGAAGCCTTCTCGTACGAATAACGCAATATGAATTACAAACGCGCAATTGTAACGTTATCATCTGGCTTACAAGTAGGCCTACGACACGAGGTTTACAACGTTAGGAAGGTAGGCTTAGTGAACCTCGACCCTGCCAGAGGGAGAGAGAGAGATGGACTCTTGCATGTATACGAAATAGCGAAAATGTCATTTTTTTTTATTCATTGACGTATTATCTTAAAACTGATTGAATTCACTGAAATAGAACGTCACATTAAGTAAAGAGCATAAAATTATCTTGGTGATGTGAACTTTTCACTCAATTACACTGGTTTTTGAAGATAGAACAAAATTAATGGAGGTGAATTTCTCCATTTTTATTAGCACCGTGCATGTACCCCCTTAAACTTATTACTGAAATGCTACCTCATTCACGACACTATTCCTACGTCTAATTTCAACCAGTTAAAACAGCTCTTCACTCAGCTGTCACTTGAGCGCAACATAACCTGAAAGCTGTGTCCCTAAGGTCTGATGAGAGCTTTTGATTGTTCTGTCTTCATGATATTACGTAATATGAGAAATGATGGAATTGTTACAGTTTTGACAATGTCGTAATTCATGCCCAAAGCATGAAGTATCATGTCGTTGTTAGTTGTGAACAAGTGACTGCACGCTGATTGGTCAGCTCCCACCTTGAACGTTAACTTGAGAAATAAGTTGGATGTTTGCAAACATGTACTATAAGTTTAGTCTCGTCGCGAACGCATGTACACGAGAAATGACATCAGACCAACAGTCTGTCAGTTTCCAAGTGTACATGATAGTGCATGCACGATAGGCCTACTCGCCTTCACTCACTTGTTCCATGTTCACGAACTAGTGGAATTGAATGAAAAGTTCACCACTCCGAGTTTAGTTTATGCTCTTCAATTAATATGACATTCTATTTCAGTGAATTCAATCAGTTTTAAGATAATACGTCAATGAATACTAAGAATGTGATGTAATTCGTTGACGTATTATCTCAAAACTGATTGAATTCACAGAAATAAAATGTCATGTTCATTGAAGAGCATAAAATCATCTTGGACACGAGAACTTTTCCATCAAGTACACCGGTTTGTGAACACAGATACAATAGTGAAGATGAATGTCTCTAGCACTCCCCCTCTAGGAGGAGACAGGCAAGGTTCCAGTGTAATTGAATGAGAAGTTCACATCTCAGAGATAATTTTATGCTCTTTAATTGTGACATTTTATTTCTGTGGATTCAATCACTTTTGAGATAATACGCCAATGAATTTCATCACGTTCTTTTTATTCATTGACGTAATATCTTAGAACTGATTGAATTCACTGACATACAATGTCATATTAATTAAAGAGTACAAAACTATAACTTTCATTCAATCACACTGGTTTGTGAACATGGAAAAAACGAGTGAAGGTGAATTTCTTCATTTTTCTAAGCACCGTGCGTGAGCCGTGAACGTTCTTGTGAGCCTTGAGGCTATACTGCCCGCACGACGGCTGGATAGTGCGTACAGACCCTCCTCTACCTCACGCATGTTGTCGGCGGACCGAACGCATCTCGGGGGGGGGAGGGGGTATGAATGGTTCGTGAAGGGTGGCGGCCATCATGCCCCGCACCCCACCCCTCCCCAGCCCCAAACAGTTCCCTCCAAAACTAGACACTTTTGACAAAGCAAGAAACGGGGGGAAATATTCGTGGCACCACAAGCACGCTCAGGCAACGCATTCCTAACGGCCCGAGTACTTTCAAGACCCGCGACTAGGCCGACAAAATGCCCACCACACCATTGAAACTAAAAATTACGTTATTATATAGAGTTGTATTTATTTTAATGAAATGTATTTAATACATTGGTATTGTGAGATCCTGAATAAGGGGTGGAAGAGCGAAAACCAATGCTCAAACAATACCTAATGTACGCGTTTCATGGTAGGCCTACACTGCTTGGTTGTGAGTGAAAGGTGTGTGTGGGGGGGAGGGCGCCAAATGTCTCGACACGCCCCCCCCCCCCCCCACTCCAGAGCGACGAGATACGGTTTCATTAAAGGACATCACAACCCAGAAACTTGATTTTAAGGAATAAAGACGAGACTTATCTCCATATTTCTATAAACAGAACTATTAGGAATCATCATCGCAATTTCACAAATTATAGTCTAATTATTTGTCCTCCAGGATCCGGCCCTCTTTCCGAGTCGTGACGTAGACATTACTGATTCTGTGCGTGTTTCTGTACAGACTCGGGTAATGCCTACGTCATAACTCGTGGTCTCTGGAGGACAAACAAATTAATTATAATTTCTGAAATTGAGATGATGATTTCTAGTTCTCTTTAAAAACAGGGAAATAAATATCGTTATTATTCGTTGAAGTCTGGTTTCAGACTTGTGTTGTCCTTTAACAATGAAGATAACACTGGGACTTGATGGAGCAACATCATGTGAAAATTAGCAATCATTTCATTTCAAATACTTGCCAAAAAGCGTGAATAATACAGCAGAAAGATTCGAATGATCAACATGCACCTATTGACAGGAAATGATTGTATTGTTCTGCTAGTCTCTGTTTTCTTACATTTGGTGAAGCATCAATGCGGCCTATTATTAGACGAGCTTTAGCGAGGATTCAATTTGACATACTGAAAAAAATTGGTGTTCGTTTTTATGTTCTTTTGTTTTTTTTTATGTTTTTTTGTCGGTTCTCCACAGGTCAAACAGCTACATCTATCAACTTCAAACTTTTTTTCAATATGGTTCCTCATCCAACTTAGATCTGTATAGTTTTGTGGCATTATCGGGGAGTAACTTTTTTTTATGAATTTAAGAAATTTAAAAAATTCCCATTAGAATAACATGGCGGAAAAAATAAGAAAATATTTTTATTTTCCAAAAAAATGAAATTTCGCGTGAAGTTGAATTACATTTTGGTACACATTTCTAAAAAATTTTAGCTTGATCGGGTCAGCCATTTTGAAGAAAAAACATAAAATGTACTAAATTGGTACCACTCGTAGCAGTTTTCACCCATTTTTACTCATACTATTACTATCCGCTCGTCCAACAACACCTATATGGCGTTTTCCTAGTACATTGGCAATTCTACAGTGAGGTCGATCATCAGAAAAAGAGGATTCTGTTATTAAAAGTCAACACAGAAGTGACTGGGGGGGGGGCATGCAAGGGGAAAGAAAATAAAGAGAAATTCATCTCTACTACTTTTCCAAGTTCATGCACCAGGGTATTTGATTGAAAAGTATATCAACGGGAAGACGATGCCAAGCTCTTTGATTAATATGGCATTCTATGTTTGAGAATTCAATCAGTTTCAAGATAATACCTCAATAAATGTCAACACATTCTTGGTACTCATTCACATATTATCTTAGAACTGATTGGATCCACAAAAACAGAATGTCTGATTAATTAAAAAGCGTAAAATCATCTTGGAGTTGATATAATTTGTATTCAATAACACTGGTTCGTAAACATGGAGAAAATAGAAAGGATGAATTTCTCACTCTTTTCTAAGCACCGTGCATGCTATGGTTAAGAATGGGGGCACCACAAGGGCGATCTTACCACCCTGACGAGAACAATTGACTGTAATGCGCTGTGACTAGTGAGATGAAGTATAAATAGCAACAAGTCTCGAGATAAACGACAACTGTGTTGGGGACACACTGTATAGACCCACCTGTATACATCTTGTATAATGCTGAGTTTGTTTATTGATTGTTTGCTTAACGACCCCACAAACAGCTAGGTTGTACGGGGGTACGAACGAGCAGGTGATTATGCAACTATCAAGTGATGATAAGTTATAGGAAGATTACAAAAACCGATGCCTCGTGCGGGACTCGAACCCACGCCCAACGGTGACTTCAGTTTCTGAAGCGGTGCCTCAGCTGGCTGAGCTATCGAGGACGGCTTGAACAATGCTGGATTGTGTAATGAGTGCTCACGGAGCTCTGTGTATACAGTCAACTTCAGGTCTGTAATATAATTATTAAATACCACAAAGCCGCCCCGGTGGCTAAGTCAACTATCGCTAGCGGTAGTAACTGAAGTCGGTAGTCACCGTTGGGCGTGGGTTCGAGTCCCGCATAAGGCATGGGTTTTTGTGAACGTCCTCTCACCTATCATCACTTGATCGTTTCATTATCACCCGCTCATTCGTACCCCCGTATAACCTAGCTGTTGGTGGGGTCGTTAAGCCGCATTGAAAAAAAAAAAGAAAAAATGTATTTTTCTGTTACTGCACATGCAGCATAGAATAGAGACAAAAATATAATATTCAACAAAACTACCCAAGTTCATGTCATTACTGCCTACAGTCGGTATATATATGTTTATACTGGGTATAACGACGCTCTGTCCTGATGACTACGATCTATTGGCGTCAGTCAATGATATATGAGATGAAAGGTTATTGTTCTTGAGGTACCAACCCAGTATTGACCTGAACGACAGAGGGAACCACGACGCACCTGTCAGGATGGTCGACCAAGCCAGGAATCGAACCCCGGTCTCCTGAATGACGGTTCAGCGTGTTAGCCACTCGACCACTCGTATCAGTACAGCCGGTTATATCGTTACACTGATCATAGGGTGGGGCGATAAATATGAGTAAAATGTTGTTTTCAACAAAGATTTAAGAAGACCATCGTATCGACATTTTTTGTGTAATCTATATGAGGCAAATTAAAATGTACTATTTTCTCTAACTAGATTGTAATATTTGATTACAAAGAATATTTAGTCACAATCTTAGCCAGATTTTGTTAGACAATTCTTGTGCCTATATAAGTAAATATCACAATAACGCATGTATTTTGCTTGAGTCACAGAAAAGTAGTCAACTGGTATTGTTTGTTCAAATAATTACATGTTAACAATCTCTCCACAGGCCATGAATAAGATGAGGAATGTTTTCTGATCGATCCCGTCAGTATTTTCTTGAAAGTTGAATCACTGGGAGCCTGGACCCTTACCTAATGAACCACTCAAAATAATGTGCTAGGGCTAGCTAGCTCCGAGAGACCAGGACTTTGATTGGTTAATAATTACCAAAAAAACATACCAACAATGACAATATATTGTAGGAACAAAGTCACGGTCTCTTGGACTGCAATAATTCATCACATTTCGTAGCCCACCTCAAGATCAGGGCTGAGATTTTGTGCTAACAACAATGGAAATACACAGGGTGGATTGCAAGAACAAAGTTTAACCCCGGTCTACTTGCACTTAGACGGCGTCTTAAGTAGAGCGGGATTATACTTCGTTCTTGCAATCCACGCAGAGACTGACATGTTGCCATGGTATCCAGCTGTTCTAGTAAACATTACCCAATCACAGTCCTGGCCTCATGGAGCTAGCTAGCACTAGCACGACATTTATTAGGAAAGGTTCCTGGTCACCATTGGTTCATTTCTACATCGCACCGTCACTTGGGTCAAGGTTCGTTTACTCTCGTGCTTTGAGCAACCGGCTACATGCGCTGACCAATCAGAGAGCGAGTTACATGAACACTCGCTAGGCGCGCTCAGAGATGGACTACCTGCAACCTGCGCTCAAGCCCACAATGCAGCAGAAGTTTTGTTTACAGTGAACTGTCAGGTCCTAACTCGGCGACGGCTATTCGTAAACCGGTCTGCAGGAGATATTATATCATCTCTAGGCTCTGTTATTTTGGTCCAACAATACTAAGAAGCGCATATGGTTTGATTGGATACGATTGGTGGAAGTTTAAGCATTTTTCATGATAACATAATCACAATTTGAAGTCTAAGCTTGGCGTCATCACAGCGCTCGAAAGTCAACGGATCCGTGTGCTGACCTGTTGCTCAAAGCATGTTGCGAACATTTACGCACATCTAATCGGGTACAGAACTTCAAGCGCCATCGGGGGCCTTCTGCCACGCAAGGCCTAACAAGGGCACTAACACGTACGCGTCCTCAGCTTGGACTGTTACCACATCTCGTCGCCTCACGTCACGTAACAAGACTACACGAAACACGTGGCGATAACTGATGGTCCCGAACCTGGTGGCAGCGCAAGCAACTACTAGCGCATGCGACGCAAGCAAACGTTACTAGCCGGCCATAGCAGAATGCTAAGTCTACTTGTTTTTAGCCTGTTTTTAGATGATAAATATAAATTTACATTTTCAGTTTTTATTGAAAGTTTTATGACACATAATAACTCCCGCAGTTGATTAACTCAAAAAGCTTACTCAAATTTGTCCATCTTTGATAACATGAAATCTCTTTCAACTCACTTTTGTACTGTCTACTGTTACAGTACGGTACTACAACCAATATGTACACACCTTATAACCAGTACAAAATTATAGCCTTTCCACAAACTGGTTGAATTACTTTTTTACATATTACTAAATTATTACATTATTATTATTACTATTATTACATTTTTTTTTTCACTATTGAGGTTTAACGGCGCATTGCAATGATTACTGGTGATTAGAGTTGGTTCTGAGAAGTACTTTATATCATGTCACTGGTAAATGCCAAGTGGACAGATCACATGAATTAAATCGCTACGTAACAATGCTAGACCGTTGCCGCCGGGGATACTCAGCCGAGCCGAGTGGCTGTTAGTCACATGTTGAGAATGTTACAGACTATTAGAGTCAAATGAGGAACAGCCCAGAGAAATAAAAAGTCTGATATGGCCTAAACATGTGTTAAATACCTTTTCGTGGCACCACTATCAAAGTGAAAACTCGAAACTCAAAAGAACTCGGTTTTACATCAAGTAGGCCTACGAGCAATACAAATTGAAAACACTCATCAGGCCTAGGCTATATACCGGTTCACGTAGATCTACTTAATTCTTAAATCACGTTTGAAGTGGCTACTGGGCTAGATGGAGGTGACTGCCACATTTAAAAAAATATTTAAAAACTACTTGGTAACAATGCACCGTTGGTCTAATCTAAATATCAAGATAAAAAATTGTCACTAGCTAAATAAACTTGGCCTAGACAAGACTGACTACCGGTATATACATATCAGAACGACTACGTATAATACAGCTAGGGAGAAGTTCAAGTATCAACTTCAAACGATTGAGTTCCAACACAGTTTCCGATGCGATTTGACAATGTCAAATCCAAGGACAACAGGTTGCTGGGAGGGGGGGGTGCCCACAAATCTAGGCCGATAACGAGGCCATACAAATAAACAAATATGGTCAACATATCTCAATTTACAAACTGTTCTGACGGAAAGGATTAAGAGAATCATGATGAACGAAAATTATTTGTCTCAAGTGTTCCTCAGGTCTGTGATTAACGTTATCATTGCAAAGTGCTAGAAATAACCTAGCTTAGTACGCAATTGGCGATATTTATGGCTTGCGGTCAACTATCGCAATGTGATTGGTCGAAATCTGAATATCACACCCAGCATATAATTACAAATGACAGCGTTGTCTGCAATAGGCCTAATCTGTGGTTGTCGGCTGTTGTTAATTTGAGTCCGACAAATTTTGTTGAATCAAAGCTGCGATGTTCATACATGTCAATTAAGACGAATGTGCAATGAGCTAGCATACATCTAGGATTGATTACCAGTTTGAAAGCACTAAAACAATTTATACAAGAAAATGCTGGCGCCTATAAAGGACTGAGCCTAATCTTAACAATGGACTAGGGCTTGTAGGCCTCAGGCCAAGTCTAACCTAGGATATAGCCTATGATTTCCTTGATACAAATTGCTCAGGAATTAGATGTCACTATGAACAAAGCCTTTTCATAGAATCTTATAGATGATAAACGGCTGTATACACATGTACCACTAAGCTCGCGCATAGCTAGGCCTAGCAAAGGCATAAAACAAGCATTCATTTTAGGGTAACATTATTATAAATGAACCTTGTAAGTCACGAAAAACGATAGGCCTAAGCCTAGATAGGCTAGGAGACACACAAGAGGAGCATTAGATTAAATAAAACGAAGAGGCCAACATACCTTCATCAGAATTTTCCCCGTCTGCGTCTTGAATGTATATATCTAGAAATAACGAAGTATATCAATTAAGAGAATAAACACGGAAATAATTATTATTTAAGTTACGCTTTAAAAACACTAGCCTACATACCTGCCATTTTCTTCTCACGCTTGTGATTGGCCAAATGACGTAAACGAAAATCCAGCCATCCTATTGGTTGGAAAATAAAGCATCTATAAAATCCGCATTCTGGTGGGTAAAAATACAACTAAGTTTGAAACTAAATTTGAAGGCGTTGGGCCAGAGACAGTAAATCAAAGCCATTATTATAGGCCTAAACCTACGGCCAATTTCATTTCAATTTTAAATAATTTCAATATTCAATTATTTAATTATATTTTTTGTACTTTTTCAATGTATTCTATTTTGATTGTTCATGTGTTTACTTTTGGAGTCAGGGACCAATAAAGGTATTCCTATGTATATGATATCATTGTAGGGCCTATGGGCACCATGGGGGTATTTGATATTTCACCAACATTTCAAGACATCATACGTCGGTACTCATAATTACGATCTAGTCAAGTAATATGAATGAGGCTCGCATGGCCACGTGATCTCCAGAGCAGGGTCTTCGGAAGGCTCACCGCCTTTTGATAACCGGTGTAGTGAGCATTGTGAGCTCTTCTCACCCATCATTTTATTTTATTTTATATCATATTCTCCTACTTTTCTCTCCACTGTCCGCTCTCTCCATTTGCTTGAAACATCCACAAACCTTGACAACTATGACAAAGTACACAGACATGAACATAGGCGCAATGTGACCAAGCGGTCGCCGCGCCTAAACCCTGATTTATTTATATTCTTTTTACCATGAGCCAGCTATTTGGGCATTGGCAGGATAATATTCTAGAAGGCAAAACTTCACACAGTCTGAATCTCCAAGTCCTGAAAGCCGTAACCACGGTTAGCTACTTGATACCACAAACAACCAGAGCCACATTGATTCCAGAGCAACATTGATCAGTAGCGTAACTAGGAATTTTGGGCCCCGTGGCAAAGGACTCACATGGTCCCCCCTCCCCCAAACAAAAACTATATATCAATTAAAATAATGAAATTTCGATATCATTCAACATGCAACCTCCATATTTCATGTTTTTTCAATTTACTATTGAAGATGATTAAAATACAATCAAAATTATGATTAAAATACCTACATTCACAATTAAATGTCATTCTAGGCCCTATAGAACAAAATGGTTTTATTGAAGATAAATAGTAAATTACATTTACTGTTGAGAGAAAAAATAGTAGACTTTTTACCAAAATGTAGTCAAAGTAGCAAGCTCATATTTTTCAAGTGCTGTAAGTTCAGCGAAAAAATATGACGGTGTTTCAGATACGATTCGTATTCAAGAATAATACTTGTTCAATCAAGTTCAACTTGGATTTCCTCTTTGTAGAATTATTTTTAAATTACATTCTCACTTGACCAAACGATGGAATGATTTTAATTACACTTCAATATGACTTGGACTCAATATAGGCCTACTTAATATTTGACTTGATAACACTTCAATATGACTTTAATAACTTAATGACTTAAAATGATACTATTTAGGGGTGTGGGTGTGTGAATCCTTGTTTTTCGAATCGAATCCGAATCCATTTTCAGATTCGGATTCGGTCCAACATGAAAGATTAAAAAATTCCGAATTTTGTGTTTTCAAGTATTTTCAAGTTTAAAGAACAATTGCTGTAATGGTTAGACTTGTGCTGCATAAAATGTTTTATGCAGGGGTAATTATGAGAATGCTGAGATAAGATTTTCACTTCCTGGATCAAGTGTACGTTACTTGATCAGCAGTGTCGTTTGTCCCATTATTACGCTTCACAATGCTTGTTAAAAAGATTCGGATTCGGTAATTTGATAAAGATTTGGTTCGGATTCGGTTCGAAATAAAAAACATGGATTTGCACACCCCTAATACTATTACTATTAATAATTTATACCTATAGTTTATTTTTATATAATTAGTTTATATAAGTAGGTTTATTATAACTAGTTGAATGCGCCCATGTTAAAACCGATCATCACATTTCACTAGTTTTTCTCAAGTTTAACCCACTCACCTCATTTTGAAATGGCGTGCCGCTTATTGCGTCGTCGTCCGGTGCAGACATGTTGTCACACACGGCGTCACACTCTACAGGATTATCTTTAGGACTATCCTGAGCCAGACACTCACGCTTAGTTTCATTCACTGCCACACTCAAATTATCAACATTATTTATAACTTGACTGGATGTGAAAAATGCATTCATCTTTGGAATGTTGGCTATTTCAGCTTCATTTTGCTGCTGAATCTTTCTTTTCTGTGTACCGTTTATTAAGAGACATAATATCTAGAGTATATCATAACTTTACGTCTACACTTGTCCCTCCCGAGACACTACTGACTGATTCATTGTTCTCAGCGCTTCAGCCAATATTATAAATAAGAACAGTACCGGTAAGTCAGGAACAGACCTAATGTGTCGTATTTACAATAAACAGCGCCGCATTAATTTATGAAAACAGCTACAGTCTGCAACTGTTCACTATGAGCTATTTTCACTATGTATGTATTCACTATGTACTGTGAGCTGGTACTTTAGACAGGTCCCACCCTCTCTCAGGCCATTTGCATCTGTTGCTCCCAAGAATCGAGTCATGAATATTATAAAGTCAAGTCATTTTTCAAGTCATTTCATATAATATTGAAAAGTATTTTTTTCAGTTATGTAAATACGTTAATTATTTTTCGTTAATTGTTGAAACGTATTTCTGATGATAGAGCATGGGCTGCCCCTGCAGTAGTTACGCCACTGGTTATAATGGAAACCTCAATAACACATTATATTCAAGAAGACCGTTTTCAGACATTTCTTCTCCGAAATGTGTATAAAACTAGATTTGTGCTTAATGCCATTGTGAGGGGGGGGGGGGGACTCCCCCCAAAGGCACACACAGGGCATTCTAATGGGTACGGATAACTAAGAAAAATTGGAAAACGAAAATACATTTTCTATGAGAGCTATTTCAGGTTGAACGAATACTCGATTCTAATCCTAACCCTGCCGTACTAGTTCCATTTCGTCACACAAGACATTTTTTAAATTTCAACGAATAAAATGTGATTTTAAAGGTTTTTAAGAATTATGTTGGTGCAAGAAATGTTGTTTGGTAAAATATTGTTGAAGAAAATTAGGGAGTAAAATGATTGAGGAAATGGGATGGGAAAACTTGGCAATTAACGAAGACAAATAGAAAGAATGTGCAATTTTGTTAGTCAAGAATAAATGTACAGGATGGGATGAATTAAGCAATAGATTTGGAAAGGGATTACAAAGAAGCACAAAAAGGGGAGGGGTAAGAATGGAAGTGGAAAAAGTGGATAGAGAAGTAGGTAAATATGCATTCATTCAAAGAACGACGCGGGAATGTACCGGTAATGAATTGGAAGAAGATATGAAGAATATAACGAACATCGGTGATTTAAGAAGAGCTAAGAAAAAATAATAATGTATAATTTTATTGAGTATGCTTGATTGTAATTTCATGAGAGTAATCATTACAACTTGTTTTAAGAACAATCTGTAATGAGTGAATAAAAGAACTATAACTATAAGGATGAACCATTCAGTGTAATCTTTCTTGTGATGAATCAAGAAGAGGTTGGGTCGGCCTTGTGTAACTTGTGCACACGCCCGTGGTGAACCTGCATCACGATTTGGCGATACCAACAGACTTAATCAAACAAGATGTATCCACTCGCGTCTTGCGAGTGAAGTATTTCCGAGGTCAGAATCTGAGTCCATGGTCCCATTTGCCTGGAGTGCAACTATCGCTTTTATGTTGAACTATATCAAACAATAATGCTCAACAATGCTATACACGGCTCAGTAGAATTATTATGTTAGAGGTGGCATCTGTTTTTTACGAAAATAATGGCCATTTAGACGATGCAAGAACTTGTAATCAACCCTTGAATCCAAGGACTTGAATGAAAACTTGGACCGTGTAAATCAGGCTTAAGAAAGCAGCCTTTAATAGTCTTCAGGATAGTAGCTTAGGGACCCAATTAAATAGTAAAAGGCTTTTCATTTCAAATAGAATTTTAAATAAATTTCAAATTAAACTTTATTTTCATTCCGTTTCAACAAAAAAAATATACAAATCGTTGCTTATACTGAACTGAGCATGAATGCTATTAGTCCGTGATTAGGACGTTTCAATAAGTGTGATCCGTATGAATATGTACGATGCCGGAAGATTTATCGTTCAACAACCCATCCTTGGTATTCTCTGTCCGTCGGGACGTTGGCTTGGACAACGAGACTCCTTCTTTCCGTCTCTTCCTCTTCGTCGACACAAACCGTCGTCGAGCCGTCACATTCTTGTCAGCTGGCTCATTCGTGTTGGTTACATCAGCATGAACGTTGCTTGTATTACAGCCAGCTTTTATTACATCCAACACTTTTAAAAAGAGTCCGTCAATCTTTGACAAATTTTCTTCACTCAATGACGGCCTACAACACTTTAGAGAACCAAACACCAAGTTGGATAATGCTACGTGCTTCTTGATCGCGCCGGCGGCGTTGCGTGAGAGATCCGAGTTGTCCCGAGGAACACTGTTGGACGGCAGTGCGGTGTTCCTCACACACGCGTGGATGTGTTCGCATATATTACACTTGGCGAGATGATCGCTGCATTCGCACGAGAACATGTGGACACAAATATCGCAGTCTTGGCAACGCAGCACGCAATCAGTGCAAGAAATAGATTCATTTCTCAACACAATATAAACAACACTTTCATTTCGGGGAGACGTAACTCTCCAAGCTCCTTGGCCAAGCACTGAGATGAGCGAACTATCTATCGTTTGACTCCGTCGATGTGACTGGCCTATGAGTCGAATGCGTGACGCTGGATTTATATTGAAATCTCTGTTTATGTTCTTGATGTCCTGATGGTTCAGTAAACGTAGTCTTCCTTGATCGCTTCCTCCTTCTGCAACGGACTCTCGCACATCTTCCAGAACCCTCTGCATCGTGACACCAGCTGCAAGTAATCCTGGAAAATAGGTTAGGTTAACGTTGCACATACGCGTAGAATGGAACCGGAACGAATACCCAGAAAAGAATTTGAAAGAGTATTAGCAGGTAGAAGAAAAGCTGGGAGACCATGGGGAAGATGGAGAGATCAGATAAGTGGAAGCGTGAGAAGAAGAGGAGGTATATGGTAAGATGTGGAAGAGGAAAGATTTTGGGAAGAATGGGAAGCATGGCAAATACTAGGAAAACGCCATATATGCATTGTTAGACGAGCGGATAGTAAAAGTATGGGTAAAAATGGGTAAAACCTGCTTCGAGTGGTACCAATTTAAGACATTTTATGTTTTTTCTTCAAAATGGCTGACCCGATCGAGTTGAAAATTTCCAGAAATGTGTATCAAAATGTAATTCAACTTGACGCAAAATTTCATTGTTTTGGAAAATAAAAATATTTTCTTTTTTTTTCCGCTGTGTTATTCTATTGGGTATTTTTGAAATTTCTAAAATTCATGAAAAAAAAAGTTACCACCCGATAATGCCACAAAACTATACAGAACTAAGTAGGATGAGGAACCATATTAAAAAAAAGTTTGAAGTTGATAGCTGTAGCCGTTTGACCTGTGGAGAACCGACAGAAAATACATGAAAAAAACACAAAAAAAACATAAAAACGAATACCAATTTTTTTCAGTATGTCCAATTGAATCCTCGCTAAAGCTCGTCTAATTAGTAGAGATGGAAGGAGAAAGTGAAGACGAGGACGATGATGCGACAGGATTGGCCAGCTGGCCCTAGATGATGGTGTCCGACACCCCTGACCTGACTTGTCGGAACCGGGCGAAGGATATTTATAACGTTGCACAGGCTGGAGGCTGGACAAAGACACACTATGTCCAGTACAGTCGGTATATCGGTGTAACTAGCTAACAAAGCAACAGCCCAGATCAAACACTGACTCTATTTTATAACCTGTACTGAAAATATATCATCAATTCATCATTGATATAAATTACTTGCTATTGACATGCCTCGGAAATCTAACATTCTACATTAATTTGTTTCAAGCTTAGTTTTAAAAAAATCCAGTACTTTAAAAGTAATCTTTGCATTTAAGCTCAATTGGAATATTAAATGTATTTGAATTAGTATCCAAAGTTGAAGTCTATCCATCATACATCATATTAACAGAGAAATTATTTGTGAATCTTTGTCGGACGATTCGTTTTGATGTGATGGTTAATAATATCAGAAGAAATGATGGGCTAACCGGGCTGAATTTCAGATCATCAATTCAAATATTGCATATTTGTCCATCATTCAACATGTGACCTTCACACTTGAAGAGTCCATGGGAGTCGATTTAGCGGAATATCAGTTTTTTGCTGATAACTTTTGAACGGTATGAGATATCGAAATTCTGAAAACAAGGAAACAAAGGTAGTTTCAATACCTTAAAGACGGTGTAATTAATAACTGTTTATCTTGAATCGCCTGATTGTGAAAGCTTGACTTACATTTCCCCAATGCCTTATTTTCAAAACTATCCTCCTCGAGTCTGTGCTGACCAAACAATTTTTTTTTTTAATTTTTTATATTGGGTTTAACGACGCACTGTAATGATAGCGCAGATCTAATGGTGTCGGATGGATGATTGATGAGATGATGGGATGATGAGATGAAGGTTCTTGGGTGATGGGAAGGATAGTGGGAAGGAAGCGGTCATGGCCGACTTACTGTAGGAACCATCCCGGCATTAGCCTAGACTACAGAGGGAAACCATGAAACACCCCTGTAAAGATGGTCAGCGGCGGGGATCGAACCTCTCGCCTCCCGGATCACACGAAGCGAGCGCGTTGACCACTGCGCTGCATGTGCCGGTCGAAACAATCTAATTCCTTAATGTGACAACATGTTTTCCAATGACCTAGTCTAGTAACACAGAATAATCTCTACCGGCTATTTTCTCTCTGTCATGTTTGTGCAGCGTGACGTGTGCGTTGGAAGGGGCGTGGCCACAGTGGGTCTTGTAGTGCACGACACGAGTTGTCTTGTCCTCGCGCACAACCACTCGGAGACCTGACGGACACATCGCACCGACTTTCTTCGAGCCCTGACTCTTGAGGCTTTTATGCCCTTTTGATCTCGAGTTGAATACTCCGGAACGGCTACATTGGAAATAGCCCAACTTCGTATTTGGTCCACTCTTTTTCCACCCAGTAGAACGTATGTAGGAACAGGTTTCACTTTCTTCCAATTTCTTTTTCCACTCTTCAAAATCTGTCAATAAACATGAAAAGATGATGATAATTTAGACAAATTTAAATGAGATAGCCCTACTGGTATTGAACTTGTGAAGTATAATATATTTATTGAATTGATAAAATTGAAGGGATATAGGTGATAGGCCTAATTGCTGATCTAATCATTAAAATTGATATTAATATATGGTATGGTAATAGCCTGGATCTATATCTATTAGGCCTACGACATACAGTACAACCTTGATAGTACGTCGCTCGATACAACAGCGATCGCGATACAACGTTGTTTTGAGATAGTCCTGGCCAATCCTCATAAGACTCAATTTTATTTCATTTTGTTAGTACGACGCTCATTATAACGATGATCGCGATGATACGACGGTTAAAAAAGTCCCAACAGTACGGTATCAAAAAATAAAAATGCAAATCCTACGACGAGTGAATGTATATTTCATTTAATTTGATAGTCTGCAACATTTGAATTCAATGTTATTGTGGGGAAGTACTTTGCATGCGAGTATAGTCCGCAGATACCTGTGAAAGAACGTCAACTTTCACCTTCGAGGGTGCGACTTATACAATAGTGCGGCTTATACGCAGGTGCGGCCCATACGCGGGTGGGATCGATACTGCGACTTATAAAGTCAATAATTATACCCAGTTTCCCAGTTCAATTATTATTCTTGTTAGGTATTACTGAATTGACTAGAACATAAATGTTAATTATTAATGACAGCATCTCGATGTAACTAATTTTCCTGACTTTTATCTTCCTATATTCTAAAACTAAACAAGTAATATGTTTCACTTATAACGACCATCGCGATAAAACGAAGTTTTAGCTGTCGCTCCTCAACGCCGCACTATCGAGGTTGTACTGTATCGGTTTTTAATGTTAAGTGCTAAACTACGCCTATACCGGTAGTAGGCCTATAACGTATAGGCCTAATTGTGCAACGTAATCTAGTTTAATATAAAATTACTGAAATACAAAATTATGGAAACGATGAACCTATTTTGGAGTTGATAATCGTTAGGGGGTGTGCCAAGTGGACTTATAAAATACGGTTCCAGCCTAGTTGATTATTTTCAAGTCGGAGTTGTTGAACTAGTATTGCATGCAAGGTCTAGGCCTATAGAAACCATGTGAACATATTGTTAATAAACTAATGAAACATATTTTTAATACCGGTACACAAATAGATACGTTACACATTGAAAAGGTATAAGTAGTCTGATGAACAGATCTAGTGATGGTAATTCCTGTACGAGACTGATATGGCAATGGCAAAAACCCAACCCAACTAACCCTAAAAACATAGCTTACGGTACCGGTAACTAAACACTAAACACTCTTCCAAAATAGTAAAGTTCTCTTATGGCAAAATTACTGTATATTTTAATGAGCTATTTTAGAAAACAAAGCAGAATAGTAGTAGTAGAAACTTTATTTAGCAATCATGCTATCTTACATAATACATGAAAGAACAACAAAATAATAATGATGATAAAAACAATGTCATATAAGAATAATAATAGTAAAACATTGTGAAAAGAGTATTAAAGAATAATTAAATAATAATAATAATAATAATAATGTGGACCAGATTGGACATAACATGTAACATCATGAATTTTCACATAATAACTAGAATAACAAATAATAATAATTGTGAAACAGTGAACATGTCTTCGTTCAACATAATTATGATCATATAAATTATAAAGCCTATGTACTAGTATAGTCTTACAATTATTTATTTACAATTACATTTCATCCCAATAGTTAACTAATTCTCTACAATTTGGTAAAAGTCTGTTTTCTCTGATTAATTTTGAGCATTCTCTTCGAAAAGTTTTAACATTTTCCGAATTTCGTATATTTTCAGGTATTCTATTAAAAATCCTGATTCCTTTGATATAAATTGAATTGTTTCCAAATTTTGACTGCTGTCTTTCAATGACTACTTTACTTCCCTCTCTTGTGTTATATATATGAATATCTCTATTGAATTGAATTTTGTTGTTTCTTAAATATGATGGTGTTAATCCTTTTATAATTTTATATATAAGACATAGTGTATTTAAGACTATTCGTTGTTTTATATTTAGCCAGTTTAGGGCGTTGCACATTTTCTTTATGGAAGAATATTTATTGACTAAAAGGATACTACGCATTGCTATATTTTGAAGTTTTTGCATTTTCTCTATTTCATTTTTATTCAAAAGAAATAACACGGAACTGCAATAGTCGATGTGTGGTGCTATTATTGCCTGATACATCATAACCTTTGTTTTAGCAGGCAAACATTTATTCATTCTCCGGAATAGATTAATCTTTCTTGACATTTTTTTAGTTACATATTGAGCATGATTTTTAAATAATAAGTTTTGGTCAATAATAATTCCCAGATATTTGAACTCTTTCACCATTTCTACCTTCTCTCCTTCTAACATTATGTCTATATTTTCAATTTCATTATTTGTTTTACGGTTTTGACTACAAAAGATCATCCCTTTTGTTTTGGTGACATTCAATTTCATTTTGTTTGCTTTCAGCCATTTTTCTATAGTAATTAAGTCATTTTGTATATTGTTATGCACACTTACAAGATCATCGCCACTACATGTTATAAGTGCATCGTCTGCATAAAGATTTATTTTAGAATTTTTTGTAACTTTAACAATATCATTAATATATAATATGAATAGTAAAGGACCCAATACTGAACCCTGCGGAACCCCATATTTGGTCTCTAATGTTTTAGAGTAAGCATTGCCAAATTTAACTTTTTGCAATCTCAAATCCAAATATGATCTTAGCCATTTCAAAACTGTCCCAGTCATACCATATCTTTCTAATTTTTGTAGAAGAATTTCCCTATCTATTGTTTCAAATGCTCTTTTTAAATCAATGAAAACTGCTACTGTTATTTTACGTTCTTGCATCTTTAATTTCAAGTTATTCAATACTAACTGAATAGCCGTGTCACAGCCATGGTTTTCTCTAAACCCCGATTGTTCTTCTACGAGTATTTCATTATTTTCTATAAATTCGTTCAATTGTTTTTTTACAATATATTCTAATACTTTTTCTAATATAAATAATGTGTTTATTGGTCTATAATTCTCCCCGTCAATAGCTTTCAGTATTTTTGGTACTGGAATTATAACTGATGTTTTCAGATACTGTGGTACTTCTCCTATTTCTAGCGATTTATTTATTATATTAATAATAGAATCTTTGATACACGGTAGGTTAATAGAAATTTTCAATATTTTGTCCGATATTCCATCATCCCATGGTGTGGTTTCTTTTAGTTTTTTAATTACTGATACAATTTCTTCTATCCCTACACTTCTAAAATTACTCATCTTGATGGCGTTCAAATCTATATTTTCTAAGACATAATATTCTTCTAGTTCTACATCACTTTTAATACTATTAGCTATAACTTCTATGCTGCTTATAAAATACTCATTGAAAGTTTCAGCAATACTTTCTATACCTCGAACTTTCTGATTTTTGAAGTACAATTCATTTTTATTATCTCTATATTTATCCTTATATAACGACTTGAGTGTTTTCCACATTTCTTTAGGTTTATTTTTATATTCTTCTATCATTTTGCAATAGTATTCTACCTTCTTCTTCCTAATTAAAGATACTACTCTATTCCTTGTATTTTGAATTCTGCCCAGTCTTTGGTACTGTCTCCTCTTCTAGCTACTCGGTATAAGTAATTTCTGTGATCTTGAGCCCTGTTTATTTCCTGATCAAACCACTTATTTTCGCTGTGTATTTCTTTTATTGTAAATGATTTAACAGGCACATGATCTTTTATAGTTTGACTCATATTTTCCATAAATTCTTTCAATAGTATATTTACATTATCTATCTCACTATTTGATTGCCATTTCTTTTTTGTGAGATCCTTGAGAAATGAGTCTTGACCCTGTTTGCTGTGTAGTACAGTTTTATAGTCTTTATATGTAATTTCAGTCTTCTTAACTTTTTCATAATTTCGTACCTTATGAGTTTCCTGACTTAGGCCTATACCTATAACCCTATGATCAGATATGACTTCATCTAACATAGAGATGACAAATTTGTGTTTATCTATAAAATTGGTGATAACATAGTCTATAAGCGTTCGCGAGATTTTGTGTGTGTTATCTATATTACTAAATGTATTAGCTATTCTAGTGAATTCATCAATCAATTGAATCATACCATTTGCTTCTATCATACTAATTGTTTGTTTGGCATATATAGTATGTTTTTTGGATAAATCTATATTAAAATCTCCAGTGATAATTATTTTCTGGTGACCACTTTGATATAACTCTATTATTTTTTGAAGATTTCTTAAGATCTCAATTTTTTCATCCTAGGAGAGGCATAGGTAATATTGTAAACTAATCCTGTCATAGAACCATTTAATATTTGTATCGTTAAAGACCACCATTGTCTTTTAATTATTTCTGTCTGTAAAATCGTATAATTAATGCCACTTTTTATATATATTAATACACCTCCGGTGTGCCTACTATCCGAGTCTACTCTAATGATGTTATATCCATTAATGTTGACTTCCCAATCTTCTATTTCAGTTGTGAGATGGGTTTCAGATAGACCTAAAACTTCTGGTTGCCTCTTAATTATAAACTGTTCTATTTCTTCTCTTTTTGATAATATGCTCTGTGTATTGAAATATATAATAGAATTTTGTAGAGCTGCTATGTTTGACTGATTAGGCCTACTGCTATTATTTACTTTATCAGTGAGGAGCTCTGAATTCATATTATCTAAATTATCTAAATTTGGCACAATATGTCCTGCTGATGGCCTATCACTAATATTTATATGATCTCTTATATTAATCCTATCTACTCTAACTTCTACTAGTTTTTTGTATTTATAATGTTAATTATTTTGGAATATTAAAAAATCATCACAAATTTTAGAAAAAAGAAAACACAAGAACAAAAATGATTGACTGAAGAGAGATTCGAAAAGGCGACTTTCGGGTCTTAAATTGAACGTGGTAAAATTTTGCCACAGAGACATCAAATTTATTCTTTCTATTAGCCAATGTAAGTAAGACAGTCCAGAAATATGTGCAGCGTGTTTGTGAAGACTCGTCCTGGTATGTCACGTCACTGAGTACATGAATACCTTAACACGGGAAACTGGGCCTGGGCCAGAGTTGGGTAAGTTCCTCAAATAAAGGAACTAGTTCCAATTTCCATTACTCGATCCAAAAATGAACTAGTTACCGTTATAGTTCCTCAGAAAAAAAAGGAACTCAAAAGTTCCTCAAAAAATTAAGTTCCTTTAAAGTTCCTTGGAAAGTGAGCGATGAGGAGTTTTTTGTTCGAATTTGTAGTATTTTCATGGGTTTTAAAATGTTACAAACCAAAAATTCCACATGCCCCCCCTCCTCTCTACCCCTATGTTGGAACAATAAACAATTCAATGATTTTTGGATCATCATTGATAACACACTACGGTACCACAACACTTATTTTTTTAATAATAATTAGTTGATATCACGAGGACTAAGCTTATCTCCCTATGCGCATCTTGAGAATAATCTCATTCTTATTGGCTATTGGTGATGTCACCTGGCAGTGATGATTTTCTTGGAATGCATTAGCTGAATATGCAGACTGACATTTTGTTCTTTCATTTTTTTGAATTCGAGACATCAACTACGGCCATGTGATCGTATGATAAGAAGTAGACAGGGAAATACCGTGAAATAAGTCTGGAAATGAGGAGATTCAGATGGACGGCAGGGATTGGGGATTAGAATGAGTCAATAGCATGTGAGACAAAAGGGTCAAAGACAAAAATGTTTCATCTGATCATATAAACAGGCGATCACTATGCACTATGTATTCTTGAGGTACAATCTGTTAAAAAGTAACTTTAAAAAGGAACGTAAATTTCACTCCTCGTTACCGATAAAAGTAGCCTAACTTGATTCCGTTAAAAGTTACTGCTTAATAACAGGAACGCACCCCAATAAAGTTCCCGAAAAAGGAACGCGTTCCTTTTGTCAAGTTCTTACCCAACTCTGGCGTAGGCCTACTTTCATCTATGATCACATGAAGCATCCAGAAACATATTCCGTAATGTTTCTTTCACATGACACTGACGTGACGGAAATAACCGTGCAAACGTGTTTCTATTAAACGGGATTTACCGATTGGTTGAAGTGTTATGGTGGGTCATGCCATTGAATTTGTACACTACAAATTCAATGGTGATGCTTAGGATTAGCCTAAGAGTACGGTTTTAGAGTTGAAATTGCCGTTTTGTTGTACGTTTGAAACAATTGATGCACACGATTTAAACTTGCCATTTTCAGACTTGAACATTTGCTCCTCTGTTTCAATTCTTGTGTCGTGCTCTTTGTCGATATGCTTTCTTAAAGCATTGTAGGTTGCAGTTGTACTGTTACATTCCACAATTGGACAGCGAATGTTGCCTTCTGTTTCTAATGTGACTGTTTTGTGTTTAAGTAGTATGTGTTGTTTTGTAACATACTTGTTCGCAAAAACTTTTCCACAAATGCTGCATAACGACGCTGGCAATGGTTTAGACAATGACATAGCAATAGAACAGTAATGCTCGCAGTAAAACACAACCTTTAACCACTACTTTATGAGCTGTAGGCCCTGTGAGCAACGACTGTCAATTTGACGTTTGGACAAAACTGGATGACAATTTGGTGTTTACATAAACGCGGGAAACGATACCTATTTAAACACGATTGTGATTGGCTTAACGGGCGTGGCTTGAACTATTAATTTCCTCTCCTGATCCCACAGTCTAGAATGAACCGTGCCTGACCCGCGGCCTGACCCGCGGCCTGACCCTCTAGTTCAATAGTGCAGAGTGTTCAATCTTAAAAAATGAAAATGTTGATCATAATCATTAAATTCTAATCCAAAGTAAAAATCCAACGAGACTGTTTTAATTGTTGAAGGTGAGCGGTGAAAATAAAGTTAGTAACTATTCAAAAAACTGGAATACTCCCATTACCTTATCCCTAGGACAATAGCTATTGTCCTAGCTTATCCATAATGTCTTTGGTCTTATCCAATTGAGTAGGCTTTGGCCTGTGGACTTACTAATGTTTATTTCTAGGTATTTTGGGGCGAGCACATTAGTCCGGTAGATTAGGTTGAATAAAAGGAACAATTAGGGGTTTAGTGATAGAAGTGTACAAATTATAACACATGCTCAAAAAAAGGGCTACGGAGGACGGAAAATTTCGCCACCATTTGGGGGTGGCGGGGTGGAAATTTGGGAGAATTTTGATAATCATTCTTGGTCATGAAATTTCCTCAGAATGATGATATTGTTCTGATACATATTTCCACTGAGTTTGAAGAAATTTGATCAAGTATTATTTTTTTAGAAAATGAATGATTACAGAGCAAAACTGACCAATAGTGAGATTAAAGCTTGTCAATTAAAATCTACATGTTGAAAGCTATAAGAATTATATTACATGAATGAGAGAATGATTAAAGAAGGCTCAGAAATGTGAAACCAAGGTGTGTATATATATATGTATACAGGGGCGTCGGAACGTTTTCAAAGTAGGGGGGGGCAAGCTCAAAAATTGCGACCCGCGGAGGAAGGAAGTATGGGGTGCCACACATTCAATAACATTTGGGTATTTTTCAGGATAGAAGGACAAAATACTGAGAATACCAAGATGGGGAGGGGGAGATCTCAGTTTGGAAAAGAAAATGACATATAAGAACAGTTGTACAAAGGCCAGATAACGCTAAGCCTGCGACCCGCAGGGGGGCAAGGGGGAAGGACCCCTTCTGGCAGCAGTGAATTTGTTAAATTACCATTTTTTAACACGATTTAACGTGTTCCAGATGAAATTTAGATGACAAAATTAATTGTTTTGAAGAACTAGATGTGCCCAACTGATATTTGCCAAACATAGTTATTGTAACTGCAGGGTCATTCTGGCTCATTTTAGCGCCACGGGCAAGGACTAAATTATGAGCACCAAAAACTATATGCGCATAGTGAGAGTGAATGCGAGTGAGGGAGGAACCAAGCCCCGCAGGGAAATTTTTGTGAATTTATCTTTTTAAATGCGATTCTACGGGTTTGGGAATTGGACGAAATTTCTGGAATTCATGAATTCTTTTGTGTGGTGAGAGCTAGTTTTGCTGAATGGCTGATCCAAGAAAAATCTATGTCTTTCGATAACAATGCTGTTCGAATGATAACATTTTCTCCACCCAATAATGCACAAGTAAAATAGAATACGATTCATGGCATATTATTATTAATAGAATGTTACAAATGTGCGCCGATAGCGCCCCTTAAATTTGACGCCCCTGGCAGTCACCGAACGACCCTTATTGGAAGTTCCCTTTCTCCATTTCATTGTATTGTCATTGTTACGACTGTTGGAATTTTGGAAATTTACAAAAATTGTAATGAATAATTTATATCTGAAAGAAGCACTGCCGGTAGGGTTGTTTGTTGATTTCTGATAACTAATAACTACTTACCAGAGCTATCATTCCAAACAGTCCACCAAATTCCTTAAATCACACCTTTTAATATGGTTCACGTGTTCCAGATGAGATTTAGATGCAAAAATCAATTTTCTCCTAAAACTGAAGGTGCCCATCTGATATTTGATTTTCTATGTAATGTGAAATATGAATCTATGTACGATTTTATCTATCTAAATAGGTCTACATCTTTCCTACTTACTCTTTCTTCCTTTTTTTTTTTCTTTCTTTCCTTCTCTCTTCCTTCTTTTTTTCGTCTTTTCTATTTCTCGTCTTTTCAATTTTTTTGCAAGACCTTTTTCTTGCCCCCCCTTGCCCCCCCCTGGCCGAAAGTTGGGGGGGCATTGCCCCCCCTGCCCCCCCCGGTTCCGACGCCAGTGTATATATATATATATATATATATATATATATATATATATATATATATATATATATATATATTTATATTTCCCCTATATTTTCTATAAAGGTCATAATTAAGGGCAGAGGTCATGTCATCGATAGTATGCAAATGGATTTTTTTTTCCCTAGGACAATAGCTATTGTCCTAGCTTATCCATAATGTCTTTGGTCTTATCCAATTGAGTAGGCTTTGGCCTGTGGACTTACCAATGTTTATACATTAGTCCGGTAGATTAGGTTGAATAAAAGGAACAATTAGGGGTTTAGTGATAGAAGTGTACAAATTATAACACATGCTCAAAAAAAGGGCTACGGAGGACGGAAAATTTCGCCACCATTTGGGGGTGGCAGGGTGGAAATTTGGGAGAATTTTGATAATCATTCTTGGTCATGAAATTTCCTCAGAATGATGATATTGTTCTGATACATATTTCCACTGAGTTTGAAGAAATTTGATCACGTATTATTTTTTTAGAAAATGAATGATTACAGAGCAAAACTGACCAAAAGTGAGATTAAAGCTTGTCAATGAAAATCTACAGGTTGAAAGCTATAAGAATTATATTACATGAATGAGAGAATGATTAAAGAAGGCTCAGAAATGTGAAACCAAGGTGTGTATATATATATAGTTTTCCAGTATAAAAAGAGTCAGTATATATAAAGAGGACAGAGGTCTATGTCAATCGATAAGTAATGCAAGATGATTGATTTTTTCACAAAATACAATATTTTCGAGATATATTTATAACATGTTACAAGAAGAAAAACATGTTTTCACATAACCACTCCGTCGATAAAGATTACTGAAGAAAGGCTCACCGCCCAATTACCACCCATGCCACCCCCAATTCGCCGTTCTCCGTATAGCCTATTTTGTTATGCTATATTTCCTGAGCATGCGATGAAATTTGAACGCGTCATATCACCAAACCCTATCGAGTGAGAGGTCAAAGAGTCAAAACTCAAAGGTCAATCAATTGGTCATTTGCCGGTCCAATAATTATTGTTTTTGACGAGAAATTATTTTTCAACAATACATTAATAGCATAATCTATGATTTTTTTTTGAATTACTACCCCAATACAAAAAAGTCATGGCCCACCCCAAAATTTCCACCCCCAGATGGTTTCAAAATTCGCCGTCCTCCGTAGCCTATTTTTTGAGCTATTTTTCTGAACAAGTGGTAAAATTTATACACTTCTATCACTAAACCCCTGTTTGTTTCACTAATCTACTGGACTATTAATGAACTAGGCAAACGCAGAATATGCGTTGTATGATGAGCATGAGCGAGATATCTATAAAGTAATCTAAAACTCTACACACCTTGATCATATAAAATATACTTCATTCGATACCAACGAATCTAGGCAGCGGTGAATCTATCACTGCAACATTTTTCTGCTTTTATTTATGTCTACTCGATGAAAAAATAACATGTATACGGTACCATTATTTTCTAAAATCTAAAATGGAAATCTACAATTATTATCAAGAGATAATCATCCATATATGGCACAGTGTAGAAGAATACGAGCTGGACAGAAAATGCTCAAACATTTCATGCATTCAGTCACGCGAATAGCTGCATAAGACAGGAATTAGATGAGCGTTAGCGAAGATTTCCACTCAAGTCTTACGAAGCTCTGTCTGTCTGTCTGTTTTGTTTGTAAGCACTGCACAGGTCACAGGGTTTGACCGATCGACATGAAACTTTTTTGTATACGCAAGCCTATCCAACTTAGAACCCTATAGTTTTTGGGTCAAATCTGTTGAACCATTTTTCTGAGACATCATCTCAAAGTTTCTAAAAACCCCATAAGATAAGGCTGGGTGGAAAAAATTGAGAAATAAAATCTCGCCAATATAATTGAAATTTTCCTCAAATGTGAACATGGAAATTATACACATAACTCAAAATTTGTATGCAATTCGGACAAGCCGTTTCGACGAAATAATGTAATACCGGTACATGTTTTTTTCATTGAATAGATAGAAATAATAGCAGAAAAATGTTGCATTGTTAATTCACGGCTCTCTAGATTCGTTGGTATCGAATGAAGTTCATTTTATAGGATCAAGGTATATAGATTTTTAGATTTCATTTTCTAGATACCTCACTCATCTTACAACGCACATTCTGCGTTTGCCTAGTATTACAAGGAAAACGCAATATATGCCTTGTTGACAGAGCGATATGGGCATATTTCTATGAAATGTAGGCCTAATGGAAAGCTATCTTATGTACCTTGAGTTCGAAGCAATTATGTCACCGCCTTCCTGTTTTATAGACGTGTTTTTTAATTTCCTAATAAGTTTCTGTTGGCATTGATTCATGTGGAGCATTCATCATAACGGCTAATCTGATTCGTGTGGAACATCGGAATCATCGGAATCATTATTATATCAAGATTCCGTGAAAATTTAAATCTATTCGAAAGGAAGATTTTTTATTTATTTCCGAATTTTCTCCTCTGGGTGATTCCTTTTTCTTTTTTTTTTAATTACGAAAATATCGAAATGGTTTTTCTCAGAAGTGGTGCAACCGATTGCGCCTCAAAATACTTGTGTCTACCAAGTTTCAACTGAATGTTTACGTGCGTTTGACATGTGCAGTGCGAACAAAAAACACTTTTCTCGAGTAGGTCTACGGCGGAGAAATTGAGTCTTTGCTTCGCTCATTTATTATTACTAGGAAAACGCAGAATGTACGTTGTGAGATGAGCGTAGAAGTATGGAAATCAAGGATTAAAAAATACTCTGTCAGCTCAATCTACATCTACAGACCTTGGATTACTTCAAACGCTGAAAAACATTACCTGCAACTTGTTGCTATTTATAGAGCAACCTGTTGCATATATACTTTGCATTACATGTTTTGATCCTGATATTCGATGGAATATATAATTTTATTGCGTTTTCTTCATTATATCTCATCCGATTGTTGTACAAATTATTGAAAATGTGTATGATAGTTGTTTTCATATTCTGTGTGAATTTGAAAGCTTTTGAAAAATTTTCGTTTTGCAAGTAATTTTCCCCTGGGTTATTCTTATGGGGATTTTCCAAACTTTCCATTTTGTTTCAGGACAAACCGTTCAACCGATTTCTCTGAAAAACAATCCCAATCTATTCTGGTGTGAGGCCAATATTGAATAAAAGTTTGCAGTCGATCAGTCAATTTTCCTGACCTGTATGCCGCGCACAAAAGTACAAAAAAAAATGAAAAAAATAAAATTCGGTATATGAAATGGAAGTCTTCGCTACGCTCATCTAACAATAAGTCGGCCATGACCGCTTCCTTCCCACTATCCTTCCCATTACCCAAGAACCAATTCATCTCATCATCCCAATAATCATCCATCCAACGCCATTATCTGCGCTATCATAACAGCTGTGCGTCGTTAAACACAATATATTTATATATATTTAATTAATAATTGCACGCATGGTGAATGGTGACACTTGTTGCTTGGATTCAATTGCTTTCTTAATAGCTTCGAGTGATTTAAAAAATATACATAATTTTCTTACATAAAAACAAAATGGCTGATCCGATTCGATTGAAAGTTCGGAATAATGTTCATCATTATTATATTGAAATTCCATGAAAATTTGAATACTTTCAAAAGAAATATTTTTTATGAATTTTCTCCTGCGGGTTATTCTTATGTGGTTCTTAAAAACTTTGAAATGAGTTTTCTCAGGAGCGGTGCAACCGATTGTGCCTGAAAACTCCGCAGTATCGAAATAGATGACGGCACTTGTGTGTGCCAAGTTTCAAATGACTTTGTTCTTTCGTTAAACCTCTGGAGAGCGAACAAAAAAACAAAAAAACATGTACATTTTTCCGAGCTCGGTGAAATTGAGTCTTCGCTTCGCTCAACCAATAATCACTTCTCATTTTTATAAATTGTTTTAATGTAACTGTAACTTTTCCCTCCAAGTTATATTACATCTACTAACATTACTAATACTATCTGTTTAATACTACGTAATACGTATTACATTACTTAGTTTGGTAATTTTATTGTGACACTATCGCCAAATGGTGTTTGATTTTCGATTTTTTAGTGTTTTCTGAAAGATCTTGTTTATATCTTTCAGAAAAATTTGCGGGAGGTTTAGAATTGTTGGTTTTTCTAGTTTTGGAACTGGCTTGAATCTGGTGGTTTTTGCGTGTTGTTTGGTAGATGTGGTGCTGGAGGGGATGATTTTTTGGATACTAGTATTGTGATTTGTGACCCTTGATATAATGTACGTTGCTTTTCTGTCCCTTGAAAATGTGGAAACTGTACCTCGATATAGTGTGCCTTGAATAGATGTGTGTCCAAGTGGAGAAACTGTGCCTTGAAAACATCCGAGGTTTTGCTGTACTTTGTTTTGTGACACTCGAATTGTATGAAGTGTACTTCAATATACTGTACTTCAAATTAACGAAAACCCAGTTGTGGATATAGTGTCCCTTGATTTGGTGTACCCTGTATAAAAGCAGAACGAGCTCTCATATGCAGAAAGTGTCTCTTGATATTGTGTACTTTGCTTTTCTGTCCCGTTTTGTTCGGCGCATGCGCACTACCTGAATTGAAATATTTGAATATTTGAAATATTCTTAGGTGCTTCTCAATACATCGCTGCTCTATAAGTTGCATATGTTTCAGGGGTTTTTAATGCCATCGAACCAAAGTTTTATTGAACTGTACGGATTGCCTTTGGACTGGTCATGTCTATAGAATGCAGTACCGGCACCTATATAAAAACTACAGATAATTGAATTTTGAATTATATAGAATCGAATGTATCATAAACCTCATTAAAATCAATTGGAACAACTTGAAAAAAATAGTTACAAATGTATATGTATGTATATTATTAAAGGCTTTGGTAGTCACTATTTTATCAAGTCATCGTAACATGCCTAGCTACTATTGGTTTCGGAAAAACCACGTTTAAATAATTATGTTATAAGAACTAATCACTTAATTACATTTTAATACATTTTCGATACTGATACTGGCTCAGATTACGTGTATAATGATAACAAATGGATGTTTTGAAGATGATTATGTATGGCCTAAGTAGAATTGCAGAATGATGCATTAGTTCATCTTACATTGATAATTCACTCTACGGCAAAGTACAGTTTATCAAAGTACACTATAACCCGAATTGAAGTAACTTACAGTATACCAAGGGACAGAAAACAACATACACTACACACTAAACACATATCGAGGTACACTAAATCAAAGGACAGTATAACCACATTGAGGGACAGTATATCAAGGGACCCAATATATGGTCCCGATTTTTTGTGGTTTGGTTAGGGGGGTAGGTTGATGCCGTTGCTGGGGAGGGGGGGGGGGGGGGGGGGTGGAGGGTGTAATATGTCGGTTAGGTTTTTAACGTTACTCAAGAGTTAATTAACAACATACAACACATATTTAATTAGAATTAATATATTTATTTACTTGAACACATTATATAGAAGTTACAACATAGAGGCGAAACATTACATTTTATTTATGGCGATATGACGATTATGTCAAAGTTTTCGACGAGGGCAGTTGGGGGGGTTCTAAAGGTCAGGGTGGGATTTTGTACTTATGTGTGCTGCTGTGGTCGGTGCCTCTGCCATCACTGCCATCTCTCGTATCGGCTGGAGAATTGATGTCCGAAAGATGATGTTGAATTTTAATTCATGTTCGTCGAATACCGATTACATTATATCACAAATTTTCTTTTTCTTTTATTTTTCGGGAACTCACTCGTGGTTACATTACTATTTTCTCACACGTTTTTCTTTTTCTTTTATTTTTCGGGAACTCACTCGCGGTCATCTGTTTTCTGTTTAACAACGTTTGGCACGACATGCCTGTATCACTCCTCGACAAGTTTTTTTCTGAATATTCACTTACATTTTTCTTCCCAACTTCTTCTTGGTCCAACCCCCAAGTATATTATAATATTGAAACTAAATTTTGATTGGTTGCTATGGGCCCAAAAGCAGAGTTCTGATTGGTCGTATTTAGCTCAGATTATGAAAATGTTTGTAGTTAAAAACATACTCTCCCCGGTTGACACTTGATATTTAACAAAGACTGAATTTATGGCTAACTTAAAATGTGTGATTTTTTTAAAAATTGTGCAGATCAAAAATGTTCTGGACTGAAAACCCATGACATCTACCCTTATGCAAAAATAATAACAATTTAATTTAATAGCTTCCATATGCTTGACTGAATACCACCACTCTTAGCTCTCTTTTGTCTTGACCTGGCACCTTAGAGTGCTAGACTGTCACCAACACATGCAAGACCACACAACGTGAGAAAACACTAAATTACTAAATATTGAAACCATAAATCTGTATGTAACCATTGAGTTTGTAGTTATAACTACAAACTCAATGATGTAACGTTACAGGTTAGTGGGGGAGGTTGGGGAAAAACACAAATATTCGTGCTCAGTGTCTCGGTAAATTTACCCTTAGTTTTATAGCCATACACATAAGTATTTGTAATTTTATGTATTTTGCTAGTATTCCCACGAAATTAAATACTATGGAATAAAACGTATTATTTTGGGTTGTATGTAAGAAGTAACCTATGGCTGTATTTGGTGCTACTTATTTTCGTAGGTTGGCAGTATAAACCTGGTGGCTTGATGTTGGTAATTGCCTACGTGAAATCATGATCAAATACCTCTATGATCATGATGAGTGATGATTTGGTATTTTAAATGCATTGGTGTTCTTATTATTTCTTTGAACTGTCAATTAGTATAAGTTAAAGATTATTTTAAGATTGTGTGTTAATTTTTTTACATCGCAAAGATATTGGTGCTATATGCCTAGCTAGCATAAGCAGCTAAATATAGGGGTTTAGGGTAGGACTATCTTGTGATAGAAAGTGAGGTTATAAACATTGGTCGTGGCCCAGCATTGGTTTTGTCATTGGCCCAAGTCTGTATCCTTTCAGTTTATATAATACTGATTTGATATAATCTATCAAGCTGTTCAGCAAGCCGCCACAATGGGAGCCTTCGGGCAACGATTCGAGCCAGAGTGCCAAGTTTCTTGTGGCATTTGTGGCACAGATGAAGATGCCAGATCCCGATCCTGCAAAATTGGCAGACTTCAAAGCGCTCGTCAACAATTTAACAAGTGTTCTCGAGAACATTTGGTACAAATCTCCAAATCCCCAAGAATTGATGTTCTCATGTCTTTTATTGGTGTACGAAGCCATCACAGAAACAGGTTAGTTTGCACGCCCTCAAATATGCCCAGGGGGAATGTCTCGGTATCCTGTCTTATACTGGCAAATGAGGCCGATATCATTCGCACTTCTTTAAAAGAATCGGCCTGAACGTTCAATTGCTAATTGAAGTAATGGACGAGTGTCAAGTGTGCCAGATAGATTGAAGGCTTATCCTGAATGTCACTGTCAGTGGAGCGTTTAGGCCTAGGCGCACTAGGCGCGCGCCTAGGGCCCCGGATTTTGGGGGCCCCCAAATTCCTTTTTTTGATATATCTTTGTTTTCAAATTATTCAATATATTTGTAACCTTTCGTACTAAAAAATAAAATAAAACGCGATATACACTATTTGTTCATAACTGCTACCATATGTAATATGCTGCATTCAATCAAAATAGTCCATAGTCGGTTATTTCAAGTGTTCCCTTTACGTAACGTATATTTGCTTTCTGCGCATTGTGAGGGCATTGTCTATAGCCATTGTCAACTCTCAAACGAGCGCCTTGCATTCAACAGAAAATGCAATGAGTCATAGATTGGTCGCTGTTTCTGGGCTGTATACTTACATTTCAGTATCGCTCTAATGTTCGTCGACTTTTAACACAGCTTAAATATAAAATTAAATGAAGTTAAATATATAATAAGTCTATTCATTTTTAGTAATTTTTTCACGAGGTATGAAATTATACGGTATACTATATAAACATGATTTTTTTTCTACTAAAAACGTCAAACTCCTCTATTTCCCCAAATGTACATGTAGGGGGGAGGAGGGGCCTCAGAATCAGATTGCGCCTAGGGCCCCATAAAAGCTAAATGCGCCACTGGTCACTGTTGATACTGATCACTACCGTACGACTTTTTTTGACTTGATCTTTAAAATACTTTTTTTTGTTACGGAATAGTTTTTTGGGGTAAAAGTAGAACAATTACCTTATTTTTAAACAACTAAAACTTTAAGCTACCGAATCCGTGAAAAAAAAGCAAGTCACCACACTTCAAAATTCTGATACCCAACGTGGCAAGTGCACTGGCAGGTGTGTAAATGATATTTTGGTGCCAACGCGTGCGACTGTATTGTTTGTAGATGCTCCGTGCCCAGCTCTGGCTGCAGTACTACAGTTAGTGCCACCGCAGCGCATCACAGAGGCCGCCCGGGCGCTTGTGTTTGCTCCGGGCGCTACGAAGGCAGGGCTCACCATCACACTCCACACGCTGTGCGAGTGGCTGCCCGTCTGGCCGCAAGCCACGCACCTCAGTCGTTGGATCACGGCGTTAGTAGACGCGTTGTGTCAGGACGGGAAGACTGCTGTCGTGTCGGGGGTCGCTTCCAACGTGATTATTAAACTCATAAGCGTCTTGTATCTACCTTTCTTACGTCCAGGTGCTCTCGAAACTGCCCAGTGTTTGATACATTATGCAGACTCGGAAATTATTAAGGTATGAGCACTTTTATTTTCAACATCTTCAATTTAGAGTATAAATCAAACTTAGATTGCTCATTGATGCGCTGAGCCTTAGTGCGGGAGACCGCGGCTCAATTCCCTCCCTGGTCAACCATCCTGACAGGTGGGTAAGGGTTACTTAGGGTGACCATCCGTCCCGGAAAACCGGGATTGTCCCGGATTTCCATCTCTTGCCCCGGTGTCCCAAAAATGTATTTCGGGACACACATTTGTCCCGGTTTTGGCAATAGAACGAAATTCCCAATCATTGAGTTAATAATTCTCGTAAAATGGGGAAGTTACGTAGCTTTGTCAATACTTTCAACAGTTTACACATCATATGAAGGTACAAATAATTTGATGTTGATTATTCAATACAGTATATAGTTTTTTTGGGGGAAGGGGCCCATGTGACTCCTTTGCCCCGGGGCCCAAAATTCCTGGTTACGCCACTGAACGCTGTTTCATTCCCTTTATAACTTGCCGTGCGAGCGCGGCAGGCTATACGACTGTCAGAAAAATCATAACCACCCACGTAACTATAGAGACTACCCCCCTCGTAGGTGACAAGTCTGGACCTGTGGGTCTGTGACATACACTGTGTGCACAGGACGAATCAACACATTTATTTATTACTTAATTTAGTTCTTATTCAGTGCGGCTCAGTGTTGGTTTGATTTAGCTACTGTTTGGGTGTATTTTGATGTGATCATGTGTGGATACCATGGATTAACAATTAAGATCGGTGGGTAGATTTTACATATTTTCCTTACATATTTTATTTATTCATTACAGATTGTTCATAAAACAGGTGGTAATGGTTACTATACCTAATGAAATTACAGTCAAACATACTCGATATAATTATACTTCATTTTTTTCTTAGCTCTCTTCTTAAATCACCAATCTTTGTTATGTTCTAGATATCTTCTTCCAATTCATTCCATAAATAAATTCCACAGATAGTATACTAGATAGTAGAGCAGTTATGCCAAAATATATACCATATTATTTGATATTATTAAATGTTTGCCATTTTGTATTTTTTATCCCCCACCATTCTGCCAATGCAATCCAAATTCACTCACTACAACACATATAAATTAACACCTTTTTATAAAAAATCCCTGCGTGGTATATTGAGGGGGGCCTTACCCCCCCCCCCCCCCCCCCCCCCCCCCCCCGGTCACCGACTTCGCAATATATTCTCTCCTAATTTTTTTTTTCCCGGATTTTTTTTCCCCACTTATGGTCACCCTAGGGTTACTGAGATGTGTGGTCGAGTGGCTAACACGCTGAACCGTCATTCAGGAGACCGGGGTTTGATTCCCGCCATGGTCGACCATCCTGACAGAGGTTTCTCGTGGTTTCCCTTTGTCATCCAGTTGATAGTGGGATGGTTCCAAGTAATAACAGGCCACGACTGACTCCTTCCCACTATCCAAAAACACTTAATGAAATGACCTTTCATCCCATCATCTCATGTATCATTCACGGGCGCCAATAGATCGTAGTCGTCAGCAGAATGAGCTGTTAAACACAATAAATATATATATATACTATATACCTATATATAAAGAGGCAGGTGGAGCAGTAGGTAGTGCTCTCAACTGTCATTCAGGAGTTGGATTGCTGTTATGTCTGCTCTGTCGTTGAAGTGAGTACTAGGATGGTTCCTTGAGACCAGACCACGACCGATTCCTTCCCTCTGTCCGATACGCTTGCTGTCATCCCATCTTCCTGTCGCCTCGTTCATGATTCACCGAGGCGAAACGTCCCAGTCAGGCCTATCATTACACTACGTCTTCGTTGAACATTATATTTAGACAGCCGCCCCGTTGGCTACTTGTCAATTATCGCTCGCGGTAGTAACTGAAGTCACCGTTGGGCGTGAGTTCGAGTCCCGCGTAAGGCATGGGTTCTTGTAAACGTTCTTTCACATATCATCACTTCACCTTTTCATTATCATCCGCTCATTCGTACCCCCGTATAATCTAGCTGTTGGTGGGGTCGTTAGCAACATTAAAAAAAAATATATATATTCAGACAATAATAAGAATCACTAACAAATGTGTGTATATTGGGCCTATAGAATTCAAGTCAACATTTGAAGAAAAAAAAAATTCTTGTTCTAACAGGTGTTTTATCTTGCCTCTCTTCATAGAAAATAACTGAGTTTTCCGATTACAGATTTGTATAACTGAAAAGATGCCTGCCTTGATAAATCATCTGAAGAGAGAGAACTCTGCGTCAAGTTCCAAGTGTATTCAGTGGCTATTGGCTGTGAAACAGGTGAGTGCAGTGTTACCAACAACGCAAAACACATTCTCCAGCAAAACTAGATTCATGCAACATATATTTGGTCGAGGGAAGATATGCATGGTTAGGGGGAAGATATGCATGGTTAGGGGGAAGATATGCTTGGTTAGGGGGAAGACATGCATGGTTAGGGGGAAGATATGCTTGGTTAGGGGGAAGATATGCATGGTTAGGGGGAAAATATGCATGGTTAGGGGGAAGATATGCATGGTTAGGGGGAAGACATGCATGGTTAGGGGGAAGATATGCTTGGTTAGGGGGAAGATATGCATGGTTAGGGGGAAAATATGCATGGTTAGGGGGAAGATATGCATGGTTAGGGGGAAGATATGCATGGTTAGGGGGAAAATATGCATGGTTAGGGGGAAGATATGCATGGTTAGGGGGAAGACATGCATGGTTAGGGGGAAGATATGCTTGGTTAGGGGGAAGATATGCATGGTTAGGGGGAAGATATGCATGGTTAGGGGGAAGATATGCTTGGTTAGGGGGAAGATATGCATGGTTAGGGGGAAGATATGCATGGTTAGGGGGAAGATATGCATGGTTAGGGGGAAGATATGCATGGTTAGGGGGAAGATATGCATGGTTAGGGGGAAGATATGCATGGTTAGGGGGAAGATATGCATGGTTAGGGGGAAGATGAGTTTTATAACCTCAAACTTGCTGTGTTGAAAACATTATAGGCCTAATTAGGCCATGTACAGTCACGTTCAACAAATACTTGAAGGGCCGAATGAAATAATCACTCTTTACAACAGTCATGGTTACGCCCCGTACGTAATCGATGTCTACTATCACGAGCTGATAACGTGGAAAGCTCCCATTTCGCCCCCGAGGACTTGATTTGTAACGTTGGGGCAAGAAATGTTTTCCTGAGACGATTGTTGGATATGATTGAGGACAAAGTATTCGACGCACCCTCCCGTGTGGCGTACTAGGTACGGGCTGGGCCGTCTCTTTTCCATTCTTATTTGTGTATTTTCTCAAATCACTGCTTATTTTCCACTTTATCCTGGGTGCTAATATTTTCTCCGGTATTTAGAGGGCATCTCGTCACGTTCTACAAAACAACACTCGGTAGAGCAGCGATCGGTGTACCCAAGGAAAGTACTCGGGAAATAGAACAAGATTGAGAGCCATAGAATGAGACCGGCAAACCAATGCAACCCTCAATGCACCTTGGTCCTGCCATTGACTTGTATAAAGACCCATTCACAACCAACTTCAACTCAAACTTAAGCTCAAACTTTAAAACTTTATTTGAGTTCACAACTAAAAGTTGAAGTCAATGCGATAACATCAGCTGTTGTTCACGCCGCCATTTTACAGTGTGGGATTCATGTACAACCTAACCTAAGATTGTATAATGCTTGTTGTATATCTTTTTTGAGTAAATAAAATTTGCTAGGCCTATATGTCGTACAACTTTAGGTTGGGATTGTTTTTCAGAAAAATCTGTCGAACGGTTTCGAAGCAAAACAAACTGGCAGCGGATATGAAAATGTTCTTGAAACTGGTGTTGAGCTTTTTTTTTTTTTTTGACGCAAAAATTTGTCGAGATTCTATTTTACGTTCCTAGATTCAGGTGGCAGTGACTGATTATGATTGGTTCCTCCTAAAGTCAGACTTTATCTTTCAGTCAAAATGTTTGGCATGATCATACTTCGAGGTAAATGTCAATGAAGTCAGTGACTACGTATATCACACAGTCGGGAAACGGTTTAGTCCAACCGGTTCAGGCTGAAACGGTTTACAGATGGTGATATACCTGTCGGTTTTGGTGTATAACACTTGAGTTCCAATCCAGTTTGGCAAGTGAATTGGAGAACTCGATACGATTGATATACACGTCAAACCGATTTAGGGTAACCTTGAACGCGAGCGATAAATCGATCCAGCTCCGTTATCGATTATACCGACTTACGGCACCAATATCCAATATACTACCAATATATTGACTTACGTAAATACTTAAAATGGCTGGCGCTGAAACGTTTTGACCGCAGTTTTGCCAAAGTGTTTCTGAATCATTGTGATATACACTCATTTGTTGAACCGTTTCAGCGTGAACCGGTTTGCCTAAACCGTGTGATATACGTGGTCAGTCAACTTGTTATGAACACTTGTACGGACATGCATAGTACGAACAGTAAGTTGGAGTTGAAGTTGGTTGTGAATGGGCCTCTACATGTTGTGTCATTGTTGCAGATAGGCCCAGAGTTTGCTGTCCCTGGCAAGGTGGGACTGGCTAACCTGGGAAACACCTGTTACATGAACAGCGTTCTGCAAGCCCTCTTCATGTCCACTCAGTGAGTAGTAACATCGGCTCTATTTTCAGAGCACAACATTTTAGTGTATATCTCGTTATAAAACAGTGTAACCTACAGAGGCTTACTTATTAGATGAGCGTAGCGGAGATTTTCACTGAACTCTTACGGACCGACTGTGCGTTTTTTTTTTTTTTTTTTTTTTTTTAAACACTGCACAGGTCGGGTTTGACCGGTCAACATGAAACTTTTTTTATATGCAAACTTATCCAACTTGGAACTGTATAGTTTTGAGGTCTAATCGGTTGTACCATTTTTGAGAAACATCATTTAGAAGTTTCTAAAAACCCCATAAGATTTGGCTGAGCGGAAAAAATTGAGAAATAAAATCTCTTCAATATGATTCAAATTTTCCACAAATGTGAACACAAGAATAATATACATGAATACAAATTTGGTTTGATATTCGTACCAGCCGTTTTGGAGAAAATAATATAATAAATGTATTTTATTCATCGGAAAGATAGAAATATTAGTTTAAAAATGTTGCATTGTCGAAGTCACGGCTTTCTAGATTCATTGACATCGGATGAAGTTCATTTCAAATGATCAAGGTTTGTAGAGTTTTCGATTATACTTTATATAGACATCTCGCTCATCGTACAACGCACATCCTGCGTTTGCCTAGTAATAATTAATACAATTGAGTAAATATGTGAATTGTGTGAAAGGGAAAGAGAGAACAGCAGCTTACTGAGGTTCAAAAGTAGATAGGCCTGGACAGCTGTTGATAGAAGTTGAATAAGTTAGCGTATATAAAGAAAGTTTCATGTTGATCGGTCAAACCCTGCGACCTGTGCAGTGCCCGCAAACAAACAAAAAACACACAGACAAAGCTCTGTAAGAGTTGCTAACGCTCATCTAATTACTCTTGTTTTATCCAGTATCCGGAGTATATTTGAAACGGTGCGCGAATTAATGAGTTTATGCACAAGCAGTTGCAATCAGGGTTGGCAAGTGAATACCCAGCCCAATTAAACCCAGTGTTCTTTTCCGGTATTACCCACCTTGAAAAATCCGGTTCAACTACCCCTCAAATAACGCGCTTTTCAATTCTATGCATTACTTATTATTTAAATGTTAGTTCTCCATCCAATTACCAGATGACACTAGTGGGTAGTGGTTGAGACTTCAAAGCCTCTAACCCAGCTTCTCTCGTAGTTACCAATTAAAATTCCAAACTAGAACTTTTCCATCTATTGTATTTTAATCTCTCTTCACTTAACAAAGTAATTTTATCAAGACATCATTATATAATTTTTTTTCAATTGCGCATGTGATATTCATTAAATTATAATACACGTGTGACTTTGTGTTTTTAAAATTAAAACCCAATGAACCCTGTTTTTTTTTTTTTTTTTTTTGGAAATACCCGGGCTGGGATTTGAAAACAAAGAAATGGGATTTTGCTTTCCAAATTTAGATATTTAAAAAAGAGAGATAGATAATGAAAGAAGAAGAATCTCTCCATTCTGTCTTCTGAATTGAATAAATAGCATAATTTACAGTGTCCATGTGTAGCATAGTAGACTCAATTATAACTTTGAAAAAATGTATTTTTTACCTATTATAAGCTAAGATTCCCATATTTTAAGCCGATGGTGAGTTTTGAACTTCAAATCATGGCAAAAACTCTCGGTTTATATTTGGGACAGTACTTAGGGTGACCATATTAAAAAAATGAAAATCCGGGACAACGCCAAGACATGGATATAGTCAAAATCATTTGTTCCAAATTTTATTAGGGGGGAGAGAAGACGAGGCTCAACAGCCCCGCAGGGGAATTTTTGGGAATTTGAAGTCTTCTAGTCATTCTCTAGATGTATTTTCTATTCATATAAAATCAAGAATATATATTTTCTATTGTAATTGCATACAACTTTATACTCTGAGGATGTAGCAGACACATGTTAATGATAGAAAGAAAGGTATTTGAATTTGATCTGCAATTTAAAAATTGATTCAACAAATATCACAGTTTTTTAAATTTAAAACGAAAATAAATTATGACTAGATGAGTTTTACCGAAATGAAAAATACACAGATAGGCCTATTTATATATCTTCCGTTTTTTTGAAAATCAGGGATAATTATTCACCCAACAATTGGGAAGTCTGTTCTTTTGAAACCGGAAAGTGAAACCGGGACAAATACATGTCCCAAAATAACTTTTCGGGACACCGGGACAAAAGATGGAAATCCGGGACAATCCCGGTTTCTCGGGACGGATGGTCACCCTAGACAATACGGTAATAACTCTGAGGTTTGCTCAGGTTTTGTCTGGATGTTCTGAACGAGGTGTGTGGCGGGTCCCGGCCCGTGCTGAGCCGGCTGCAGGAGCTGTTTGCGCTGCTGCGTCACTCGCGCCGCCCGGCCGTCGCGCCCCGGGCCCTCATGACCGCCGCCTGCCCGCCGGCCTTCAGCCCCGGCGATCAGCACGACAGCTCCGAGTTCCTCATGTAAGCACACAACAAGAGGCAGTGTTGGGGAGGAACACGTTCATTTGTTGATGAACTTTTATATGAACGCGTTCGTTTTTTACATAATGAACGTGAACTTGGTGAAAGTTCCTTTTTCGGTCATGAACTTTTCAAAAGTTCAAAAGTTCGCCGGTGAAACGTTTTTTTCAAACGAGTAGTACATTTTTCCCTGACGATTGTACTTGAGTGAGAGAGAAGGAGATGGACGAGGGTTTCTGACCAATCCGAAATTTGATTTTTTTTTCTTCAAAGTCCCTTCTCATTTATCCTTCTCCTCACAGTAGCTATATAATACTGTCCGGTGGTCCAAATTGACGTTAAAAGCAATGAAAAATCGCGAAATGAACTTTCACGTGAACTAATGTAGGCCTACTTTTTACACGAACTTGAACTTTTCAGAATAGCATATAGAAAATGAACTTAAACTTTTGAAAAGTTCATTCTCACAGTAATGAACTGAACTTTTGAAAAGTTATTTCTAAAAAGGAACTTCCCCAACACTGACAATAGGAATAGAGTGGCAGAGCCCTGGACCCTTACCGCAACCGCCACTCGAAACAACGTCCTAGTTCCAAGAGGCTAGGACTTGGATTGGTTTCTAATGCTTAGGCCATGGCAACATGTCTAGTATTCGGGTATTTCCATTGTTGTTGGCACAAAATACTAGCACTGCTTTAACTAAGGCACATTTTTGCGATCTACGTGACCTTGACTTTGTTATTACAGTGAAACCTCTATGCATCGTTCCCAGATCCATCGTTTTCCTGCTTGTATCATTCATTTTTTCTTACCCTACTCCCATACAATTTTCCTGGATGGATCGTTTTCCTGCATGGATGGTTTTATTTTCATGGTTTTTGTGATGACGATATGAGAGATGGATGATAGATGATGATACATTGTAGAAGCTAGTGATGAGGTGGGTACAGGTTGGAGTAAAAACATAAGACAGCACAAAAACACACACAAAATGGACTGGACATGAGTGCTGGGAGGTAGGTTCCACAAGAGTCAACAAACGCAAGTTTCCCACAGTTACCTTTTCCACGGACTCTGAGGGAAATAACCATCAGGCGAAAATCACAGGAACATTAATAATAAAAAATTAGAACTTACAACATGTTTCGATCTCTTTGGATCTCATCAGGCAAGTGTATTATTTATTCAAAACATTCCTTCCACTCACAGAAACAAACTGCAAACTACTTCCTTGGTCTGACACCAGAGTGCACTGTCTGCACACAGGATCCACTGTGTATTGTGTGTTTTTGTGCTCTGTCTCATGTTTTTCCTCCAACCTGTACCCACCTCATTATTCCTCATATCACTAGCTTCTCCTACAATGTGCCATCATCCATCATCCATCTCTCATATCGTCCATCAGATAAATATATTTCCAACAATGAACTGGGTAAAAGGGCAAGAAAGAACAGCAGCTCACCGAGGTTTATAAGTTGAAATACTCATAGCAGAGAGAGATTGCCTTGTTCACGGTCGAGTAGTGGCAGTGTTGATGATGTTGAAGAACGGCTGCTTGTTCAGGTGTGACGTTCACCGTTCCGTGTGGAGATAGGACAGGAGAGTCCGGTGTGAACCAGGACTGGTGGGGTCGGTGTGATCTAGGAGGTTGGGGGGGAGAGGGCGTTTTGAGAGAGACTTTGGGTGGAGAGCTCTCGCTCTCTCTCTGGGTTGAACTCGAGAATGATAATTAGATGAGCGTAGCGAAGATTTTCATTCCATATACCAAATTTTTTTTTTTTTTTTTTTTTTTTTTTGTGTGTAATTTTGTACGCGGCATACAGGTCAGGAAAAAGTTTCAATCAACTCGGAACTTTTTTTTCAGATTGGTGTTATACCAGAATATGTTGGGATTGTTTTTCAGAGAAATCGGTCAAACGGTGTCTCCGGAAAAAATAAGGAAAGTTTGGAAATTCCCCATAAGAATAGGCCGGGGGAGAAATACTTGGGAAACCAAAATTTTCCAAAAGTTCTCAAATTTATACTGAATGTGGAAAGAACTATCATACATATTTTAAGCGATTTATGGAACAATCGGATGTGAAATAACGAAGAAAATGCATTTTTAATGTACTTTTTTTTACACATCAATAAAAGCAATTAAAGCAATTAAGGAACTATTGAATGTGAGCAACAAGTGTCGCCAATAAATTAAAACGATTGAAATCTGTGATGGATATGAAGAAGGCACTGGTACCATTGTTGGGAGACCAAGGTCCATATACCGACAGACAGCCGCGGTTTTTAAAACCTTTGAAGTGATCTATGGCCTGTATATGTACATTGAGCTGACCAAATATTCTTAATTCTACATTTCCATACTTCTAAGCTTATCTCACAACGCATATAAGGCGTTTTCCTAGTGTAAATAAATTGGAAAATAAACGATGTCAATCTATAAGAATATGTGGATCTGATTGGATGCAAGGATTTTCAAGTGACTTGTTTGTATTTGTTCCAGTTATTTGTTAGATAAGCTACACGAGGAAGAGAATGCGTCTGTCAGCATTCAGTCGGAGGAGAAGGTGGCGGTGGAAACGATGGACTGCGGCTCGGCCGAGAAGCCAAGGTCGCGATCTGTCTCGGCCAGTAGCAACTGTGAGTAGTGACGGGCGCATGCAAATATTCCACGGAAAATGTGCCCTATGTTTAAATAAATCCCCATATTCAGGGAATTTATTTTTCGAAAATGAGTTCAGCAGTTACATAATTGATTAGGCCTAGATACTGTATTGTCCCGACTATAAGCCGACCCCCAAACTTTTAGATCGACAATTGAAAAGAGGGTTTCTCTCCTTTTAAATCATCACTCTTCCGAGTTGGAATTTAGTAAATTTCGTATTGCGTGCGTGAGGGAGCTATGCCAGCTGCGTGTGAGAAACCGTTGAGAGGGGCCTCACGATCACGGCTAGTGCCGATGACGCGCGATCGTCACATGGCCTGCCTACTCGTCACTTCTGACAAGACAATGCAGCTAATAGCTCAACGTGCCTATGTTCATTACGACGCGTCAAATAAAAATGATGGAAACTAGGAAAATCATGCTTCTTCATGATAAAATGTTTATTAAACGTGTTTATAGTGTAATATTTTGCAGTTTCAAGTTGATGCCTTTGTTAAGAGTGTGCATGTGTAGTGGGCCCTATTATATTTAGTGAAAAACGTGTTTTTGATTGATTGACCGACTTCTCGACTCGCAATTTTGAGTAAAACCCTCGGCTTATATTCGGGGCAATACGGTAATTTAGCAATGTGCCTACTATGAGTACCTATTTTACTTTTATGTAACTGTATTTGTTCGAATGGTGGGTTTTCAGAATCCAAGACCGTACTTTTGGTGGTAGAAATGTTTTGACACGCCTCAGACGAGAAGATTTATAGTAACTTTTTTGTTTTTATGTTAAGTTTTGTGATTATGTTTTGTATGTACTTCATACACCAAAAATTCAAGTAGGCTCTATAGTTTTTTATTTCTTCGTAACCTTCCTGTAAGTTGTATCAACCCATATACATTATTCAATGTAGGCAGCCATATATAAATTAAGGAAGAATAATGGTACTTCTCTGTACATTTTTGTCTGTGTTTTTCATTATATAGTGAGTGTTGACAAGAAAAAAATATTCACTGAAAATTCCCATCTTGAGAATATTCTTTACCCCCGTATAACCTAGCTGTTGGTGGGATCGTTAAGCAAACAATAATCATGAGAATATTCCCCAAATTATAAATTCCGGGAATGTACCCATCACTAACTGTGAGTACAAGCTCCACCCTGCTCTCATTGGCTCATCACACCACCCTGCCAGTACTGCCAATACTGTCACAACGTATTGTTATGTGAAGTTCTAACGTGTTGAATGTTTCAGCGATCGCGGACGAAGGGACGAGTCTGCACCGTTCCCGCAGCCGGTCGGCCGACGGCGTCTCCGCATTCCCCGTGCCCACGAAACGCAGCCGCAACCTGTCCAAGTTCCGCAGCATCGCTCGCAAGTCTTTCGGCGGCAAGATTCAGACCGTGTTCTGCTGCCACACGTGTTTCTCCGAGTCCGTCAACACGGATCCCTTCCTGGACATCCAGCTGTCCTTCCCTCCGTCCCGCTCCGCAGACCTCCGGATCCAAGACCTCGTCGACTTCTACTTCAAGGCGGAGAAGCTGGACGGAGAGAACCGGTACAAGTGCGACAAGTGCGGGCGTCTGTGCGACGCACTGCGGTCGCTGCGGGTCTTGGAACCTCCCGCCAACCTGATCGTTACCGTCAAACACTTTGCTTCCAACCCTCCGTTAAAACTGTTACGTAATTTACATTACACCGAGTGTATAACCCTTCCCGGGGGACTAGAGTATTTCCTGTACGCTGCCGTCGTTCATTCCGGATATTCCCTTCATTCCGGACATTATTTCACGTATGCCAGAGACGTTTCCTCCACGTGGCACATTTACGACGACGAAATGGTTTACTCGACGTCTTTAGAAGAACTGACGAAATGTTCCGTTCCGAGAACGCCTTACGTGTTGTTTTATTCGCGTTGTTTGCCGTTGTCCGTGGTCGATACGATACCGTCGATTGCCGTTCTGCAGACGCATCTGCGAGCTCTCGTGGAGAAAGACAATGCCGAGTACACGCAGGGGCAGCGGGATGAGGAGGAGAGGAGGCGGAGGAGGAAACACCACGTGCACTTCTCCGATCATCGGCGGGACGATAACGACGATAATAATCCGCCCAGTAACTGTGGCGGCGGCAAGGGCAGCGGCATGCCTGCGATTAGGTTTACGTATTAGCATTGGATTATTTAGAATTTATACAAAGGTTATTATATTTATGTAAATGTTGTTTGTCTGTTGATCATTTTATTTATTGCAATTAGATTATTTAGTTTTGTATATAGCCTTCAAACTGTATAATAAAACATTATATATATTATATTGTGAGTGTTTGCTGCGCTATTTAGGCCTACTGGTCAGTATAGGCCTATATTGTACTTGTATTTATTCACAGTCTTTCATAGAAAAACATATATATAATATTTATGAACCAAGTCAAGTATAAAAGTGGACAAATAATGTGTCAATGCCATAAAAGTACATGGAGACATTTTTTTTTTTTTTTTTTAATTGGGTTTTAACGACGCACTGTTATGATAGCGGAGATCTAATGGCGTCGGATGGATGATTAATGAGATGATGGGATGATGAGATGAAGGTTCTTGGGTAATCGGGAGGATAGTGGGAAGGAAGCGGTCATGGCTGACTTATTGTGGGAACCGTCACAGCATTAGCCTGGACTACAGAGGGAAACCATGAAATACCTCTGTAAAGACGGTCGGCGGTGGGGATCGAACTGGGTTCGGAATTCCCCTCGCCTGCAGATTTTATTAGATTTTATTTTATTCATAGCGAAGACTTCCTTTTCACTTTTAACGAAAAAAAATGGGTCTCGTTTTAATATATATATTTTTTTTGGAATTTTGTACGCGGCATACAGGTCAGGAAAATTGACCGATCGACTGCAAACTTATTTCAATATTGGTATCACACCAGAATAGGTTGGGATTGTTTTTCAGAAAAATGGGTTGAACGGTTTTTCCGGAAAAAAATACGAAAACAACAGAACTATCATACACATTTTCAATAATTTGTACAGTAATCGAATGAGATATAACGAAGAAAATGCAATAAAAGTAGACACTTCATCGAATATCAGGATCAAAACGTGTAATGCAAAGTGTATATGCGACAGATTGCCCTATAAATAGCAACAAGTTGCCGCCCCGGTGGCTAAGTCAATTATCGCTAGCGGTAGTAACTGAAGTCACCGTTGGGCGTGGGTTCGAGTCCCGCATAAGGCATGGGTTTTTGTAAACGTCCTTTCATCTATCATCTCTTCATCGTTTCATTATCATCCGCTCATTCGTACCCCCGTATAACCTAACTGTTGGTGGGGTCATTAAGCAAAAAAAAAAAAAAAAAAAATGCAACAAGTTGCAGGTAAGGTTTTTCAGCATTTGAAGTAATCCAAGGTCTGTAGATGTTGATTGAGCTGACAAGAGTATTTTTTAATCTCAGATTTCCATACTTCTACGCTCATCTCACAACGCACATTCTGCGTTGTCCTAGTATAATAATTTATAAGATAATTTGCAGGGGAATTTTTGGGAATTAATAGCATTCAAGTAGGCCTAATATTTTGGGTGTTTTTTCTAGACAAGAATAGATGAAGAATAGGCTTATATATTTTTTCTATATAGTAATTGCATACAATTTTGTACTCTGAGGATGTAGCCCAGACATGTTGGTGATAAAGACAGTTATTTGACTTTGATATGCAATTTGAAAATTGATCCAATAAATATTGGCAGCTTTTTTAAATACAAAACAAAAATTAATTGTGAGAAGATGAATGTTGGAATACTAGGCAAACGCGGAATGTGCGTTGTAAGATGAGCGAAACTCTACACACCTTGATCATATAAAATGAACTTATCCGATACCAATGGATCTAGGAAGCCGTGAATTTAACAATGCAATATTTTTCCACTAATATTTCTATCTTTTCTATAAATAAAAATCATGTATTAAATTATTTTCTTCGAAACGGCTGGTCCGAATTACACGTACATTTTTATTAATGTGTATTATTTCTTTGTTCACATTTGAGGAAAATTTGAATTATATTGGAGAGATTTTATTTTTCAATTTTTTCCGCCCAGCCTAATCTTATGGGGTTTATAGAAACTTTGAAATGATCTTTCTCAAAAATGGTCCAACCGATTCGACCCAAAAACTATACAGTTCCAAGTTGGATGAGATTGCGCATACAAAAAGTTTCATGTCGATCTGTCAAACCCTGCGACCTGTGCAGTGCTTACAAACAAAAAAAGAAAAAAAACACAGACAAAGCTCCGTAAGAGTTGCATGGAAACTCTTCGCTAACGCTCATCGAATGAAAAATACCCGGTTATTTATATTTTTTCCGTTTTCAAAAACCGGGTCATTTGTTGGTTCCAAGAACATTTCTCGGGACGCCGGGACAGTGAGCTCTACACACAGACAATCCCGGGACGTCTGATCACCCTACACCACATGCGGACGGTGTTTTATTTTTGTTTTATTTATTCATTACAAATTGTTCATAAAACAGGTGGTAATGATTACTATCATGGAAATTATTTACAATCAAACATACTCAATAAAATTATACTGTTATTTTTTTCTTAGCTCTCTTCTTAAACCACCGATCTTCGTTATATTCTTTATATCTTCTTCCAGTTCATTCCATTCCCGTGTCGTTCTTTGAATGAATCCATATTTACCTACTTCTCTATCCACTTTTTCCACTTCCATTCTTACCCCTCCCCTCGTACTTCTTTGTAATCCCTTTCCAATTATATTGCTTAATTCATCCCATCCTGTATATCCATTCTTGACTAACAAAATTGCACATCAATCATCATTTATATTTGAAAGAATGTGCAATTTTGCCAAATTTTCCCATCCCATTTCCTCAATCATTTTACTATGTCTTTCTACAACTTTTTCACCCACATCCTAATCGTTCCTGATAATCTTCCTCTTTTTACTGTTATTGTTACTTGTTACTGTTTATTGTTACTTGTTACTGTTATTGTTGGGCACAGCTTAAACTCACCTAAATAACCCAATCCAATTAATTTACCCTTACCCATCCAAACTAACCTAACCAAACGATCATCCTAAATAAATTTAATCTCGACTAAAACCTACTTCCAGATCGGCGAATAGCCACTTCGAATATAATAATGCGAGAAATATGAAATTTTTGGCATTGGTGGTTAATATTTAGTAAATCCCATGAAAACATGTGATGAATTTCAGGTGATATCGATTCGGATTGAAAAACGTAAATTAAATATTAATCATTTATTGAAACTAGTAACTTACCTGGGAGTGCAGACACAAGAGAAATATCCATTTGGCTTGTGTGGAAGAATTTCAATTTTTGCTGCCAATATTTTACCCTTCTCCACTACACACTTTCAATTTTGATAATTTCGTCTAGTTGGTTTTGGTTTTTAGAATGGACAAAAATCGGGCAAGGTATGGCAACACTGCCCTGTCGCCTGTTCTATGCTCGTTAGCGATTTTAGGTTATGTAAGGACAAGCAATATCTTCAGCCAACAAGAAAGAAAACTTTAGATATTCTTTTGATCTTATTCAGAGGAATACATCAAGATTGAGCTCGACTAGGCATTGTGAAATCTATTTTAGCCTAGGGTCCACCAATCAGTGGTTTTCCTCAAAAGTTCATGTCATGAAAATTGACTGTACGACCAGAAATGTTTTATAGGTTAAACCCGTGGAAAAGTTTACAACATTTTTCAAAATCATGTATAGACAGTGTGCTTTACAATTTGGGTAAGTTGACCTCATTTACATTCGGTAAATGTACCGTATATTCGGTAAATGTGCCGTATCTGTAACTCATCTAGGCCTACCATTATTCATGTGACTGACTTCGAGCTAGGCTAAACATTTTCAACACTGTTGTGAGCAAAAATATTAGTATAATATACTACTTCGTAGTAGGTTGTGAGGCCCAAGGAATCACTCTGCCCCATGAATCGTCTGTAGATGCCACACTGTACTGCAAAGATATGGTCTACGGCATCAACATCAGCCTTTGAGCCTGCTGTCTCAAACCGTTGACTCCCTTACCAAGTTTCAATCACGAACCTGATGTGCAACAATATTTTGTGATCAAGTACCGGTACCATCAAGTATATAGTTCCGGTACCGTATTCGAATAATTGCCACGATCACCTATTACGACCAACTCCTTGCCTGTAGGCTAATCCTTCAGTTTTAACTGCAGCTTTAGTAACAATAATAACAAAATTATAAAGCAGTGGAGCGTATAATAACTAGGCAAGACATATAATCATCAGTCAACTAAAAGTAGGTAGGCCCTATTGCCTTCGGGCTACCAGCAAATAGTGAACATTACTGTCAAGGTTGCAATATAATTAGCCAGTCTGGATCAGCTAATTCACTGATTTGGAAACCGAAGTAAAGTCAGACTTCAGTTCAAGCTCCGGTTGTAGGCATATACATTATTCATCACTCTTTTGTGCCTCTAAATGAACTAGCTGTTGTTCATGTTGTTGAGCAAACAATAATTATCATCAATCATCAACAGATTACGATATACTTGAATACCGGTACTATCATTCGACATATATATTATTAAAAAATATGGTAGCCTCTGCCTACCGGTACCATATTGATTATTTGAAAATATGACATGTATTATTCTGTATCCAACTGATGAGAGTGCTAGTAAATGTCCTTGCTGACTCGTGTGTCGCAGATGGCTTGGTGATGGTGAATAAACCGTACGGCGTTGCGAGTCAACTCCCAACAAGCAGCCAGGGGAACGAGACGGCTTACAAGTTGAACGCTACCCAGATGAGCAGCTGTAATTACGCTCTCACTCAAGCTCTACCTGATCTCGCTCACGCACTGGGATACACAAATCTGACAATTGTCAAAGCACCTGAAAGGTGTGCAAAAACTTTTCTATTACCCTCATAACTTTCTATATTGTATTTCAAGTATTCAAATATTATTCTCATCAAAACACATCTATAGGTCTACGTAGAAATTGTTGTAGTGTTGTTTGCTATTCAGTCATATTATTTCCCAATATTAATTACGGTATCACTGGACTGGAGCTATAAGCCTACCGGTATAACAATAACAAAATTAATTTCAAGCTTGTTTATCAAATATCAAATTTGTATTATAAATTCAATGCCTTTCTCCAAATTCACAATCTGGTCAAGTGCTTTTGATCATTAAGAAATATGATTCGTGAGGGAAAACCAGCCAAAACAGGACCAAATTCTTGTTCTCTGTTTGAGGTGGTGAGCCCCCAACTTATTGATATGAAAACTCGACATTCTAAGCTCATTACACTCGGACGTTCTGAAGACATTCTAACATTCTGCATACAGTCAGTCTCTTGTATTCTCCAGTGGGAAGCACATCATATTGTTAAATATCTACAGATATCACGGACTTTGTACGACTATTTGGTAAGCTGAAAATCCTAATATTACTTTTACACCAGCTGTAAACGGTTGAACATTGTAAAACTCATACCCTGCTTATAAAATGAAAAAAGAAAAGAAAAGTGAAGGGTAAATTAGGAAGAAGGAAATGAATAATTTTAAAATTTAGGCCAAGTAAAAGAGAAACGAGAAACGCGGACTGAAATTATTGCAGGACTAGGGTGGGAGACGTTACAGGAAAGACTCTGAGGATGAGAGATATGTTGAGAGCGTATTCCGGACATGAGCGGAGAGATCCCTAATATCGAGCAGGAGGAGGCTGTGTCCACAATAAGCTATTTATAAGCTACAATAAGCTACTAAAAGCGATAATAAGCTACAATAAGCACAATAAGCTAGGATGGACGTAGACAGATATTCATTCCGTCAATAGGACTAGTATTGAAGACTGGAATAAGCTATGACACATACAATTTTTTATATATACGTATATATTTTTTCCGTAATGGTTTAATTTCTTTGTTTGAATCAGGTCTAATAAATGGCTTTTCCATCAGGATATTTGCCACCTGTATTTAATTACAAATTTCAAATGAAATAAATGAATATATTCAATCAACTAGCGTACTGTTACGAATAAACACTTATTCTTAATAATCTTGTACGAGTTTGAAATATTCCAGTCAAACTAAAATGAATAAACCTCAAATCAACTCCTGATTTCACCTGAGCTGGTTTCCTGCATCCAACTACCTCGAACTCACAGAACTTCCAAGCCTTCCAATTGAATCATTTTAATGGCGACAGTGCGTAAAACTAGAACCACGATCCATTTCACTTGTGCAGTGAACCTCTAATGAGAGACTTGAAGCAGCGCCGTTAATAACCGGGCTTTCAGTTTCTTGAGGCCATCTCAACACTTGAGCTGGTAAATAGAAAGACTCTATTGTTGAATAAATTGTGATGAAAACAGCATTTGCTGCTTGGAGTTGATTATGATTGATGTTAGTTGACCCTCCTAGGAATTCCTTGCGCATGCGCTTTCACCGCCTTCTAGCGGCCGAGATCGCTGGTATCGTTTATAAGCCATGTAAAAACTTCCCTTTCACCCAATTCATGTATTAAATTCTCCTATACACACCAATAGTAATCTGCTTATCCACAAGGCTAAATGCAAAACACCAATATATGTAACTTGCATCATCTCTCATTTTATTCGTATTGACAAATAAAACATAACAAAAAACGGTAGTAAACATATTAAAACATATCTCAACCAACCAACATACTCAACTAAATAGATTAATGTTTCCCATAATAATACAAATCGTTTGTACTGAATAACATTGCTAAGGTCCGTCTGTATTTCAAAATCTTATAATAGGTTGCTCGTGAATAGGGTTGTAGGAATATAGCATTTAGTTTTAGTTTTGGTAGCCTATATTTATGTGAAATGTAGCATTTTGTAGCAAATTACTAAAAACAAGAGCTGAATAAACTAGAACTACGAAAATTATACGTTTTTTCGAACTTTTCATTTCGAGTCGGAAAGTTGTCGGAATACGTACTACCGGTACTTATTTTTTATAGGTATTCAAGGTCAGAGATAACGATTCATTTCCACCTGACATTCGGTTTCTACAATTAATTTAATATTCGAACACACCTTAAAAATATAGTATTTTATACGATCCAACTCAATATCTTCAAAATCATGCAAATTCTCATGGAATAGCTAAATGTAGCTAAATACTCCAAAAAAGACATTTATATTTTATAGTGAAAAATAGTGATAGAACATGGTGTGTCTAGGAAAATAGCCCGAGGCTTAATATATGAATTGTGTGAAAGGGAAAGAGAGAACAGCAGCTTACCGAGGTTCACAAGTAGATAGGCCTGGAGAGCCGTTGATAGAACACAGAGATGAAAAACACACGAGATTTTAGACGTTTCGGCTGTTGCCTTGGTGACAGTAGAGTGGGTAATGAAGACTGCTTGTTCTGGTAGGTGGGTGAAAGTGTGGGAGGGGGGAAATAGAATATGATGTTAAATTAATTGGAATACCAGAAAACAAAGTAGGGGCCTATACCAAAAATATCTATTGTTGTAAAATATTTGGATTTGATAGTCTATTTCATTAAACATCTGTTTTCATGAATTCTGTTTGATAAGATTCTATTGGAAAGTTCCTCATATATATATATATATATTTTTTCAATGTTGCTTAACGACCCCACCAACAGCTAGGTTATACGGGGGTCCGAATGAGTGGATGATGAAACGATGAAGTGATGATAGGTGAAAGGACGTTTACAAAAACCCATGCTTTATGCGGGACTCGAACACACACCCAACGGTGACTTCAGTTACTACCGCTAGCGATAATTGACTTGGCCACCGGGGCGGCTGTTCCTCATAGTCCTGCCAGCCCGCTGCTACCCGATCCGCGTGTTGGCAGCCATTCTTGTCGCAACTACCGTTGTATCGACGTCCCAAATAGAAACATTTCATAACTCACTCCAAGCACCTGTTGGAAGTATGTCATTGTCACAACAATTGTGCCGTCCCCGTGGCTCAGCCAGCTATCGCTAGAAATAGCAATTGCTATAAAAGCGATGAAATATAAAAGGTATATTAATTAATATTTTTCTGATATTTCTTCATGATCAATGCATTTGATCTTGTTAAATCAGGTTTTTTAAATGGCGACAAACGTCTGATTCCGTTACATTTCAACGTACGGGCGATATAAACGCTATGTTCAGAATAAACGCGTTAGAGATGCTATTTTCTGAAAGATTATATGAATTGGGGAGTGAAAGGGTGAAGTTAGTTGAAGAATTTCGAGAACAAAAGTTCAACTGCAAATGTACGTGGAAGTTGAGGCATAGGTTTAGCCCGGTGGTAGATACTAGTTTCCAAAAACATCAATTGGCGTGTTTCTCTTGTATACCTATTGCACGTTATTAGATGAGCGTAGCAAAGATTTTCACTCAACTCTTACGGAACTTTGTCTGTGCGTTTTTTTGTTGTTGTTTGTTTGTTTGTAAACACTGCACAGGTCGCAGGGTTTGACCGATCGACATGAAACTTTTTTTTAAATGCAAACTTATCCAACTTAGAACTGTATAGTTTTGAGGTCTAATCGGTTGGACCATTTTTGAGAAACATCATTTAGAAGTTTCTAAAAACCCCATAAGATTTGGCTGAGCGGAAAAAATTGAAAAATTAAATCTCTTCAATATGATTCAAATTTTCCACAAATGTGAACACAAGAATAATATCCATGAATAAAAATTGAGTTTGATATTCGGACCAGCCATTTTGGAGAAAATAATATGATAAAATGTATTTTATTCATCGGAAAGATAGAAATATTAGTTGAAAAATGTTGCATTGTCGAAGTCACGGCTTTCTAGATTCATTGACATCGGATGAAGTTCATTTTAAATGATCAAGGTTTGTAGAGTTTTCGATTATACTTTATATAGACATCTCGCTCATCGTACAACGCACATCCTGCGTTTGCCTAGTTTATTGGTTTCACCCGTTCCATACTGTTCTTATATGCTACAAGAAGTTATTGCGCTACTAAACTCGATGATTCAAGATTATAGATGGACCAAAGTGCTACTTTCCAAATTCTAAATGCTATGAAAAAAAAGCTATGTTTATTTCCTAGAACACAGGGCAATAGCTAGATACATGTTGATTCACGTTGGGTGTGGGTTTGAGTCCCCCTAAAGGTATGGGCTTTTGTAAACGACTTTTCACTTATCATCACTTCATCGTTTCGTTATCATCCGCTCATTCGTACCCCCGTTTAATCTAGCTGTTGGTGGGGTCGTTTAGCAGCATTAAAATAAAACTAATGAAAACATCAATTTGTTCACTTGGATACGCAGCTCGTGCTAATTCCTGATGTCGACTCTCTCCAGGGCGGAGAAACATGAGGCTGAACCGCCGAGTCTTTCAGTGTTGCGTTTTATTGTGTAGGATTATTGTGATCCTCAGGGACGTACTGGCAAGTAATAGGCCCACCGGCCAGCACTGAAATTAAGGGCCCACTTTATGGCGGCCATTGAATTATTCATTAATTAAATCTAACCAAATCCAGGACAAGGAAAATAGAAGATTTTTTCTTTATCAATAATTAATAGTTTTTATCGGAGCATTTTAAACATAGCAGTGGCGTAGCTAGTATATTAGGTCAGGGGGGGCAAGAACTTTGAAAGGGCGTCATGCATAAACCTTTGATAAAAATGTGCATTAATAATCATAATAGGCCTATAAGTGCGAAGTCTAGAGCAAGTCATATAGACAGTGAAGTATGCGTTCATATGAAAATACAGTGAGAAATGCCATATGAGAAGAGTTGTGTAGGCCTATCGACCAGTTACCGCGAAGTTGTGACCCACAGGGGGCGAGCACCCCGCAGGGAATTTCTCGAAATTATACTGTACACTTTTTAAATATGGTTTAACGTGTTTTAGATAAGATTCGGATGCAAAAAATGTTTTTTCTTATAGAACTAAAGGTGCCCAACTGATATTTGCCAATCACAGTTATTGTAACTGCATGGTCGTTCTGTGTCATTTTAGCGCTTCAGGCAAGGACTCAATTGTGAGCCCCCAAAACTAAGTGTGCAGTGCATAGCAAGCGAGGGGAGAATTAAGCCTCGCAGGGAAATTTTTTGATATTTTATGTTTTTCAATTCGATTCTACGGGTTTTGGGAACTACATAAAATTTCTCGAATACATAGATTCTTTAGAGTGGTTAGGAGGCTAATTTTGCTAAATGACTGTTCCAAGCAAATAAAACGCCAAATATTGACACCATATTATAATAAGAACATTTACAATAATGTAAATTGAATATAATCTAATTTATACAATATTTGGATGAGCGAAGCGAAGACTCAATTTCACTCGACCCGAAAAAATGTACGTGTTTTTTTTTTTTTTTCTTGTTTGCGCTCTACAGGTCAGACAAAAATTCAAATTCGATTGAAACTTGGCATGCCCATGTGTCATCATCTGGATTGAATCTCATTAGTTTTTGTACGCAATCGATTGCACAACTTCTGAGAAAACTTATTTTCCATTTTCCAAATTACCCATAAGAATAAGCCAGAGAAGAATTTTCGTGAAAAAAATGTCCTTCGAAAAAATTCAAATTTTCACCAGATTTCAATATAATAATGATACACATTATTCCGAACTTTCACTGAAATCCATTCAGTCGTTTTGATATAAAAAATTATATAATGACAAAAAAAAGCAGGAGAAGAATTTTCGTACAGAAAATGTCTTTTGAAAAATTCATATTTTCACCAAATCTCAATATAATGATGATAAAGATTATTTCAAACTTTTACTGAAATCCAATCAGTCGTTTAGATATAAAAAATTATTTAATGACATTTTTACACATGTTTTAAAGCTATTAAGAAAACCAATTAAATCCAAGCAACAAGTGTCACCAATTAGTGGAGAACGATTAAAACAAGGCCTTCTTTATTATCGAAGAAATTTTTGAGAATGAGTAATGATAATGATTATAAAAGGATGGTCTCAAGGTGTGTATATGTATACAGCTGTCATCACGTTTCATATAGTAGTCTAATATTACAATATATAATATTAAATTGCATCTAATATTTCCTTCATGAGAATAGTCTACGAAATAAACCAACCAAATGGAAAGATTGATTTTTAACTTGAATGCCGTCAAAACATCAACTTGATATAACTTTTTGAAAGAATTCAATGTCATTCTTATTAGCTCATCCATCAACGCGGAAACACATAACGCGTTTTCCTAGTATTATTAATAGTGCGTCATAAATGGGCGCCAATAACACCATTTGATAACGCCGACAACGACCATTCACCTTCAATCTACACGACAGACTGTTCTGTTCTAAATGACGAGAAGTTTCGTGTCAACTTGAAGTGCTTCCATTAGGGCGCTGTGATTACGGCAGAGCGCGATGAGAGACCGAGGAAATTCACAATTCCTCACATTGTACTGGGAATCGCAAATACGACAAAATAGCACAAACACCAGCCGCTAATCTGTATTATTACTGTCTTCATGGAACTCAGAGAAAATGCTTCCCCGGTATACCTATACATACATCGGAAAACGATAATGATGACACCTCCATTTTCATTATTAGTCAGAAACAAATATGTCAATTTCACAGTGAAATGTGTACGAACAAAATTATCTAAAAGAGCGCCAGACACACAATAAGGTGTCCAGGGGGGGAGCTTGTGCCCCTCCCCCCTGGACTCCCCTGGCTGCGCCACTGAAACATGGTCGATATCGACATATACAATGGTACAAGATGAGTACAGAGTAGGCCTACCAGTAGAAACTAGAAAGGTTTGAAGTGACAAAACCAGAAATAGTCCAAGTCACGAGTCTTGAAAAGCTTTTGAAGTCGATGCAACATCATTTATAATCACGTCAGTATTTAGGACTTCGTGGAACCTTAGGGACTGGTTCGGGCAGAGCACGGGGTCCTGTTCAGAGCTGCAGCACCTACTCTGAAAGATTGGACTCGCAATTCAAAATCATATACCGTTAATTTTAAAAATGTCTTGAGTGACATTTGCTCTGACTTTAGTTTTTACATAGTCAAGTTTTGAAAAGGATCGCTCGCACCGTATTTGTGTGTTTGGTAAGGTAAGTACCGATCTATATACTTCAGCAGATATAGTGGAACAACAATGTACATGAATTCAGCCAGCACCGAAAGTATTAGGGAAAAGTATCTCATGTAGGCCTACGTGAATATGTTTAAAACTGTGGGGGGCCCCCGGCCAATGGCCGGTGTGGCCTCATGGCCTGGTGAACCTCAACGACTACTTGATCGAGTAGCAAACTGTGTTTTCCGTTTTGTACGAGATCTCTTTTTTTCTACAAAGAAGACTCCAATGCAGACAGAAGATATGCTGCGCGGTAAAATTACGTGCGCACGTATTTTTGCCCTTCCTTTTTTATGCATGAAAACGTTTTAGAATAAATAATATCAACTATGCGTTGAATACGTAGTGCAATATATAAGAAATTCGTGTGATTTGTACCACGATAACAGCACACTCGTTTTCAATATATATATGGTGAGTTTCACAGCTCTGGAACAAATGCCTAACCATCGGTACGATAGCTGTAATCCATCGGTACGATAGCTGTGATCCATCGGTACGATAGCTGTAATCCATCGGTACGATAGCTGTAATCCATCGGTACGATAGCTGTAATCCATCGGTACGATAGCTGTAATCCATCGGTACCTTAGCTGTAATCCATCGGTACGATAGCTGTAATCCATCGGTACGATAGCTGTAATCCATCGGTACCTTAGCTGTAATCCATCGGTACGATAGCTGTAATCCATCGGTACGATAGCTGTGATCCATCGGAACGATAGCTGTGATCCATCGGTACGATAGCTGTAATCCATCGGTACGATAGCTGTGATCCATCGGAACGATAGCTGTGATCCATCGGTACGATAGCTGTAATCCATCGGTACGATAGCTGTAATCCATCGGTACGATAGCTGTGATCCATCGGAACGATAGCTGTGATCCATCGGAACGATAGCTGTGATCCATCGGTATGATAGCTGTAATCCAATGTTCAACAAAATGTTCTTTCTGCCTCGAGCAGCAAATTTCAGTGTTGTCAGACTTTCTAAATCTTTTGATTAAATGCAGTAGGTATACCCATAGAGCTCATAAGGAGAGAGGACGTATGGACGGAGAAACCGAGGCCATCATGCTTGGTGGCGCGGGGTCTGCGGGGTGGGAGTAAGTCACGTGATGCGGTGTCATCAGTCTACCGGAAAATATTTCGTCACGTTATCCTAATGACAAAGCTCCGAGTCCAAATAAATGACTATTCATTGATTATTAAGACTGATGTGGCAATTCTGCTGAGAAATGTATTTCATGATGATCAGCATACATGTCCACGTCTTTCCACGTGACTTCCACCCACGTAATTGTATTCAGTATCCTCTGATAGTCAGAATGAAACAGTGTTGTGTGTGTTCACTGTGTATAAACATACAGTTGTGTCCACATCTCCCTCCGTGTCACGTGGTATTTCTCTGCCAGTCAGGCAAGTTATCACGGCCTCACTATTGCTATTTGATGCATCTCGCTCAGGCTAATATACATTAGGTCATTGGGTGTACCTATTCAGCTTGACCTTATGGGTGATGATGTGAAAAGTTTCTCAAACTCATCTATTAATACCAGTATCGGGTTCCTAGACGCACTTTAAGGAAGATCTATCGACGTACCTCAATGTTTCACTTGTTTAATGTTGGGCATAGCTTAGAGGTTATGTAATTTTATCTGCACATTCACTAATGGGAATAATGTGTCAATCTAACTGAATTCCTAGTCCTTGACATCAGTTGCTTTGAATGTTTACGAAAGTAAAGTGTACGAAGGGTCACGATGTAGTGATATTAACAGACTATCGTAATGTAAAGAAGGTGGAGGCCGACCCACTCGCGTCTTCAGAGTGAAGTATTACCGACAAGTCCCACTTGCTAGCAAACAACCTCTTTTGTGTCGAATTATATACGCTTCAACGTTGTCACCGGCACCGTAGCCTCTCGTATCTACATCTGGTTCACGAGGGAGTTGCTGAATCGCGACAGGCAATCGGGACCGTTGGCTCTGATTTGACCGTAACAAACCATAAAAACCGCCCATGTTATTAGTAAGATGAGCGTTAGCAAAGATTGCCATCACACTCTTATGAAGCTTTGTCTGCGTTTTTCTTTCTGTTTGTTTGTTTTTTTCAGCACTGCAGAGGTCGAAGGATTTGACCGATCGACATGAAACTGTTTCTGTAGACGCAAACTTATCCATCTTAGAACTGTACAGTTTTAGGGTCAAATCGGTTGGACCATTTTTGAGAAACATCATCTCAAAGTTTCTAAACACCCCATAAGATTGGGCTGAGCGAAAAAATTGAAAAATAAAATCTCTCCAATATAATTCAAATTTTACTTAAATGTAAACACGAAAATGACACACATTATTTCAACTTTGTGTCCCATTCGGACCAGCCGTTTCAGAGAAAATAATGTAATAAATATTTTTTATTCATCGAATAGATAGAAATAATAGCAGAAAAATGTGTCAGTGATAGGTTCACGGCTCCCCAGATTTGTTGCTACCGAATGAAGTATATCTTATAAGATCAAGGTGTGTAGAGTATATACTTTATATACATATCTCGCTCATCTTACAAAGCATATTCTGCGTTTGCCTTTAGTATGGGAGTAAAGTCTGTTGGTATCGCTACATTGTGTCTGGGCTCTTGTGTTCAGGTACACGAGTGGCGTGGCCGTGCTATCCGCAAGCCAAGACGTGACGAGTCGAGTGCGTCAGAGCTTCAAACGAAGCAAGCCCACGAAGCAACGCACGGAGCAGTACTGGGCGGTGGTCGTGGGAGTGCCCAATCAGAAAGAAGCTACCAACAAGATCGGTATCACGTTAAAAACAGAAGAAAACCTGCACAAGAAATATGTAAGGAAAAGTTTTGTCTGCGGTGGGAAAGTCCAGCGCAGTCCTGATGTCAAGACTGGCTTGTTTGCCAAACTACATGGTGTATGAAAAGACAGCAGCTTACCGAGGTTCACAAGTAGACAGGCCTACTCATGGTGGTGTTGCAGCCGTTGATAGCACATAGAGATGAAGTTTGACGTTTCGGCTGTTGCCTTTATCACTGTAGAGTAGGTAATCACTACAAGATGTGACGTTATAATACAAGACAAGAATACGTTACTCAAATACACAACAGATAACAAATCAGAAGTGGGATCATATGGTAAAATGAGAATAGATAACAATAGTCAGACGCTGATGACCGGTGACAAGAAGAAATGAACGTGATTTGGATGTTGATGAGAATGAGATATGTTCATTTTATAGACCTACAATGTTTTACATTTTATTTCTTATTGCTGTATTGTAATAATAACTACGTACGATGAATAGTTCAATTATTGAACTTTTCATCATACGTAGTCTCCGTTTCTTTGTACAGACTGTCAACAGTCCATGGGAGTCGATTTAGCGGAATATCAGTTTTGTTCATAACTTTTAAATGGTATGAGATATCTCAATTCTGAAAACGAGGAAACACAGATATTTGTAATACGTTTAAGATGGTGTAAATGATAACTATTATCTCATGTCGCATAATTGTCAGGCGTGTACGCTTAAAAAAGGTATACTCTTAAACGTATACGCCTGATAATCAGGCGATTTGAAATGCGTAGTTACTACTTACTCAATCTTGAAGCATTGAAAATATCTGTGTTTCCTCGTTTTCAGACCTTAGATATCTCGTTACGTTCAAAAGTTATCACCAAAACTGATATTCCGCTAAATCGACTCTCATGGACTGTTAAGCTTCCTTTCCTTAGAAAAAATGACTGCGAAACTTTGCGTGACGAACTCTCATAGCTGTTTCCATGATGTGCAAAATAATTTCACGATTCTAGCTCATTTTAGTGATTTCATTTTGAACTGAGTAGTGATTCTATCGCATCCTGGTGGGTTTCTTTGAAACTCGACGCACTCGAAGCACTCGATGTGCCGTAAACGGAAGTAGACACTAGCGATCATAGGAGTAAAACCTGGAAACTAGTATTCTATTTCCGCCATTTCGTTGCGAATTTAAAGAAAAAAGTAGAGTTTGGCCCAACTCGTCTTGGCCGCAATGTTGCGAAATTCCAACATGGACTCCCAGTGGTTCTCGAGCCTGTGATTGGCTATTGACTAATTCGTTTCGCGAACAAGATTATGGAAAGGCAGCTTTAATGAAAATGGTTCGTATCTTTTGTAGCCCGTTCTGCTGTCCGATTGGAGCAAACGAGGCGTGAGTCGCGGCGAGATCAAGTTGGCAACAGTGGACCACCACACGTTGAGCATCTCGCCCGAGCGGTTGGCCAGCCTGCTCGAGGTTCTCCCGTCCACCACCAGGTGGCACTTCCTGCGCGTGTACCTTGCCCACCTGCTCAGTCCCGCGCTGGGGGACCACTTGTATGGGTCACGCGTGGCACAGGTCATGGGGGTCGCGCTGCCGGTCGATCCTGCCAGCCACAACACCACACAGGCAAGTACACAGTCATACCATCAGTCATGCCAGTCACGTTTATTAGATGAGCGTAGCGAAGATTTTCATTCCATATACCGTTTTTTTTTTTTTTTTTGTAATTTTGTACGCGGCATACAGGTCAGGAAAAAGGATCAATCAACTCTTAATTTTTTTTTTAAATTGGTCTCATACCAGAATAGGTTGGGATTGTTTTTCGGAAAAATCGGTTGAACGGTTTTTCCGAGAAAACATTCGCAAAGTATGGAAAACCCTCATAAAAATAAGCCGGAGTCGAAATACTTGAAAAACCAAAAATTTCCAAAAGCTCGAAAATTTCTACTGAATGTAGTAACAACCATCGTACACATTTTCAGCAATTTATAGAACAATCGAATGTGTAATAACAAAGAAAACACATTTTTAATGGACTTTTTTATACATCAATAAAAGCAATTAAGAAAGCAATTAAGGAACTATTAAATATGAGCAACAAGTGTCACCAATAAATTAAAACGTTTAAAATCTGTGATGGATATAAAGAAGGCACTGGTATAATTGTTGGGAAACCAAGGTCCATATACCAACAGGCAGCCGCGGTTTTCAAACCTTTGATATGATCCATGGCCTGTATATGTACATTGAGCTGACAAAATGTTCTTAATTCTACATTTCCATACTTCTAAGCTCATCTCACAACGCATATAAGGCGTTTTCCTAGTATGATCCTTTAGGATAATTTGTATCGTGTTCATATTCGGTGAACAATGATTTTTTTATTGTAAGTAAATTTTTGACGCTCATTTTAACAAATATTTCAAGTACTTTCGTAAGCATAAAATGCTCATTATCAGGACAATATTAAAAATCCTTCAGGAGTCCAAGTCTTGAATCTACCGTCCTCACAGATGAAAACGAAGTATGAAAACGGAGAGGTTTCGGCTCGTTTTCGTTTTGGGGTAGATTGCTAGTCTCGAGTTCAGCGCTGGCATTGTGGGATCAAAACGGAATTGCGGTTAGTTCGCTGAAGTAATTTTCGGGCCGAACTGCAAGTTCCTCTAGGTGACCGTGAAATTTATTGCCACGCACCAATCAGAAGCTAGCAAAAGATTGCGACTACAGCGCTCGGCGTGAAACGGATGAAGAAAGACGAACTAAGAGTAGTAAACAATGAGTTCGGCAGCAAGTAGTAAAAGTAGGGTTAAATGTCATAGCAAGTTCCCTATCTATCCTATCCTATCGCCTCCCTAACCTTCTGACGGAATAGCTTCAACCCTATTTCATCCCCCTCAAATATACTTCTACTAAGCCCATTCCAGTCCCTACCTGTCCTATTCAAGAAAGAGAACTAACCGACATCTAATCTAGCCCCCTTTACAACTACCGCTCTATCATGACTTCGCCTACCCCCGTACCCTAACTCATGCCTTTCAATCAGCCCATTCAACTCCCCCCAGCCCCCTTCTCCTTCCATTACCCTGAAGAAGTTACATATCCGATCCTCCTTTCTCCGTATTTCCAATTCCTGCCATCCCAAGTCTCGGATCATCTCAGATTGGCTCTCCAATATTCTCACCCCCCCCCCCCCCCCCCTTCATTCTCCCCCCATTTCCACCTTCTAGCCTAATGAACTTATTATCATGTGTGTGTTGCGTACAGAAGCTGAATGTGGAGCTGTTGGCAGCCCTGGGCTTGCAGACCGGCCACGAGTCAGTGATACCAACCCACATCCACCTGCAACGCCAGACGCTCATCGGCTACGACAAGGGCGACGACCTCGTTGTCACCGCCCCGGTGCCCGTGACCTTCAACGAGACCTGCCGCCTGCTGCGGCTCAAGCTGCCAGCGTCGGCGCCGACATAGCGTCCTGGTGGCAACAAGTTGTCTGCAGGGCGGTTTTTAAATGGGACTAAAAGTGACCAATGGGAACGCCATGATTTGTGACGTCATGACCAAGTTGCTATGTTGTGATGAAGTAGCGTTAGGCTCTGTGTGGTGTAGTGGTAGCATAGGTACCTCATGTTTTGAGGCATTTTGTTGTTAGCAAAATGACTGCCAAATGTTGACTCGAGCGCAGGGTTATGGTTTCGGTTAATTAGACGAGCTTTAGCGAGGATTCAATTTGAAATACTGAAAAAAGTTGGTGTTGGTTTTTTCTTTTTTTTTCTCATGTTTTTCTGTCGGTTCTCTACAGGTCAAACGGCTACAGCTATCAACTTCAAACTTTTTTTCAATACGGTTCCTCATCTAACTTGGATCTGTATAGCTTTGTGGCATTATCGAGTGGTAACTTTTTTTTTTATGGATTCTAGAAATTTATACCCATTAGAATAACACAGCGGGAAAATATTCTTATTTTCCAAAAAAATGAAATTTTGCGTGAAGTTGAATTACATTTTGATACACATTTCTGGAAATTTTCAGCTTGATCGGGTCAGCCATTTTGAAGAAAAAACATAAAATGTGCTATATTGGTACCACTCGAAGCAGTTTTTACCCATTGTTACCCATAGTATTACTATTCGCTCGTCTAACAACGCATATATGGCGTTTTCCTAGTTTTTAAAAAAATTGACCACAGAAACAAAAATACCTACACAATGATGTGATTTTCAACGGTTGTTTTTAGTCCCATTTAAAAACCGACTTGCAGAAAAATTCTAGCGTCCTGGTGATCCGCAGAAGTATGTAGTTATACCTAATAAACCACTTGTAATAACGTGCTGTCTTTTATTAATTTTATATATTTATTCTCATTTTTATAAATGCAATGTATCAATACAGAATTAGTCATGGCTAAAACTACGCTAGAATTAAAATCAGAGTTAAATAATTATATTACGGTTGTATACACTAAATATAGAGTACATAGTAGAGTGAATAGTGAAATTATGTACAGTGAATAGTGAAAGAAGGGATACGGTTAAAGTTGAAACTAGAAATTTGAAGACTTTTGATAAACTCATTGATGCTAGAGAATTGATCAAGAGGAGATTTTTTTCGAGATTAGTAAGCTCAAAGAGGCTAGGTTATTGGCTTGCTTACTACAAAGCTACCTACTATGTATGACAATATAATATAAAAACAAAGTCTTGGTCTCTCAGAATGCAGGACGCTCACCTAGTATGCCTCTTAAGAGACGTACCAGTGTGGAGCTAGCACCATTTCCGGTACTAGAGCCTAGCTCCAACCGAATATGCCACTTAACGCTGGTACGCTTATTCTAGTATCGTACTACGGTAGTACTGCTCGAGACCTGTTCTACGTCTGTACCAGTGACGAACTAGCAAGTAAAAATCAAAATGGCAGCTCACATTCTCGGAGCTGAATGTGAAAAATTATACTCGTATGGGCGATTTGAGTGATTTTGAGCTATTTTCAAGAACAAGGTGTTATCTTCTTAAGAGAACTGACAGGATTTACACTCAAAATAACAACAACTCGAATATTTCACCTTCAACTAGGTTTATTAGTAATACAACAGGTCGAAACTTATACAGTAAACCAAAGGCCGGGGTGCCTTGGTAAGAGCGTCTCAAGAGACGGCCTGTTCTCAAGACAGCCGTAATTCAACTTCCTTTCTAGAGGGGTGGTAAAATAACAGTTAACTTTAAAATAATACCTAAAATACATGCTAGAGAGCGCGCAAGGCTTGGACTAAAGCGCCCTACACCCACAGAATTTAAAACTAGCTAACACTCGACCATCCTGGTTACAAGTGCCCTCAATTGACTAAATCTAATGAATGGAACTGAAATAGAACTAACTGAATGTAATCCACTTCCTTCTACATAATTTGAACAATTAGGCCTACATCATGTAACTAGTTCAACTTGATTTGAATTCTAATATTGACTAATCTTGGCCTAACCGACTATGGAATGAATATAATTTAATAATCAATTTTGCAACAAGATATACAAAAGCTAACAAGATATCATCTAAACGAAGTCTCGGAGGTAAGCTGGTTTCTGTCGTAGTCGCTTCGTCCTCTCGGTAACGGGTAGCAACTCAGTTTCATCATGGGCTACTGATGCATCTGGTTGGTCATGGTTGGTCGGAATATCACCTTGGTCGGTGATCTCTTGATCGGAGTCAAGAACATCGTCCTCGTCTTCAGTTGGGCACTTCCATCCTTTCAGTTGTAAGGTGTGTGCCGTGCTGGAGTAAAAGCGGCCATGCACATCGTCTTCCAGTTGAGAGACCCGGTACGTGTCTCCTGGTAGAACTTTGGTGACCACAAGAGGCCCACAATATTTTGGTTGTGTTTTAGTCGGTTGCCCGGTGTAACTGGGAGCTTTTGACATGAACACGATTTTGCCTACATCATAAGTAAGGCCCTTGCAATGTCGTTTGTCATATGCCCTTTTCATTGTTGCTTGCTTGTTGACAATAGTCTCTCGTGCTGTTGATTGCAGGGTGTTGGCGTCAACCCATTCTTCTTCTCCTTCGACAGTCATCGCTCTTAATGGTCCATCGTAGAATCTTGGAATATACCCATGTAATAGTTGAAACGGGCTTTTGCCTGTTGTCTTGCTTACAGCGTTGTTCGCGTCACGGGCAATTTTTTTCAGGTGTTTATCCCAATCTCGGCGATCCGGATTTTCTATTGCCATTGATATCACAGGGATGAGAGTCCTATTTACTCGTTCAACTTGGCCGTTGCCATGCGGGTGCCTCGAACTGTTCAGGGTGTGATGAATGCCATTGGTCTGGCAATATGCTTCGAATTTATCAGATGTGAAACAAGTGCCTCGGTCGGATATGATTTGATCCGGGAGTCCATTTTCCACCGTAAAATCTTCCATGCATTTCAACACGTTCTTCGTTGATGTATCTTTTGACGCGTATATCTTGACAAACTTGGTCAGGTTGTCAGTTAACACAAACAATTCTTGATTTCCTTTTGTGCTTTTGATAAATGGTCCCAAGTGGTCAATGTGTATCACGGCAAATGGGCGATGTCCGGGTGGAATAGGGTGAAGTAACCCTGAGGTCTTGCCGCCTTTCTTCTTATACAGCATGCACTCCATGCACATGTGGATGTGCTGTCTGACATACTTGCGCATGTTTGCGAACCAGTAGCGTTCCGATATAGCCGCTACTACTCGATCGACTGAGAAATGTCCCATTAAATCGTGGAACTTCACTACCATTGATTTGCGCATTGGCTTTGGGATGACATATCTTGAGTGTTTCGAATTATCACCTTGTGTCAAGACTCTGAAAAGCCGTCCATTTGATAGCTCGTAATTCTGAGTTTTCCTTTTCTCTTCTCTCGTTCGGTCGTCCTCATTGGTCTGCAGAATCCTGACGAGTTCACGAAGTTCTGGATCGACACGTTGGATCATAAGCATTTGATCTTCAACACTTACGGTCTGCAGCACGTCTAGCCGATTAACAATGATTTCTTCCATTGTGTCAGACTGTGGTTCGGTTGGTGCGCGGCTCAGTGCATCGACATGGCCCATCTTTACGCCAGGTCTATGTTTTATCTCTATTATGTCGTATTCTTGGATAAGGTTTGCCCACCTAGCGATCTGAGGATTCAGCGTCTTCTTTGCGTTCAGGTAAACTAGGGCCTGACAGTCGGTCACGATAGTTATCGGTATGCCGATTACAAACTGTCGCAGACGATCCAATGACCATACGATAGCCATCAATTCTAATTTACTAGAGTGGTAGTTACTTTCAGCGCACGTCGTCTTCTTACTAACGCAGTAAACCAGGTGTAATTGTCCATCATCACCCTCTTGGAGCAGTATGCCTGCAAGTCCCACGGCACTAGCGTCAGTGTGGATTTCGGTGCGAGCCTTGGGATTGTAAAGCTGGAGGCATGGTTCTGAGATGAGAGCCTGTTGCAGATCACGGAATGCAAGCTCTTGTTCATTCGCCCAGTTGAAAACTTCCGTCTTTCTTAGTTAGCTTGGAGAGAGGTTCAGCTCGAGATGCGTAAGAGCGAATAAAGCGCCTGAAGTATGAAGTTAGACCCAGATAACGGCGGACATCGAAAATCGAAGTTGGTCTCGGGTATTCAGCAATGGTTGTCATCTTGCGGACACCAGGGTAGATAGCACCTTCAGCTATTTTGAATCCAAGGAATTCGATTGTACTTCTTCCAAACTCACATTTACTAATCTTGAGGGTCAAGTTAGCTTCACGCAGTACGTCAAAGACTTGGCGAAGTTTGTTCATCATTGTTGTATTGTTGGGAATTGGGTAATGATGGTTTTCTGGGATGAATAGGATTCAATGATGTAGATTGTTCTTTCTGCAAGTGGCTTCTCCTTTACTTCTCTCTTTCATACTTCCAACTACACTTTATCATTTCCTCTTCCTGTCAGCTACCCTGGTGGCTAGTCCACAACTAATCAGACAGGTTGACCAACTTCTTTACTGGTAGAACTGACAGCAGTCAGCTGTCAGAAGGACATAACAATCATTTCAGGCCAGTCTTTTGCTACTATGAGAATGTCGTCCAGGTAGCACATTGCAACATTGTACCTGAGTGAGCCAAGTACACGATTCATGAGACGTGAGAAGACAGATGGTCCATTGGCCAGACCAAAGATGATGCGCTCGAATTGGCCAGTTGTGTCTGGGGTAACGAATGCTGTCTTGGCCTTAGCTTCTGCTGACAATGGTACTTGTAGATACCCATGAGCAAGATCAAGGATGGTGAAGAGTTTTGCCCCCGCAAGTTGTTCCAGCTGGTCATCGATATTTGGCAAAGGGTAGTGCTCCTTCACGGTTTGAGCGTTCAGTCGACGATAATCTATTACCAGTCTTTTCTCTCCGGTCTTCTTTCCTACGAGTAGCACAGGACTTGCATAAGGTGAGTGAGTTTCAGTGACAATCCCATGTTGTTTCCACTCCGCAACGATTTTGCCTATCTCTTCACGTTCTTGGGCATTTGTACGATACGGTTTGCAGGTTACCGGTTTTGATCCCTCGATCTCGTTGATTTCCATTTCTACGAGGTTGGTACAGCCAAGCTCATCTAACGACAGGGCAAAACAATCACGATATTCAGTTATCAGCACATGAAGTGTCTGAATATCTTCTTCCGGCACCATCTCATCTACGTTCAGGTCGGTCGACTTGATTGGATTCAGATAATTCAACCCCAGGTGTGGTAACTGATCAAACGATTCAAGGCGTGCTAGGCAGTGTCCTTTTTTCAAGGTAACGTCTCCATCGGTGTTGTTTGTAACCGGTAGTACTATTTCTGAGGAATTGGAGTGGACGGCTCTGATGAAGTTCACGGAATGCTTCACCAGGGTCGACTTCTCTGCTACTGTCATGGTCATGACCTGATTCAAAGGTGGTAGCTGGAGATTACAGAAGGGTTCTAGATCTCTGTCCCCTATCAGCAATCTATTATTCATTTTCAGGTATGCCACATGGGGTAGCTCCGTATAAGTGCGGCCAATTAACAATGGGGTACATTGAGCGTTATCGGGAACGATCAGAATTGGCACTTGCCCTCCGATAACACCATCAATTTCGATGTTGGCCATAATCATACCGAGTGGTTTCACAGCGACCTTGTCTGTGTCACCAAAAGCATAAAGTTCAATGGACGATGGCAGAATTGGTAATGCGCACTTGATTGCAGCACTCGACTGGATCGTGCAACACGAGCTTCCACAATCGATCAAGCCCTCGAATTCATATAGGTTATTCAATATTACCTTCTTGATATATTTGAGTGGGGACGCTCCCTCGTGACTGTCCAAAGACAGTTGTGTACCTCCTGCTGACGGTTGGTTCTGTCTCTGTGGCGGCCCCGTAAATGTCGGACAATGACGCTGAGTGTGTCCCTCAGTACGGCACTTCAAACAAAAACGTACTCGAGGAGGTTCAGGACAATCTCGGGCCAGATGTCCGTGTTTGGAGCAGTTAAAACACATAGCCTCACCCGACTCATTTCGGAAGGTAGTAGTAGTCTTGGACCGAGGCTGCTGGTTACCGCTTGGAGGTTGACTGGTGGTTGCTAGAGGTTGACTTCTTGGTGCAGTGCTGACTGGTGTCTTTGTTCGTGAACTGGGCTCGGAGTTTGAAGGCTGGTAGTCTGGACGCTTACGTACGCGTTCGACACGCTCCGCTTCCATCGCCTTGAAGTCACGAATATCTGCAAGAATGTCGTCAATAGTCGCATGTTGTTGCGACATGAGGTGAACACATAATTGCCGAGACCACAAGCCAGCCAGGATTTGCTGCTTTGAATCTCGCAATGACAAATCAAGATCTTGACAATAGCATGCCTTTTCATGGAAATAAACATGGGTGTTCTCCCCCTTCAGCTGAACTCGACCTTGTAACCTCTTCCATCGCTCCGGTAGGCCAGGAGTGCCCATGAACGAGTTCGCGAAAGCGCATTTAAATCGTGCCGCTGGTACCAAAACTTGGCAGCATCAATCATATGTGTCCGCGCTGATTCGAGCATGAATGTTTCCGGCCATCGATGCAGTTTGGCGGTCGATTCGATCGATCTGAGCCACTCAGATGCTGTATTGCAATTTCCCAACCCACTGAAATTACCGATGCTTTTATTTAGGTCGGGCATTATTTGATAAGACTCTGAAGGAGCTGCAGCTGGCTGGTTGGATAATTGGGCAATCAGGGCCATCATCCTCTCTTCCCTCGCATCCTCCCGTCTCTTATTTTCTTCTTCATTTTTCTTCTTATTTTTTTTCTAACGATGACTCACAAGAGTATCCTTTACGGAACCCGTGTTGGTTGTTGAGTAGCCAGTCTGTCTTGGCCCATTCTTTGTGTATGTAATTTGCTATTAGTCTTTCCATAATTTTGCATACTATTGATGTACTGCTGATAGGTCTGCAGTTTGACGGATTGTTTCGCTGACCACTTTTAAAAACAGTGTGGATGGTGGCTGTGCTCCAGTCACCTGGGATATTGCTGTTATTTATAGAGATAGAGAAGAGGGTTTTTAGGTAGGGACCAATTGCAGGTTCGGCTATTTTCAGCATTTGAGAAGTCACTCCGTCAGGGCCTGTACCCGTGTTGAACTTGAGGTTTTTAATTATGTTTAGTATTGCTTTGGTGCTGAATGTAAAACTTGATGTTGGAATAGGTTGGTTGCTTGTAAGGGGGACATGATTTCTGATGTTCCAATTGGGGTTCGGATTGAAGACCGACTCATACGTTGCATTAAGTAGGTCAGCATTATCCTTGTCATTTATTGCAAGCAGACCATTTGTTTCTAATGCCGGTATAGAGTTGTAGTTACCCTTTTTTGAATTTACGTACTTGTGGAATTTATTCCAGTTTCCTGGTTGGTTTACATCCATCAAACCAGTCATATAGGAATTTAGGGCTCGTTTCTTTGCTATGTTCAGGTCTTTGGTAAGGTTTGTGAAGTCATTTACACTTTTATCTTCTTTTCTGGTGGGGTAGGCTCTTCTCCTTTTGAGGTCCCTTACCTCTTTGTTATAGAATAATGGATCACCCAAGTTTGGCAGTATTTTTTTAGGTACAAATTTGGCTGTAGCCTCTACAAGAATGGTTTTTAGTGCATTCCAGGATGTATCTATGTCACCTACGGCAGAATTCCAGTTGGGAAATGATTCTGTGAGGAAGTTTGTTGATTGATTGATTATTGGGGTTTAACGGCGCGTCAACGACGTGGTTATATTGCGCCGAATAGTTTTTTCATTGGTTCATGAATTTGAATCTCTATGACGAGTGTCAGATAGATTCGGTGTAAAATGCCGGAATCTGCTGAATATCAATAATAATTATAATAAATGACTGAATCACTTAAATACTAGATATGGTTTAACGATCTAAATAACTAGTAACAATTGATAAAAGTGATCAGTTCAATAATAACTGATTCAACACATGCACCGGTGTAGAAGGCCGGAGCATGTGAAGTAACAACACGAATAAATAACATATAACACTAAAACTAAGTACAACTAGATAACACTTATATTAGGTTAAAATGTTCCGATTCGTTTAAAAACACCATCAGACGATCAACAGCCGCCTGGTCGTCACCAAGGATCCGTGACAGGTCTTCCGGCATGCGCAGGCGCCGGCGCAGATCCCGGAACCTGTCACAGTCGATCAGGAGGTGACGAACAGTGAGTGGCTCGAGGCACTCCTCACATTCAGGCGGCTCTTCTCGCCTGAGGAGATGACCGTGTGTAAGTCTGGTATGGCCAATACGCAAGCGAGTCAGTAACGTCTCTTCCTTACGGTTTTTCCTTGTTGAAGAGATCCAAGGAAAAATGGATGTTTTAATTTCCCTTAGCTTATTGTTATTTAAAATATTCCATGATTCTTGCCAGCAAGATTTCATGGAACACTTGGAAGAATTTTTTAAATCGCTAACCGGAACAATCGAGTTAAAAGCCCGTTGTTTCAGGGTAGCTTCTTTAGCAGCTAGGTCTGCCTTTTCATTTCCTGGGATTCCTGCGTAACCTGGTATCCAGCAAAACACTACCTCTGTGCCCTGAGATTTCATTTCTAAAAGAAGGGTCTGTATATTCTGCACGAGAGGGTGAGATGGATAGAAGGTGTCCAAGGCCTGCAAGGAACTGAGGGAATCGGAGCATATCAAGAATTAATCATTTCTATTCCGCTTTGCGAACTTTAGAGCCTGTGCAATAGCGAATAGCTCGGCAGTGTAAACGCTGCAGATAGAATTTAACTTGAAACATCGACTCATAGAATTGGAAGTGAAAGCACACCCGACAGCATCATCCAGCTTGGAGCCATCGGTGTAAATAAAATGGTGTTGCTGGTATAATGCACACAGTTCGTTGAAATATTGTTGGTACACCGAGTTAGGGGTTGATGCTTTGGCATGCTGAGCAAGTTGCGTCAGACACACCGGTCGGGGTACGGTCCACGGAGCAACTTCTCCACAACCAGATGGATAAACATCTGGTAGATTGGTTAGAGGGTGACCTAGCTGCTCCATGGCCCGTATTCCTAGCGGTCGAGTGGCCTTAGGTCTAACTATATATAAACGCTTAAGGCTAGGGTTGAATACTTTCGTATGAACAGGGGTATTTGCCAAACTTCTGAGACTAGATAAAAAATTAGAGATAAGGTAATTTCTTCTCATATCTAATGGAGGCTCGCCTGACTCGCAGTACATACTGACAACAGGGCTGGTACGAAAAGCTCCTATTGCCAGTCTGACTCCTGCATTGTGGACCGTATTAATACTATTGAGGTAAGATTTACAGGCAGAAGAGTATACGACGCATCCGTAGTCAAGTTTGGATCTAATGAGGGATCGGTATATACGGAGCATACATATACGATCCGCTCCCCAAGAAGTGCCACTAAGAATTTTCAAGAGATTGATTGACTTGAAACACTTTGCTCGAAGCTGTTTGAAGTGATCCTTCCAATTCAACCGCCTATCAAAAGTCATACCCAAAAACTTGACAGACTCTGATAGGGGAAGAGGAATATTGCCGAGCAACAGGGTCGGTTGTGAATGAAGCCCACGTAGTCGGTGGAAGTCAACACAAACAGTTTTTGTGGTCGAAAATTTGAAGCCAGTGTTGATTGCCCATTTCTCAAGCTGCACAATTGTTCCCTGTAGCTTACGTTCCGCAGAAGCCAGTGTGCTGGATTTGTGAAAAATCGCCAGGTCGTCCACAAAGAGTGAACAGCTGACGGGCTGATGAACGCAAGAAGTAATGTTATTAATGGCTACAAGGAACAATGTGCAGCTGAGCACTGAGCCTTGTGGAACCCCATTCTCTTGTTCGAAGGACGAAGATAGGGTGTTTCCAAGACGGACTCTGAAGCTCCTATTCTTCATAAAGTTGGAGATAAAAATCGGGAGATGATCCCTGAATCCCCAATCGTGGAGAGTTCTCAAAATCCCATATCGCCACGTCGTGTCGTAGGCCTTCTCGAGGTCAAAAAAGACGGTAAAGAGATGTTGTTTGGAAATATAAGCGTCTTGGATGACTGACTCGAGGTAGGCGAGATGTTCTATGGTCGAGCGGTGTCGGCGGAAGCCAGACTGCTCGACAGATATTAGTTCTCTCGCCTCCAAGGTCCAAATCAATCTTCGATTTATAATTCTTTCCAAGATCTTACATAGGCAACTCGTGAGCGATATGGGACGATAGCTCTCCACGAGACTTCGGTCTTTTCCTGGCTTCAGGATAGCTATAGCTATCGCTTCCAGCCAGGAAGATGGGAAGTCATCCCCAATAAAAATGTTATTCAACACATTTAAAATATATTGTATTGCCTCTGGAAGGAGGTTTTTCAGCATTTTGTTGTGAACTGAGTCAGGCCCCGGAGCGGTATCTCTCGACTCCTGTATTGCCGACGTCAGTTCCCACAAACTAATTGGCTGATTATATTCTTCGCTGGATCTCGAAGAGAAATTTAGAACTTTCCGTTCCTCCATAGCTTTTGTTTTTAGAAAAGGTGCAGAGTAGTGGTCAGAGCTAGAAACTTGCGCAAAGTATTCGCCTAAAGCTTCAACTTTGCTGTCATGCGAAGTTTCAATGTTGTTGATTAAAAGACCAGGGATGTTAACATTTGTACATTTCCCTGCAATCTTCTTCACCTTATCCCATACTTTAGAAGCAGGTGTCCGGTGGTTAATGGATGAAACATAGCTCTGCCAGGAAGACTTACGAGCTTCTTTTATAACATAACGAGCTTTCGCTCGTAGACGTCGGAAAGCACTTAAATTAATTTGGTTCGGATATTTATCGAAAATTCTCAAGGCCCTCTTGCGTTTTTTGATAGCCTCAGCGCAATCAGCGTTCCACCATGGTACGGGTGTTCGACCAGGCTTCCCGGATGTGAGAGGTATGGTTGCTCCAGCGGCTTTGATGATGGTGTCGGTGACGTATGTCACTTGCTGTTGAGAATCTTGGAAAACTTTGTCGTCATCAAAGACGACAAGCTCCTTGAATCGACACCAATCAGCGCGCTGAAGCTTCCACTTCCTATGTCGCAGATGGTCTTCATGAAAGTTGAGGGGATTCAAAAAGATAGGGAAATGGTCACTACTACAGAGATCGTCATGCACCTTCCACTCGTAGTTGAGTGAGATGGAAGGTGAGCAAGCGGCCAGATCAATCATTGAAGTAGTGCCATACGCAGAGCTAAAATGGGTAGGTGATCCAGTATTTAAAAGAACCAGGTTATTCAAAATTAAAAAGTCTTCCACAAGAGTGCCTCTGTTGTCAACATTATCACTGCCCCACATGTCGTTGTGGGCATTTAAGTCTCCGACTATTATAATAGGGCGTGGTAGTTGTAAGATGAGGTTATTCAGTTCACCGGAAGTTACTCTGTCAGATGGAGGTAAGTAGAGGCTGCAAATAGTAGTAGGGCTAGGGAGGGACACTCTGACAGCCACTACCTGCAGAGGCGTCCGTAAGGTAATCTCCTCTGCATAGTAACTGTCATGGATGGCAATCGCCACTCCTCCACTAGCCCTCTCACATGTTACTTTGTCCTTCCGGTGAAAAGAATAACCTCGAAGAGTAGCGGTGTCGGTTGGCTTAAAACGGGTCTCTTGTAGACATAGACATTTAATGTTAAAATTGGAAATGAGTAAACGAACTTCTTCGACGTGTGCTCGGAACCCATTGCAGTTCCACTGCAACAGGGCCATGTTCGTGTTTACTTATTTCTAGAATTACCTAAGACCAGCTCAGGCAACTACTAATACTAAGTTCTCTTCAAAAAGTAGGTTTTCCCTCCAGAGGAGTTCGTGGGAATGCCGGGCTCTGCGGCTACATCCTTCTTCGATCTTGGATGTCCTACTTTATTCTTATGTTTTTGTTTAGGGGGTACGAATCCCTGTGCGTCGGGCACAGTACCCGACACCGGCGGTTCAAAGGTGACGGGCACCGCACCCGACACATGAGGTTCATCCTCATCTTCACTCTCCATGACCATTATTTCCTCTACAGTTTCAGCCTCAGCTTCCGGAGTTAATTTAGCTTTCAATAATTTCACTAGATCATGTACTTCTGTTTGTAATTTTTCAATTTTCAGGTTCTGTGAAGACACCAACTCTTCCATTTTCTTCTGCTGTTCAATGAGTCTTTTGTTTTCTGCTTTTAGAGCGATTAGTTCTTGCGATTGCTGAGATGTTATGTTAACAGCAGCAGCTTAAGCAAAAGAAGATGAGAGGGTGGAAGTCGGAAATAGTTGTTGATATTTACGTCGAGCATCTCGATATGACAGTTTATCGACAGTTCTTATTTCGCTTATCTTTCTCTCTTCCAACCACTTCCTGCAGGTCTTGGACGAGGCCGCGTGTTCACCACTGCAGTTAATGCAGCGGGGACCGGACACGCATGGCACTCCGTCATGTTCGGCAAGCCCGCAGGAAGGGCATGTAGGCTTTCCTTTACAGTGTGTCTTTGTGTGTCCAAATTCTTGGCACACAAAACAACGCCTAGGATTTTGTACATACGGCCGTACTGTTAGAGAGTGATACCCGGCACGGATCTTAGAAGGTGGGTCTCTAGTCGAGAAGGTCAATATAAGTGATGGTGTGGCAACATCTTTTCCGTCTACACGACGAGTAATCCGGTACACTTCAGTCACATTCTGACTGGCAAGTTCGGTTTGTATCTCGTCGGTAGAGCAGCACATCAAGTCGAAACAGTAAATGACTCCTTTCGATGAATTGAGAGTTGAATGAACAGTAACTTTGATGGGAAACAGATTACAAAAAGATGTGGCTTTGATAATAAGTGATGATTGAGTATTGCTGGCAATCTCTACAAGCAGCACTGTCTTTTCTTTAATCTTGGTGACATTAATAACATCACCTGCCAGAGCTTTGATACCTTTTTGAACGGCAAATGGCGACACGTCTTTGAATGTTAGATTATCAGTGCGTTCGATTACGAAGAATCTAGGCACGATTGTGGTGTTTGTGTTCAAGTCTTGTACAACTTGTTCACGTGTTATAGGGCTTTCATTAAGACCTCTTGTTCTCTTATTGGGGCGGGAAGTTTGACAATTGAGGGGATCCATACAATGTTTGGGGACAACCTAACACAATTACTTGGCTTACTCATGAGAGTAGGGGACCCAACTAACCCATGTCGGTACTACCGCATAGGGCCTTGTAAACAATACCGGGTCCACTCCATGCTAGTAGCATGAAGTGGAGCCGGTAAATGATTTCCCGTTCAACAAGTGGCGGATAGGAAAGTGCCAATTTTACGTCCGGACGCTTATAAGCGCAATTGATCTTCTTGCAAAACAGAAGGAAATGATATTGTCATACAAGTCCAACTATTAGGCTCATACAACCAACGCCACTTACTCACGAGCTCAGGTGCAATCTAATCCTATAAGATCCGAATCATGTCCAGTGCATTGCCATTGTCGTCAACAGTCGTGGGCGATTCAAGCAAGTGGAGGGAGGTGGCAAGAAGAATGAAAAGTAAGAGAAGTATGAAGAAAAAGAGATGAAAGGTTAGGAAAGACGTGAGAAGAATACGCACAATGCTCAGCTCTCCCTCCACCAACTCCGGTCACCGAATGGCACCCACTCAACCGACGGTCCGAACTTAGTCTGGACCCTCACCCCAGACCTTATCGCCATGGGTGACCCTGCTGGGAGCAAATAAATTGCTCCCGACGATAGCTCTGGGGATCACTGGGCCACACAAGCCCCCACACCACGTCAAGGTGTCCGGATCCTTTGAGGGGGAGGAAGTTTGTGATGCCAACACTGTCGGCCTTTTTATACAACCACACAGTTCTTGTTTTCTTGTTGGTGCTTGAGTCCGGGTGTAATGATTTGGTCATGTTCACTGTTAGTGATATTAGTTTGTGATCACTTATTCCTGTCTCTACACTACTAGATGTCCAGATGTCAGGAGGGCTAACTAGGAAGACATCAAGTATATTGTTTGGCACATGGGTGGGCTCCTTAATGACTTGTATTATGTCGTGGTCTTCAAGTAATGAGTTGATTGCTGTTTGCGTGGCACATTGCGTGGGCTCAGGATCTTCCGACCACGATACTTGGGGTAGGTTCAAATCTCCACCTAACATGAAGGCATTAAGTATATCTATATACTTAAGGGAGGAGGCAAGTGAAAATCTCAACTTTTTCATATTTTTTTTTTTCAATATATTGAATTTGTCATGTTATCTTATTTCTTTTTTAACTCCATATTACTAATAATAATACCACAGCTAATCAATATTCCATTTATAGTCCTTGCATGTGTAGTTTTAAAACCGAGAAAACACTGTTTTCAAGCTATTTTGTAGCTACATTTTCAACTGATTGCAGATTTTTGAATTTCCCCCAATTTATGTGGCCAAGGTTACTGAATTTGTTGATAAATGACAGCACTACTTGAGTATCTTACAGGCACTGCTTTTAGTTTCCAAGAAGCTGTGAACCTCTAACCTAACTGACAAGCTAGAACCATCTAGAAGGAAACTCTAGTTTTATTGTGTTTCACCTCACAATATTTCATACGGTAGTCTTTTGCTATTCTAGTTATTTTGAACTGTTTATGAAATGGGTAAGAACAAGAAATCGTATATAAAGAAAACCAAGGAAGAAATATCTAAAGCTGCTAGACTCAACTCTGGAAAGAGATGGTTGAACAACCCGGCTGCTATCCCTAGACCCGGGTCAGTGGATGTTTCGATTGAAACAGGTAAATGGGAGCCTACAATTACATCAACAATACTTCTTTATAATACTTATCAATTTGGCACATGATTGTTAGGTAACTATGTTTTCCTGTTTTACTTATAGCTGAACAAATAGATGTAAGCCTATGTGCCGGTAGGCCTACGCCGTTGCCTACGCTAGATGTGACCAGTACCAGCAGACGTACGCCTTTTCCCGGAATGGCAGAAATGCCGATAGGCCTAGATGCAGCTCTCGACAGTTCGTCTGACACAGAAAACATGTCAGGTGTTGAAGAGCTGGAAAACTCGATTGTTGAGGAGTGTCAGCCTTCTACAAGTACTGGAGTGTCAGTCAATACTTCTGAACATGAGCCCAGGCCTGATGTCACTGGTCCGAATAAAAAGAGTGAGCGTATACAGGCAGTGTATGCGTCTGCGGATGATCCTAATACCTTGCCTACTGACAAGAAGAGTGTAGAGTACATTATAGCAGATATTAATTCATATTCTGAATTGTTGAGTCACTGCGTTTGTTCCATTTGTAAGGTTCATCATTTGACTGTTTCCAAGACGCATTCAGCTGGGTTAGCTCACAAATTAACCCTTCACTGTGAACTATGCGGAGACATCAACGGGTCAGTGTATACGTCAGCCCGTTTGTCAACCGGTTCAACCCGTCCTGGGTTCGATGTGAATCGACGAGCGGCAGCAGCTATGACGCACATGGGAAAAGGTTACGCTGGGTTTGAACAATTTTCTACCATTATGGGAATGAATCCAATGAGTAAAACCTCGTATGCAAGTCATTTGAAACAATATAGCAGTGATGTGACTAGTCAAACACTATTTTTGGATGAAGCGCGTCGAGCAGTGAGAGAAGCATATGCTATTCTGAATCCATCGTTGCAACCAGACGACATAATTGAAATTTCTGTTAGTTTCGATGGGAGCTGGCACAAAAGGGGTTTTACGTCCAAGTATGGTTTCGCTGCTGTAATTGATTTACTTACGGGTTATGTGATCGATTTTGAAGTTCTATCGATTTTGAAGTTCTATCGAAATATTGCCAGTCGTGTGAAATCACTAAATCAGAACTTGGTGAAGATTCTCCGGAATATAACGTCTGGTACAGCGGCCACAAGTCATGTTGTCAACAGAATTACGAGGGCTCATCTCCTGCAATGGAGGTTACGGCAGCGGACAGGCTGTGGCGTAGGTCCGAATCCTTCGGAATGCGGTATACCACTTTATTGTCTGACGGTGATGCCAAAACATTCAACCATCTTGTGAAGGAAGAGATTTATGGCCCAGATGTTACTTTTGAAAAAGAAGAATGCTTGAACCACGTTGCGAAGAGACTTGGCACTGCTCTTCGAAATGTGATAGCTCATGAAAGAGCTCAAGGCGTTACTCTCGGAGGTCGCTCTTATGGAAGCCTGAAACCTGATGTCATAAAATCCCTGACTAGGTATTATCGTAATGCTATTGTCAATAACATGCAAAGCATCAGTAAAATGAAAACCGCAATATTGGCAACAGTCTACCATTGTATGTCCACTGATTTGAATCCGCGGCATCATAAGTGTCCGACAGGTGAGAATACGTGGTGTTTCTTCAATAAGGCATTGGCCAATCATTCTGTACCTGGAAACCATAAAGATAACATTGGGACTCCATTATCAAGTAAAGTTGTGGTGAAGATCCTGCCCGTCTATCAGCGTCTTGCGGCAGATTCTTTCTTGAGCGATGTCTTCTCGGACGAACTTCCAACGCAAACGAAAGTTTGCATAGTACCATCTGGCGCAGATGTCCAAAAGATACGTTTGTCTCCAAAATGCGGATTGACATGGCTGCTGCGGAAGCTATCTCCGTTTTCAACAGCGGATGTAGTGCATCGGTGAAAGAGAGCATGACGAATGCAAAACTTTCTTCAGGCCAATTTACAGCGTCCTTGACGAAGAGACGCGACAAACGACGCGTCGCGAAGAGTCAAGCTCGTGCAGTATTGGCATTTGAAAAGATGAGACGCATGAAGAAGCTGGCTATGCTAAGAGCCGAAGAGAAACTGAAAAAAGCTGAGGGTCCCACGTATGGGGCCGGTGCCTTTTAGTTTGCCAGACAAGGAGTTATTTGGAACTCACTTACTAAACTAGGCAAACGCAGGATGTGCGTTGTACGATGAGCGAGATGTCTATATAAAGTATAATCGAAAACTCTACAAACCTTGATCATTTGAAATGAAGTTCATCCGATGTCAATGAATCTAGAAAGCCGTGACTTCGACAATGCAACATTTTTCAACTAATATTTCTATCTTTTCGATGAATAAAATACATTTATTATATTATTTTCTCCAAAACGGCTGGTCCGAATATCAAACCAAATTTTTCGGTCGGTCAAACCCTGCGACCTGTGCAGTGTTTACAAACAACAAACAAACAAAAACAAACAAACAAAAAAACGCACAGACAAAGCTCCGTAAGACTTGAGTGAAAATCTTCGCTACGCTATCTAATTCAACTCAAATCTTTAAAAGTATTTGCTGGGATATATTATTTCCACAAAATACAACATGAAGAATGATGTAACTTCTATAATATTTGATGCATCACATTCATTTTTTTTATGAATATTCTTGATAACATGCTCAATGATTAACAGCATTCTCTGTCAGTTATATTCAGTAGAACTGTTACAAATGATTTTGTAACTTGAATAGCTTTGAAATGTATCATTTCAAAAATGTGTCAAGGATTGAATGTCTCAAGTCTACCAGTAGTATGGCACTTATAAGGGAAATAATGCTGTTGTTCATTACTGTATCATATATCTTCCATCTGAAATCATTTTTGGAATTCTAAAAAAATAATTACTCGAATAAGAGCTTTCTCTATCACTGTTGTAGAAATCTATAAAATATTTAATTAAAAGTCAAATTTTGAATTAATATTTTTGAAATATTTTTTCTATTTTTAGTTGACCATCACCTAGCAATCCACTCAATTTCCAGTGCAAGAGCGATTTCTTGGATATACAGATATGAGTTCTGACAAAACTGCCCCCGCCTTATATAATCATGTAGTCAAGTACGTCGACGAGTACGATTTGAAAGAAAAGCTTATTGCACAGTCGTATGATGGCGCTGCAACAATGTCGGGTCGAATTGGTGGTTTGTGTACGCGAGTGCAGGAAACTTATCCGAAAGCAATCTTTGTGCACTGCTTTGCACATCGTTTAAATTTGATTCTACAACAGGCGTGTACAAACATCGTGGAATGCAGATTATTCTTCCCAATTTTGTCCGAGTTGTCCGCATTTTTCTCCAAATCAGCCAAGAGAAGTGAAGTCCTTGAAGATTTTATGTCGAGAAAATTACCACGAGTTGCGGCTACCAGGTGGACTTTCACCTCTCGATTGGTAAACACTGTGTACGAATTTTTCCCTCAGTTGATTGAATTCTTGAGTACCTAAAGAAATACGTATGTAGAAGTAAAAGATCTAATACTATGTATAAGACATCTTGTCATTCCAAAATTTCAAGTACAATGATTACTTTAGCGGTACGAAATTGCAATCGTATCCAAAATGAAACGTTTTTTTTTTTTTTTTTCACACACAAAATTATATCGGCTCAGTTTTGACATTGTATAGTTATTTGGTTACATTTAACTTGGAGATAGTTCGTTCGAGAAAATCGGTCGACGAGATAGAGCATCTTTCAATTGGACGAGCTTTAGCGAGGATTCAATTTGACACACCGAAAATAATTGGTGTTCGTTTTTATGTTTTTATGTTTTTATTTTTTTATGTTTTTTGTCGGTTCTCCACAGGTCAACGGCTACATCTATCAACCTCAAACTTTTTTTTCAATATGGTTCCTCATCTAACTTAGATCTGTATAGTTTTGTGGCATTATCGGGGAGTAACATTTTTTTTTTCGATTCAAGAAATTTCAAAAATTCCCATTAGAATAACATGACGAAAAAAAAAAGAAAATATTTTTATTTTCCAAAAAAATGAAATTTCGCGTGAAGTTGAATTACATTTTGGTACACATTTCTAAAAAAAATTCAGCTTGATCGGGTCAGCCATTTTGAAGAAAAAACATAAAATGCACTAAATTGATACCACTCGAAGCAGTTTTTACCCATACTATTACTATTCGCTCGTCTTACAACGCATATGGCGTTTTCCTAGTAGTGTTATAATGTAACACGACCTTGCTTGGACGTAACTCATTCCCACTTAGGTTTATTAGACGAGCTTTAGCGAGGATTCAATTTGACATACTGAAAATGAAATTTGTTTGTCGGTTCTCCACAGGTCAAACGGCTACATCTATCAACCTCAAACTTTTTTTCGTTATGGTTCCTCATCTAACTTAGATCTGTATAGTTTTGTGGCATTATCGGGGAGTAATTTTTTTTTATGGAATTAGGAAATTTCAAAAATTCCCATTAGAATAACATGGCGAAAAAAAAAGAAAATATTTTTATTTTCCAAAAAAATGAAATTTCGCGTGAAGTTGAATTACATTTTGGTACACATTTCTAAAAAATTTCAGCTTGATCGGGTCAGCCATTTTGAAGAAAAAACAAAATGTACTAAATTGGTACCACTCGAAGCAGTTTTTACCCATTTTTACCAATACTATTACTATCCGCTCGCCTTCAACGCATATATGGCGTTTTCCTAGTAGATACACATTGAATGATTAACTTGGAGATATATATCTCACGCTTAGAACGTCAGCAACGACTGCTTGAACTAGATATGAGTTTGTAGACTAGAGTTTGTTTGACACAACTACTCGGAATCGGAATCTACGACCGGAACATTTCACACGCTCATGAATTCACTTCTGATGGGCCACCGACGCACACTTCGGGACATTGATGAATCCGGACTCGACCGATGTTTGTTTTGTAGGTCCATTGCAGTCCTAGGTTCGATCCGTCTTGTGTTGCGTGTTGTGTGGGTCCCCATGATGTTCACGGTGTTCATTCGGGTGTAGCTCGATTCCAGCAGCGTTGTGTCGTACAATCCAGAATCAAATGGTTCGGCAGATAACTGGGAGCTTTTTTTTGACGTATGATGCGTGTTAGATTATAGCTCTAAGTGAAACATTTGGTACATACGAGTCGAATGGTCAACGCAAGTGTGTTATATGATCAATTGTTGGTGGAAAACTTATTTAATAAACATTTACGACTTGATATTTTGATCATTTTACAAAATTATTTGTTCTTAGTTGCTATTCTTATTATCTAGGTTAAACTTGGGCCAAGGGTTGTTCGACAGGTAAGGTCGTTGACCATTACCAAGAATGACTCAACATCCAAATACAGGTGACGTAATGTGAACAAAACGACGACGAGAGACTTGAACATAATACACTAGATAAGAAAGTACGTCGAGAACTTGACTTTTGACGTCTGCATGTTGTGACACCTGTGGTAGACAGTGTGGAGCAGGTAAGCCGGCCGTGGTGCAATGTCTTTTCATTGACTCGTTCGGTGGGCATTGGTATTTCGCTGCGGGCGACATCCGGGTTCGTCCACTTCTCTAATGGCCCGTTCACACGACGCACTGCAATGCCGATCTTCGGATGCTAGGCACTCGACTGCTTCGTGTGAACGGCTCAAGGTCAAGGCTGGAAGACGAGATTTCGTATAGAGAGAGGTTCTATATTTCATCACATGCAGTGTCAATGACTCAAGGATTGATCGTGAAGGGTTGGAGGGATAGCTAAAAAAAACCAATGGGGTTTCGGGGGGGGGCGGTTTAAGGGAAAACGGGCTACCATTTTTACAATACTCGGTCCAAGTGAGTTAGTTTGGTGGGAGGAGTGGTGGTCGAGGTTCAAGCTTTGATAGGTTAAAAGGGGCATAAGGGGTACCCTACAAGGCTGTGTGGGGTTTAGGAGTTGCTATTGAGTGATGGGGTTTGTTCTCGGGAAAATGTTGGAATTCGGCGAGGGGTTGTGGTTCGGGTGGGGATAAACGGGCGCTGATTTTTCGAATATTTTGGAGATGGAGGATAGGAGGGAAATGGGTCTGTAGATGTGACTTCAGTCATTTTTCCTTCTTTATGTATGGGAATATGAGGGCTTCTTTTAGTTTCAGGGGAAAGACACCGTTGTGAAGGAGCTATTGATGATGATGGTGAGGGGGTGGGCGATAAGGTGACTGCATTAGCTAGGATGGAGCCTGGGATCCATCCAGGCCACAGGAGTGCTTGTTGTTGAGGGTTTTTGGTAATTCTAATTACTTCGGAATGTTGGTAGGGAAAAGAAATATGGTTTTAGCGGGGCTCATACTAGGTTGGGGGAGGGAGCAAGATTTATTGGTGGGGCGGTGTTTCCGGCTAGGATGAATAAGTTGTTGAATGTCTCTGCTAGGATGGAGGGGTTGGTGGTTCGAAGTCCGTTGATTGTCGAGGGCGAGTCTTTCAGGAGGCCGTGCAGAGTTTGAGAGGAATTTATAAGGTCCATGAGGTTTTAGATTATTTGAGGAGGAGGCCAGGAGAGAGTCATGGTGGAGGCGTTTGACATTTTGGAGGGCTCTGGTGTGTGTTTGTTGGATATTAGGTTAGTGTGTTTCAAGTTGTTTGCAGTTTGGGGTGGGTTTTGCAAAGGAAGTGGAGGTCGCGCAGGTTTTCACTGGGTGGAAGTAGGTCTGGGGTAATCCATTTGTTGGGTTTATTTGTCTTCAGTTCAATTTTTTGAATGGGACAGGAGGTGTGAATTGGTTGGTGAGGGTGTTTAGGAAGGAGTTGAATAAGGTTTCGGTGTCGGAGGATATTATGTAGGATCCTCCAGTCTTCCTTTCAAGAGTGAGGTAAACCGGTGAATGTTGTTGTCGGAGAAGGAGCGCTTGTTAATGAAGTTATTTGCATTCGAGTCTGGATTTGTGGGAGAGATCGTGCACATTACGCAAGTGGTCGGAAAGGCCACTATATGTGTCAGTGTGGATGGTGGATAAGTGTAGGGTGGTAGAGATGTATCGATTGAGGTGGATGAAGTAGGGGTAATACGGGTGGGTTTGGAAATTGTTTCGATGAGGTTGTATGAGTGGAGGAGATCAAGGAATTAGATTTCTGCTGTGTGGTTTGAAGGAGGTCGATATTGAAGTCTCCACAGATTATGAGGTCCGATTTGGGGTGGAGCTTGGTGATGTGGATGATTGTGTCTTCCAATATGGACAGGAAGGTGTTGATATTGGATGAGGGCGATCGGTATATGCTGAGTATTATGATGTTGGAGGATCCGGGTCGAACCCATAGTATCCCGGCACATTCGAAGGATTTGTCAGAAGTATAAGAGTCTAGGTTGATGGTAGTGGTGGTAAGGGACGGTTTGGTAAAGACTCCACCGTGGCTTGAGGAAGTTCGATGGAATATGCTGGCTTTTACTTAATGAGGGATATTGAAGAATGTGTCGGTGGGTGGGAGCCAGTGCTCAGAGAGACAGAGTATATCAGGTGAGAGTTTTTTGGTCAAGATTTCTAGATTTTCCACCTTGTTGCGGGCTGATTGAATATTGAGGGAGATGAGGAGGTTGGGTGAGACTATGCTCTTTTGTTTGATTGGCTGCTTTTTGAAAAATTGTATTTGCGTTGAGGATTTTGTGCTGTGATTTAGAGGTACGGATGGGTTGGGTTCTGCTGGTTGTGGTTGAGGGGGTGGGTTTTGTGGTAGGTTGAAGAGTGATGATGGTTGGTGTTACGGTGAGGGCCTTGGTCGTAGACTTTTCCGCTCGGGTTTTCGGTTATAGGGCGATGACGAGCGTGGGCGTGGTTACTGGCACAATGGTGGCAGCTGGTACAATGGTGGTGGTTGCATCAGGCGGTGTTGGTTTTCCCATTGTTGAAGTGGTGGCTGAGGGCGTGGTTGGTACCTTGGTAGCGGTTGCGTCGATGCTGTTGGTTTTCTCCTTGTTGGAGTGGTGGGTGAGGGCGTGGCAGGTACAATGGTGGCAACTGGTACAATGGTGGCAGTTGGTACAATGGTGGCAGCTGGTACAATGGTGGCAGTTGGTACAATGTTGGCAGCTGGTACAATGGTAGCGGTTGCGTCCGATGCGGTTGTTTTTCTCCTTGTTGGAGTGGTGGGTGAGGGCGTGGCAGGTACAATGGTGGCAACTGGTACAATGGTGGCAGCTGGTACAATGGTGGCAGCTGGTACAATGGTGGCAGTTGGTACAATGGTGGCAGCTGGTACAATGTTGGCAGCTGGTACAATGGTAGCGGTTGCGTCCGATGCAGTTGTTTTTCTCCTTGTTGGAGTGGTGGGTGAGGGCGTGGCAGGTACAATGGTGGCAACTGGTACAATGGTGGCAGTTGGTACAATGGTGGCAGCTGGTACAATGTTGGCAGCTGGTACAATGGTAGCGGTTGCGTCCGATGCAGTTGTTTTTCTCCTTGTTGGAGTGGTGGGTGAGGGCGTGGCAGGTACAATGGTGGCAACTGGTACAATGGTGGCAGTTGGTACAATGGTGGCAGTTGGTACAATGGTGGCAGCTGGTACAATGGTGGCAGTTGTACAATGTTGGCAGCTGGTACAATGGTGGCAGCTGGTACAATGGTGGCAACTGGTACAATGGTAGCGGTTGCGTCCGATGCTGTTGGTTTTCCATTGTTGAAGTGGTGGGTGAGGGTGTGGCTGGCACAGTTGTGGTGGCTGTGTCAGACGGTGGGGTGGTTTCAAGTTGGTTGTGATCGACTTCTGAAGGATGATGTAGGCGATTTTGTGGCATATATTGATTTTCCCTGTTTCGTTGAGGTGGATGCCTTTAGGGGCGAAACTAGGTTGATTAAGGTCCTCGGTTTCCAGAATGGTTATGTACGGGAAGAATGTTTTCAGTTTTCGGAGGTTACTATTGACTATTTTTATGGTCTTGGTAGTCAAGTAATCTGAGATATTTGGTTGTGGGATGATTGTTGAGATGATTACATTTGTATGAATAAGTGTGGGGAGGACTTTGAGGAAGGTTAGTATTATTTGATATGCATTGTCTGGGATGTTGTTGGTTCCTGCCTGGATAATTAGGAAGTCTGATTTGGTTAGGGTATCGCATAGTTTCTTCGTATCTTCCAGGATTTTCTCTATTTTGCCATTTGGTTTCACAATGCTTTCTATTTTGTATTTGTTGGCAATTTCACTGTTTGTTTGGGGTAATAGGGATGACAGATGACGTCCGTGGCTATCTGACAGGATTAGTATAGAGTTTTTAGGGGGCGTGGTATTTTTGTGAGCACTCGTGGTGTTGCCGCGCGTCATTACGGTTGGGTCGGTAAGTGCAGGCGACTTGCGGCTAATTATCGGTGCAGAGTGTAGGGTCGGTAAAGTAGTAGGCCGTTGTTTTCCAATGTTTTCAATGTCTAATTGTGACCTCATTTCGTATTTGAGGTGTTCAATTTCACGTATTAGCTGATCTAATTTCTTGATTACATCTGATATTTTGTATGGGTGTGGTTTTGTCTCTTGATTTACGCGTAGTTTTGTGTATGTTTGGTCTCGTGGTGGGTGGAGAGCATGGACCCATGTTTGGTAGGCCTAGGCCTAGGCCTAGGCCTTGTCGTGTACTTACAGTTCTGGTTTAAGTTTAAAAATCATTGTTTTCATGTGGATCTTGTTGGTTTCTTTGTTGATAGTCACTAGTGTTGAATGTGGTATTGGAAGGGTTACTAGGGTGATAAATGAGGTTGAAATTTGAGGAGGCATTTAGACGCCGTTCTGATCTGGTCGCCATCTTGTATCTACTGTGACAAGGGATAGCAATGGTTGGTACTTTCTCTTGTTCAATTGTATTGGTGCTATAATCATTGAGGGTAGTTGAACTGTTTATTACCATTTCTTCTGTTTCTAGGTTAATTGTTGGGATGTCACACTTTTGGCCTAGGCTCATCTCATTTCTCTCAAAATGTGACTGCACTGCATTATAGAGGCTTGCTATGGTCTTTGTCTGAATTGACATATCAATTTGTAGTTGCCTGATGTGTCCTGACATTGATTCTACTTTCTTGTCTGTGATTGCCTTGGACGTATTTTCTTCCTTGTCTAGGCCTAGGCCTACATCTTTGCCTTGGCTGGCTGGGCCACTTACCAAACACGCTTCACAGAGCCACACTATGTTTGGTTTTGTATTAATTAAACGATATTCAGACTTGCTGATCTTGCAGCACTCAATGTGATAAGTCTTGAGGCATTTAAATCCACAACTGATTATAATTTCACTCTTATATAAGGAGCATTTACATGTTGCACAGTGGCTATCCGCCATCTTGTTGTTACTTTGTTACTTTGTCGAAAAACAAACTATAATTAGAAATGGAAGACCCTGTCCAGCTCTGCCAGGCTTGATTTCTGACCACAAGGACAAAGGTAAAGTGTTCGGTATCTCAGTACTCTAAGGTGACGTGGCTGACCGGGTCAGATACAGAGAACAACAACAAGCTCTTGTGTTGGCCCTGCTTGCTGTTCAGCAATGAAGTTACTGTTGGGAATAATCGAGGGTTTTGTAACTTGAATGTTCTTCATAATGCTGTTCAAAACCATGAAAAATCACAAAACCACTTGCGATCTCTGTTAAGCTTGAATACATTCGGTAATGTCCGTATTGACTTGCAGCTTGCCGAACAGCAGCGATTACACGTGGCGCAGCACAATGAATCGGTGAAGAAAAACAGAGCGATTCTTCACAGGCTAATAGATGCAGTATGCCATTTCGCGGAAACGACGAGAGTGTAAATTCGCTGAATAGAGGAAATTACGTGGAAACGTTAAATTTAATTAGTGAATATAATCCAGTGTTGAAAGCACACCTGCAGTCAGCAACCGTCTTTCGCGGAACTTCTAATAGAATTCAAAACGATATCATTGAATCTATAAGTAATGTTGTTATTTCGAAAATAAAACAGGAGGTAAAAGACGCGCCATTTGTTGCCATTTTATTGGATGAGACTTCGGATGTGATGAATCTATCTCAGATGTCAACAATGTTCCGTTACGTTGCTGAGAACGGAGAGGTGCAAGAGCGATTTCTTGGATATACAGATATGAGTTCTGACAAAACTGCCCCCGCCTTATATAATCATGTAGTCAAGTACGTCGACGAGTACGATTTGAAAGAAAAGCTTATTGCACAGTCGTGATGCGCGCAACAATGCGGGTCGAATTGGTATTGTGTCGCGGTGCGGAAACTTTCAATAACATTCAAGAGTCGGTCATCGTAATCTGCGGTACATTCTGGTCAGAACTTTCCACTCTCGTAAATAGTTTCATAGTGGCCTTTACCTCCATATTTCAGCAACCAATCTTTTACCCAGACAGACCGTCTCTTCTTTTTTTCTTCCTTTCATTTAAAATTACAACTATAGCGCTGCAGCATCACCTCGTCGCTATCGCTCATTTATATAAATTAAAATTAGTGAGAAAATGTAATCTACCCTTTTACTGACAGTTTCACCTTGTTTTAACCCGCAATAATGCTGTTTTCCTATTGGTCCACTTGACACAGCCTCTTCTATTGGATTCAAGATGGCTGTGACTTTGCCATCTCGCAGTCCTTGTTTCAATGTCTGTGTGTGAACGAGCCAGCATTGACATTGGGGCGCGCAGCATCCGAAGATTGACACTGCAGTGTGTCGTGTGTACAGGCCCTAAGGGAGCAGTCCAAAGTCCGGCGTCCTTTTCTTGTCGTTGGCTCACGCTTTCTCTCACTCTCACATACACACAACCATTCACTCTCTTCTCTCCTTGATTTGAATTTACCTAATCATTGGAACTCGAATCCATTCGATTCACACTGAACTTGCTACGCAAGCTGCAATTTTTTTTTTTTTTTTTCCCTTTTTTTTTTACATTGCTAAACTTGGTAAACAATTCGAAACCACCCAAGCATCTTATAATTAGCATTATTTTAGTCCTTTTTTTTTACTACCTCCACCTTGTGACAGCTGGTTTAGGGCTGTTACTTTTCTCCACTTGTAAGGCTCTTGTATCGGCTACTTTCCCGATAGCTTTAACTGACAAGACTTTCTGTGCGGCCGACCTAAGTACTCGCGTCGAAGGAGGAATGTCCTTTTGCTTAGGTCTGATGGGTACTTTTGTTTCGCCGGCGACTGACGTAGTAGTAGTCCTACTATTTGACGCCTGACTAGTTACGACGGGCGGTGGTGCCTGAATGTGTTCGGTCATGGGTTTCGCTAGCACTATTTTACCTGGTATTGTTAGGTCTCGGGGATCATAAGTCGACAAGGGGACGTTTTTTCGTTTAACGAGAGGCTTACGAAAGACTGGGTTCGACACGTGGTCAACTTCGTCGTCGACGTCATCTGAATTTGACAGTTCACTTATCAGACTTTCAGACGTGGGGGCGGGTCTACTTCACTTAACCTATTATTTACAGTGCTAGTATCTACGGTATCTATGTTCAATTGTACACTATTTTCCGCGAGCGACGCTTCCGCGTTATTGCTTTCATCGACATCTAATGGTTTAACGCTCAAGTCGTCATTCAGCTCTTCGGGAGTAAACTCGAGGTATAGTTTTAGACGGTTAACATTTACGTTTTGTACAGGGCCTCCGTACAGTGGTTTGATTTCAAAGTTAACTTCACTCTTTTTAGCGAGAACGTGATAAGGGCCATCCCAAAGTCTAGCTAACTTCTTCGGCATACCTACTTTTGCTAGTGCGGGGGTGTGGAGAAAGACGAGGTCTCCTATTTTAAACGTCATTTCTCGTGCCGTTCTGTTATAGTTAGTATGCCTCGTTTTTATCGGTGGCGCGTTTTAAGTTTTCTCGAACAAGTTTGAACGCATATGACAGTCTAGCTTGTAGTTCCGAAGGATAATGCGAATCCAGGTTGTATCTAGTTCGCGCTGGGGTAATGATAGTATCAAACGGAAGAGTGACGTCCACCCCGGTCATCAAGTGGAAGGGGGAGAAGCCCGTACTAGTTGATACGCAACTTCGCATAGCTAAAGTAACTAAGGGAACCGAGTCGTCCCACGAGTTTGGATCTTTTTCATAGAAGTGACTCATGATATTGCTGATAGTTCTATGTGCCCGCTCGATGTTTGAATTGGACTTTGGATTATACGCTCGGGTATGTAAATGTTTAATGTGCAATAGGCGGCATACCTCTTCAAATAGGCTAGACAAAAAATTGGCACCCATATCTGTAATCATGATCTCACACACACCAAATGTAGTTACTACGTGATTGACATAGGCCCGTGCGACGGTGGCGGCAGTTTGGTTCTCGATCGGAACGCAGACAATGTATTTTGTAAAGGCATCTATCGCGGTCAACATGTACTTATTCCCTCTGTCACTCACATTATAGGGCCCCAGTATATCTACATGGATCCGAACAAACCTAAAATGTGTGGCGACGCCTGTGTTTAAAATGATTAAATTGTTGGAAGTAAAACAGTCTTCTAAAAGAGATCCTCTTGAGTCAACAAGAGAACTACCCCATAAAATATTGTGAGCGTTAAAATCTCCTGACAATATGAAAGGAGATGGCAATTGAGCGATAAGAGTTATTCACATCATGCTTGTTTACGGTATCAGCTGGTGGCAAGTAGATACAGCAGATAGTGGTAGGGCTAGGGAGGAACACTCTGACAGCTACTGCCTGCAGAGGCGTCCGTAAGGCGAGTTCCTCTGAGTAGCAGCTGTCATGGATAGCAATCGCCACTCCCCCACTAGCCCTCTCACACGTGATCTTATCACAACGATAGAACGTATAACCTCGCAGGATAGGTGTATCACTGGCTTTAAAACGAGTCTCTTGAATCGATATACATTTCGGCATAAAAAGTGAAATAAGCATGCGGATCTCTTCTAGATGAGCTCTGAACCCGTTGCAGTTCCACTGCATCAGGGACATACTTAGTTTACTTATGTCTAAGGGTGAGTGTCCGGGGAGCGAGTATTTTTTCAGCTACCGGTTGTTTTCTATTAGCCAATCGCAGCTCGTCTAGGCTGTTCGCGCGGCAATACCTATCTTTTGTAGAATTGCTGATTTCAATGTTTTAGGTATCGGTGTTTTAGGTAGCCTTTCCGCCCGTGAATGTGGTTAAAACCTCGGTTTCGGGTCGGTATACCGGTCGACACCAACCTGACCTACCTAACCCTAACCACGGTCCAGCCTCCGCCAATAATAATTCTTACGACAAATATAACTTCATATATTTTTTAGGTTTTCAGAAAATAGAGAAGGATAGTAGAACATTATCAAAAACATCATTTCATGAAAACAAAAAAGTATTGATAAAGCGGGATTCGAACTGGCGACCTTCGTAACCAAAAGCGAGCGTGTTACGGCAGAGCCGACACAACATTGAGAATGATACGATTTATTAGCCGTCATAAGCAAGAGTCCGGGATTGGTCGATTAGACCATGGGCTATAGAAAACAACCGGTAGCTGAAAAAATACTCGCGTCCGGGGACAAGCCCAGGCAGTCTTTTATAAATTACTAAGACCTCTTCAAATGTTTGTTTTTTCCTTCAGGAGGCTTTGAGGTTATATCTAGGGCGCCACCTACATCCTTGTTCTGATTGTGGTTCCCATCTTGAGCCTTTTTCTTGTTTTTATTAAATTTGAAAGTTTGGCTTCCAGGTAAGGTTCCTGAAGCCAACTGTTCCTCCTCGGCAGCCGTTACCTGCTCTGTTACAATATCCATGTCACTCGTTGCTGACGTCGCTACTTTATCTACACCAACTTTCTCTTTGGTTTCTCTTTCTTTCTTTGGTCTCTCTTTCTATCAGTTCGTCAATTTTTGATCGGAGTTGGTCATTTTTTTTATTTTGCTTAGAGACGGTTTCTTGTAATAGTCGTTGGGCTTCGAGTAGCATCTTATTTTCTGCTTTGAGAGCTAAGAGTTCCTCAGATTGTTTGGGGGCCTCCTGGGCTACAGTTACTTTGGCATAAGTCGAGGGTAAAATGGTGTCAGGGTACAACCGCTTATATTTAAGGCGCGCTTCGGAGTAAGAAAGTCTATCAATGGTTCGGAATTCGCTCACTTTCTTCTCTTCAAACCACTTCTTGCAAGTCCTAGATGACGCTGAGTGCGCACCACTGCAATTAACGCAGCGAACTTCCGAAACGCAGGGCTCCTCAGAATGAGCACCAAGGCCGCAGTCTGGGCAGGTTGGCTTTCCATTACAAAAATTGGCTGTATGCCCGAATCGTTGGCAAGTGTAGCATTTGGTCGGATTTGGGATATACGGCCTAACCTTGATAGAAATATATCCAGCAACAACTTTGGGAGGAATAGTAGGCGTGGAGAAAGTCAATATGATTGTTGGTGTGTCGACCTGTTTTCCATCCACACGACGAGTTATCCTGTATACATCAGTCACGTTCTGACTGGAAAATTCAGATTTGATCTCATCGATGGTACAACATAGTGAGTCACTGCAGCTTATGACACCTTTGGACGAATTAAGAAAAGAGTGCGGAGTAACTTTAATTGGAAATTGGTTGGCAAAACTAGTTGCTTTAAGTAATAACTGAGTTTGATTATCGTTGGCCGTTTCGACAAGTAGCTGAGTCCTATTCTTGATCCTTGTTGCATTACGCACAGTACCTGCAAGTCCAGAAATCGCATTGTCAATCAAAAAGGGTGATACTGTAGAAAACGACATGCTTTCTTCTACCCGTTCTATCACGAGAAATCTGGGGCTTGTTGGCAATTGTTTCATTACTTGCTCTTTGATGATAGTATCTTTGCTGAGAGCATGGTCTTTTCATTGGGGGGGGGGGGGGGGGGGGAAATGGGTTCAAAGTAAGATTATTCATATTTGGTCCCACGAGAAGCTAGGGAATTAAAGGTCCACTCGCAGAGCCCCGCATGTGAAAGTAAGGTAAGTATAAAACTGGAGGTCACCAGGTATCCAGAGTTCATCGTTAGAAACTACATTAACCCTTAGCCATTCAGCTTCTCGGCACGATTGTCAACACCTTGAGCTTAGGTTCATGTCCTTGTACATTGCCATTTTTGTCAACGGATGTGGGCGATTCAAGCATATGGAGGAAGCCGGCAAGAAGAAGGAAAGTAAAAGAGAAGAGAAGAAAGAAGACAAAAGAGAAGGAAAGAAGTGAGAAGAAAAATTCAATGCTCAGTACTCCCCCCACACACTCCGGTCACCAGAAGGAACCCACTCGACCGACGGTCCGAACTTAGTCTGGACCCTCACCCCAGACCTTATCGCCATGGGTGACCCTGCTGGGAGCAAATAAATTGCTCCCGACGATAGCTCTAGGGATCACGGGGCCACGCAAGCCCCCACACCACGTCAAGGTGTCTGGATCCTTTGAGGGGGTATTTTAATTTGTTTACTGTAGCGGCAACTTGTTTATTACTGAGGAATAAATTGGACTCAATTTTTAATTATACTATAGTTCCTCCAGTTGAGGAATTAACTTGACTGTAAATATCAAATGAATACAAAAATAACGCATATGATAATTTAAGTTTCTATAAAAATAAACTTTTGGTTCAATTGGGTACTTTATTCGAATAAAACATTCGGTAAAAATATGTCTCAATTCGTACGTCTGCGGTTGTCTATCAAAGCATCTATAGCGTTTAGTTGAAAAGTAACTTATCGAAACATAAATTTGATTTGTTATAGGCCAATGGACTAGTGGAACGACAAAACAGAACTTTGAAGAATAGCCTGCTAAAGGTTCTCCAGGATCACTCCATCAAGTGGCCCCAAATATTAGAGGGAGTGCTTTTCGCTCATCGCTGCGTAAAACACTATTCAACTGGATATTCGCCCTTCTTTCTCCTGGATCAACGCGAGGCAGTTTTGCCCATAGACGTGGCGAAGGTCCAAGTGGTTGATCCAGATGATCCAGATCCGGAAGAAAAAGATCAAAAAGAAAACGACAGTGTACCATTCGATTATTCGACATACAATGCAGTATTAGAATCCATCTTATCGGTGCAGTCCTTCGTCCAAGAGAGAGCAATTGATAATATAAAAAAAGCTCTAAAGAAACAAGCACATGATTACAACAAGCGGCACCAAACGTCAAGAAACATTTTCTCGGTAGGAGAAAGGGTATTATTGAAAAACCTTAAACAGTGCGACAGAAAGGGTGGTTGGTCCAAAAATTCATGGCAAGGACCATACACCATAACATGTATGAACAAACGTTCGTGCACATTGTCTAATGATAAAGGATGTGAGCTTAAAAATAAATATAATATTTCTAATTTGAAGAAATTTATAATCAAAGACAAACTGAACAAAGAGAGCAAAGATGGATTCCTTAAAGTTGGAGATATCGAAAATAATGACGATGATGATGACGACAGGAGAGAAGATGCCTACGAAAGAGAGGACATCGATTGTAGAAAGGAAGAAGATGACCAGAAAACGAGCGATGATGAAATCAGCATGAAGAAAGAATATGACACAAAACAAAACGATATAGGAAAAGAAAATTCGTGCAGAAAGAATGAAGATAATCACCATAAGAAGGAGGATGGAATCAGAAGAAATGAGGATGACGAAATGAAAGGGGAAGATCCTGATGTTGTTATTACAGCCCAAGTTCCACCACCCCGCCAATACTTTATACCTGTCGGGTTTCAGTGGCAGATAGAAATGTGCGTCAGAAACAAACTGCCTTTAGCTAAAAAACATGATTCCTGGGCAACCAGTAAAAAACCATTAAAAACTCCCCAAAAAATTGTTAGAATAGTAGGGGACGGCAATTGCTGGTTCCGTGCTATATCCTTCTGGATACCGGGAAGTGAAGAGTACCACGTCCAGCTCAGAAGGCTGATAGTTAACTTCATGAGAGATAATATAAACTCTCAGGTTGATAACTATGCTAATACCAGTCCTACACGGAAGTTGTTAGAATGGGCAATAATGCAGTATGGGCAACAGAGGTAGAAGTAATTTCGACGGCTGCCTTCCTAAATACAAATATATATATTTACGGTCATAATGGAAATGTGAAGGGACTATCATGGTCGAGGTTCAGCAAGAAATGTTTTTCACCATTTGTTGCGTTGGAAGAGTCTGAGTATAGTGATCGATCTATATTCATTACGAATCAATCTCGATGCCATTATGAAGTAGTAACCGATGTTGAGCGATAATTAAAATAGAGCTAATCTAGTACAGCAATTACAAGAAAAATGGTGCTTCATTTTCACTGTAGGTCTGCATACATTCAAACTATATTTTTAACCTCGTTTATGTTTTTTTATTTGTGGGCAGTCCACAAGTCAAAAAAAAAGCTTACTACTTCAAACTTTTCCAAGATAGGACATTTCTAACTTAGTGCCGTATAGTTTTGAAACATAATCGGTGTTAATGATTTGGTATAGATTTTCAAAGTTTTCAGAATACCTATTAGAATATAAAAGAAACAAAATAAAATGTGCTATTTTCCTACATCTATGGTTATTATACGGCATCCCGCCAATATCCCTTCACACTCATCTTACAACGCATCTATGACGTTTTCCTAGTATTAAATAATTTAATTTCAATTAACGCCATTGATTGAATGAATATTAGTGTTTTACGGCGCGTCAACGACGTGGTTATTTGCGCCGGTTTCGATATGTTCCTACACGAGAACGCTGTATAAATCTAGTGACAATGGAAAATGTATATATATAAATATATATATATATATATATATATGTATATGGATAGATAGATTGATAGATAGATAGTTTTATTTAGCATGTTCCAGCTATTGGCACATTACAGTGAATAATAATACATGATAATAAAATTTAATAATAATAACTTACGAAGGAAGATAATTTTTAACTAAGAACATAGTCGTCTCGTTCAGGAACTGGAATCATAAGATTCCAGTTCCTGAACGAGACGACTCCATGAAGATGGTCAGCCGCAGCTGTCCGAAACGTCGAGAGACAAGGTTCTTTTCAGAACCGCCAACTGTTTCCAGAAAGGGCAATCCGCAAAGTGTGACATTACCATCAACCATCGGCCCTCAAAACCTTCACCAGCACACACACATATATATATATATATATATATATATATATATATATATATATATATATATATATATATATATATATATATATATATATATATATATATATATATATATATATATATATATATATATATATATATATATATATATACACATAAAAAGACTCGTCAAAACACAGGATGTCTTCAAACAGGGATCTGGTGTATGGATGTCAGCAGCACAGGTTCCACAAATCTCGCGGCCCTGGCAGTTCATACTAGAGTGATCATATCTTTGACATTTGAAGCACCGTGAAGGGTTCGGAATGTGAGGACGAACAGTTGAACAAATGAATCCAGCGAACACTTTTGGCGGTGGTTTCGGGGTAGAAAAGGTCAAGATTAGGAGAGGTGTTTTCTTCTTGGTTTTACCATTCACGGTTCTGTAAACTTCTGTCACATGTTGAGAGGCCAGTTCTTTTTGAATTTCTGCTTCATCAACATTGAGCAAGTCGTGACTGAACACGATGCCCTTAGAAGAGTTCAAGGACTTATGCGGAGTTACTGTGACTAAAGAGGTATTAAGGACGGTGGTATTGAGAAGGAGCTTCGATTGAGCACAGCTAGCTGCTTCAATCAGAAGCGTGCCATACCTTAGTCTTTTCATGTGTTTGACGTCTCCAGCTAGTTTGAGGATGTCTTTCGTGATTTTAAATATCGACGTATCCGAGAACGTTTTAATGCCTTGCATAGTCATAATAAGAAATCGAGGTTCATTCTCTCTGCTGACTAGATCTTCAACGGGGATAACATCATCCATTCAAGACCTGAAGCGTTTTTTCATGTTTGTGTTTTGAGTTTTTGTGTTTTCTTGTACTGTTTTAATGGGGGGGGGGGGGGGGGGTGATTTGTGTTAGATTCCATAAATCAAATTAGAAGTTCGTCACCTGGGTCCCTACCCACCACGGAGTCCAACAAGGGGACATCGAACTTCAATGCGGGGTATGTCCAGGTGATATAGATGGTAATGCTGCAGCGGACACAAGTAGCAACACACCAACAGGAGAAGCCGGTGTGCGCCATCATGCCGCCGAAGACCACGATCTCATCCTGCTGCAGCTTCAACACACACGAGCGAGACGATTGGCTAGGGGTGGATTAGCCCCTAACCTCCTGTTTCAAATGAAGCCGAAGCCGAAGAAGTGTATTGGCCATCGTTGTTTTCTATGCAACTTAGCCTCAACTACCAGGATCATCTTTTCCAATCATACAGGTCACCACGCACGGCAAACACGCAGGTGGGCGTTTTGAGCACACAGAAGGAGTTGGCAGAAATACGAAGGTAAGTGAAGAATAGTGTACAGAAGAAAAAGATGAGAATAGAAGTGAGAAGAGAAAGATGAGAATAGTAGTGAGGAGGAAAAGCAGTGCTCAGAACTCCCTCTATACACTCCGGTCACCGAAATGGAACCCACTCGACCGACGGTCCGAACTTGGTCTGGACCCTCACCCCAGACCTTATCGCCATGGGTGACCCTGCTGGGAGCAAATAAATTGCTCCCGACGATAGCTCTGGGGATCACGGGGCCACGCAAGCCCCCACACCACGTCAAGGTGTCCGGATCCTTTGAGGGGGATATCATGAATCACTTAGTTCTTGCCGAGTCTCTCGTCCCCAATGCAATAAACAAACCCCTAACTTCTCAAATATAGTTACGGGAAGTGAAGAAGGTATGGTTCCAGTATTTGGAAAATGAACATGATGTTTTATCATATATTTCATGTTTCTCCAACTCACGTTATCTCGCTCAGAGTACTCTTCTAATCTTTTCTAATATATTCTGATCGTATCGGATCACCTGATCTGTAGTAATAATGTTGAGATATTCCCAAGGTTCAAATATTAAAAAACGGCGTTGAAAATGGTTATTAATACATTTCAGCATTCCGAGAACATCAGCTATCAACTGTTTTGAACACGATTAAGCTTGAACAATCTCACCTTCGAGGTGCCATGACGGAATGGACCCAAATGTGAATTTGTTCAAAGAGGATATGGAAAAAAGCGAGTACATGGACGGCCTTCCTGTAGCAGATGTTGGAGATGTTTGAGCAAAAATTGCTGGATCCCAATTATCGCTCGGGACTCGTAGGAGGCGTACATTACATCTAGATTGAATGAATGAATTATTGATTCATAATGCGCTTGCTTCTGCTCTAGTGGAAATGATTTTGTGCTTAGTTTGATGACTGCATAAAATGTCGAGGCTTTCAGCCACTTTCGTAGTTCCGTCACTCGACTCTCTTCACGGCTTGGTGAAAGTTGAACGTTGTACCTACACAAATAATAATATCTAATAATTTGCTGCACATTGGAGGTGCCAAGCATACAGATGAAGTAAAACGTGTAATGGCACGATGCATTGCCCCGAGGGTCGCCGTAAAATATAGTTGGCTGGGGTTCAAACAGTAAAAAGTATTCTTTTCTCTGCGGATTACCACGTGGGCCTAGACTACATCCATCGCGTAATGAGTGAAGAGGATGGAGATCTATATTTGCAACCAAGTATAGATCACTTGACTGGCTCCAGGCCTAGGCCTATACCTTCAGTAGGCCTAGGCCCAGAGCCTATTCCTAGACTTGGGAATTTTCTTCTACAAGTGCCTAGGCCTAATCTTGAAGCACCACCACCTAGGCCAAGTGCAAATCAAATGTGTAGACATATTTTAATAAGGGTGACGATTGTATCCATGCTTCGTGTAATGTTTGCCAGGTGAAAATAATAATTGGAAGGTTGGGCAGTAGACCTACATCTTCCCTGCGCAGGCATTTAGAGGCCAAGCACAGTGCCAGTTTTATTAAGCTAAAAGCGGAGGATGCAGCACATAAAGTACAATTAGGAAAAAAAACACCTTTCAGCAGGGCTCCCGGCGAAAAAGCAATCTACACTCGAAAGTTCGTTCCAATGTATAGACCCGTGGCCACCTCATCATCCTCAAGCAAAAAAACCAACAAGGTAAGCCCAAGAAAATAGGGTACCGGTAGTCAAGAAACCCTATGAGTTGAAACAGTAGATCATAAAGTGATGAAACGCTATTCATTTACTAGAGTAATTGTCGATTAATAAAACTAAATTGAACGAATTTTTAGAAGAAATAAACCAGTCGTATCAAAGAAATAATTGTATATAAAGCTGCGAGCAAACCTACGATACGGCTGTCGAATGTTCATCTCATCTATCCCCTCAAAGGATCCGGACACCTTGACGTGATGTGGGGCTTGCGTGGCCCCGTGATCTTCAGAGCTATCGCCGGGAGCAATTAACTTGCTCCCAGCAGGGTCACCCATGGCGATGAGGTCTGGAGTGAGGGTTCGGACCGACGGTCGAGTGGAAGTCTTGAGTGTATGGAGGGAGTACTGAACCTTGCGTTTGTATTTTCATTCTATTTCCTTTTCTCTACACTTTTCTCTTCATCTATCGTAGTATTTTATTTTCATCTTATTTTATATCATATGAAACGCAAACTTGAAGGTAAAGAAGAACGAGATCAGGACCGTGGGTTGTTCAAGACACGCATTGATAACACAACAACCGTCATTACATTCGATCTAGAAAATGTGTTCGCTCTGCCAAGAGCTAATGTTTCAAATTTCTTTTATAGGTGTGAACTTAATTGCTACAATCTCACGGCCCACAACTCGGTTAATGGTAAAACCTATTGCGCGTTATGGCACGAGTGTATATCTGGGCGAGCGGGTAATCACATTGCCAGTGTCATGGTCTCAATTCTGGACGCTGTAGTAACTGAGTGTCAAAATGTTAATCACATCATTCTTTGGTCAGACTCATGCGTTCCACAGAATAAAAATTCTATCGTGGCTTTTGCGTTGAAGCGTTTCATGGCGGATAATGCAAATATTAGTGTCATTGAACAAAAATCCGGTGAACCAGGTCACGGGAATGTTCAAGAGATAGATGCCGTGCATAGCAGAATAGAGCGGTATTGTAAAACCACAGAAATCTTCAGTCCAGTTAGTCTACTACGGAACCTACTAGCTATTCCGCCAGGCAAGGTTCACCTGTTTGTGATTCAGATGCGGGCTAGCAATTTTAAGAATTACAAAGCTGCCATCGCAGGCATGAACTTATCAACTGTTCCTTTTGCTACTGTTGAACACTTTGTTTACAGAGCTTGTGAACCAATGAAAGTAGAATACAGACTTTCGTTCAAAGAGGAGTTTACCAAAGTCCGGATGAATCGCGTTACACCGAAACGAACTTCGAAAAAGTCACCGAACCTTCGAATTGTAGAAGAAGAACTTCCGAGGGTTTCCTTTCTTAATGTGAGGTTAGAATTGACAGAAGATAAAAAGAAAGATATCCGGGCGATGATGGTGTACATGCCCCGAGTGGATTGTTCCTTCTACGAGACGTTACTCAAGTAGTAATCTTCCTTCTAAGGTGTGACTATGCTAGGAAATCTACCTCAGATGTACGGATAGTGAGAACCATGTTGTTTTTATTATGATGTTTTCATCATCATAATGTTCATGTTCCTATATTATGTTTGGTATATTGGGTGCAATACACCCACAATGTGCAATGTTCCTTATTTCAAATGACATACCTAGTCGAACAAGTTTCTAATTGTTATAAGTCACCGTTACTACTAGTTGGTACGAGTTGGTAGTTGGTATAGTGTACCAATGCATTCCTCATCAGCGTACCACGTGAGGTGGTTGTACAAAATACCAATAAAGTTGATGCATCGTATTGTAAACACGTCTTGATTGAGAAAAAAAAATCATACTTACATTGGCATCTCATGAGTTTATATTATTTTGAATTGTCCTTATATCCTATTTATAAACTAATAATCTATGTTATTGTTGATGCTAAATGAAGAAATTATTCAATTTGTTTTCTCCTTGATCCGATTTCAGTAATTTCAACTATTTTCCACATTTGAACATGGACATAGAATTAAATTCAACACTAATTGTATAGTGAATGTACTTCTTTTTTCAATCAAGTGTTCCATGTCCATTTTAGGGGTGGTATTTTCAAGCCCCTGTACATATTTTCATGAAGTTTTCTAGCTTCAGTAAAACTTCATAGGTAATAAAAAGCATATAAAATTTGCAAGGGAATAGTGTAGAAATTTTATTGGGAGTAAATAATTGTTGAACTTCAACCTCAATTATTTCCATTTTAGAATTGTTGGACATAGAACAAACACATTGCGAGGCGACAAAGACTGAACCTACTGAGACACGAACGGAGACCTTCACACCGACAAAGACTAAAGCTACTGAGACACGAACGGGAGACCATCACACCGACAAAGACTAAAGCTACTGAGACACGAACGGAGACCATAACACCGACAAAGACTAAAGCTACTGAGACACGAACGGAGACCATCACACCGACAAAGACTGAAGCTACTGAGACACGAACGGAGACCATAACACCGACAAAGACTAAAGCTACTGAGACACGAACGGGAGACCATCACACCGACAAAGACTAAAGCTACTGAGACACGAACGGAGACCATAACACCGACAAAGACTAAAGCTACTGAGACACGAACGGAGACCATAACACCGACAAAGACTAAAGCTACTGAGACACGAACGGAGACCATAACACCGACAAAGACTAAAGCTACTGAGACACGAACGGAGACCATAACACCGACAAAGACTAAAGCTACTGAGACACGAACGGAGACCATCACAGACTAAGCTATTGAGACACGAACGGAGACATCACACCGACGAAGACTAAAGCTACTGAGACACGAACGGAGACCATAGCACCGACAAAGACTAGAGCTACTGAGACACGAACGGAGACCATCACACCGACAAAGACTAAAGCTACTGAGACACGAACGGGAGACCATAACACCGACAAAGACTAAAGCTACTGAGACACGAACGGAGACCATCACACCGACAAAGACTAAAGCTACTGAGACACGAACGGAGACCATAACACCGACAAAGACTAAAGCTACTGAGACACGAACGGAGACCATAACACCGACAAAGACTAAAGCTACTGAGACACGAACGGAGACCTTCACACCGACAAAGACTAAAGCTATTGAGACACGAACGGAGAACATCACACCGACAAAGACTAAAGCTATTGAGACACGAACGGAGACCATCACACCGACAAAGACTAAAGCTACTGAGACACGAACGGAGACTGTAGCATATTATGTATCTAAGACAATCTTGTTATGTAACCATGGTTATCAGGTCCCCATGGTTATGGGGTGACTATGGTTACCATTGTTAGAGTATTATATTGTGAATCAATAACTAATTAATAAAGATATTATATATGTGTACAATGGTATTAATTACTATTTATAAATACAACATGGTGTCAGAAGTGAAGTAAACATTTAAGAAAAAAGAAAAACGGCAGTATAAATAAGAAGATTGCTGAAATAACAAGGATTAATACTTGCCATGGCTGAAGCCTCACCTAATGATTCTAACTATGAAAGACAAGGTAGGCCTAATAACTCAATGCAGAACATAACTGTGTCGCAGGCTCGCCTTCATAAGCCACCGCCAGAGCTTGATTTAACAGGGAATGTATCCGAAAATTGGCGAAGATGGAAACAAAAATTTTCAATTTATATGAAAGCATCGAAAGCCAACGAAGACCAAGAAGATGTGAAAGTTGCAACATTTTTGAGTCTTATTGGAGACGAAGCTCTTGAAACGTACAACACCTTTAAATTTCCAATTGAAGGTGATGAAAACATATTATCCAGGGTCATAGAAGAATTCGAAAAATATTGTTTGCCAAGAAAAAACGAATTGTATGAACGTTCAAAATTTTTCAAACTTAAACAGAAGGAACACCAAACAATAGACCAATACCTAACTGAGCTGAAGATAGCAGCGTCCCAGTGTGAGTTCAACACAGAGAATCAACAGGAGAAATTGATCCGTGATCGACTAGTGCTAGGCCTGCTAGATGAACGTCTTCAGGAGAGACTTATAGGAGAATCGAATATCAATTTGGATCGAGCAGCAGATTTGTGTCGCGCTTCAGAAGAAACAAAGTCAACAATTGAAGAAATACAGAAGAAGGAGGAAGCTTTAGTTCATGTCATTAATAATCATAAGAAACAAGAACATTATGTCGATAAACCGAATAACTATAGACATAGAAGTGGAAACAGTGGTGGTGGTGGATACAAAGATAGTGCAGCATTGTATTCATGTACAAAATGCTGTTATACTCACAAGGCAGGAAACTGCCCAGCCTATGGGAAAACGTGTGCAATTTGCTCACAGAAGAACCATTTTGCAAAAGGATGTCCTACAAACAAGAGGTCATCAAAGAAGGTCGTCCATACACTAATGGAAGAATCAGAGGAATCAGAAGAGGATGAAGGGGATCCGTACAATCAAGTCGAGGAAGAAGACAGAAACAATGAATTGTATGTGGGTACTGTGGCGGCAAATGAATGCAAGAAGAAAGCCACGGAAATAATTAGAACCGAAGCAAGTAAGAATGCATGGTATGAGAACCTAGTCATTATGGGGACAGGGACAAATATTAAAATCAAGTTCAAGCTTGATTCAGGTGCTGAAGTCAGTGTACTATCAGAAAACATGCTCAGGAAAATAGAACCTAAAGCAAAAATAGTTCAAACTAAAACTAGATTAATTCCTTTCGGAAATTCTACGAAAGATGATATCAGTCCTATTGGTACAGTGATGCTGAATTGTAAGACAAGGAAAGGAGCAGTAGCCTACGTTCAATTCATGGTAGTTGATTGGAATATGGAACCATTATTAGGATTGCAGGACTGTATAAAATTGAACTTGATGGCTAGGATATCAGCTATAGGAGTAAACTCCACAAAAGCGGAAATAGTGAACAAGAATATTGACTTGTTTACTGGCTTAGGAACAATGTCAGGGAAACATACGATAGTTCTAAAAGATGATGCTATCCCAGTAGTGCACTCGCCCAAGAGAGTCCCTTTAAGTGTTCATGGCAGACTTAAAAAGACGTTAGTCGATTTAGAGTCTCGGAAAATAATTGAGAGAATTAATAAACCCACGGAATGGGTAAATAGTTTAGTTGTTGTGGAGAAACAAGACGGATCACTGAGATTGTGTCTTGACCCCAGGGATCTTAATAAAAGTATCAAAAGAGAGCATCATATGATTCCAAAAACTGAGGATATCACGTCTAGGTTGTTGGGTCAGAATATCTTCTCGGTACTAGACATGAAGGACGGGTTTTGGCAAATACCTCTTTCAGATGAAAGTTCTGACCTATGTACATTTAATACTCCCTTCGGTCGCTTCAAATTCTTACGATTACCTTTTGGAATATGTTCAGCCCCGGAAGTTTTCCAGAAGTCAAACGAACAAACATTTGGGGACATTGACAATGTGCAAGTCTATTTTGATGATTTAATAATCTCAGGGAGCTCAGCAGAGGAACATGACAAGGCTTTGAGTGAAGTTTTTAAAAGAGCAAGAGAAGTAGGAGTAAAATTCAACCAAACGAAATTTCAATTTCGTGTTTCGGAAGTCAAGTACTTAGGACGTCGAATATCGGGCAACGGAATAACTGCAGATGACAGTCACATTAGACCGATAGTAGAGATGGAAACCCCAACTAATAAAACTGAATTAATGAGGTTGTTAGGAATGGCTAAGCATTTGGCCCCATTCATTCCCAACCTGTCACAAATAAGCGCGCCTCTCAGGAACTTAACTCGCCATGATATCCAATGGCAATGGTATCCAGAGCATGACAAGGCCATAGAACAAATCAAGTATCATCTCGTGAGTAAGCAGACATTGGGAATTTATGATAATAAAAAACCTCTTGTCCTTCAGACGGATGCATCAAAAGATGGGCTAGGCGCATGTCTAATGCAAGACGGACACCCTCTAGGATACGCATCTAGAAGTTTAACACCTTGCGAACAGAACTATGCAACCATAGAAAAAGAATTGCTAGCGATTGTATTTGGGCTAGAACGGTTTAATAACTATACCTATGGCAATAAAGTATCAGTACATTCAGATCACCGCCCTCTCGAAGCAATACATAAAAAGAGTATAGACAAAGTGTCAGCAAGACTGCAGAGAATGATGTTAAGATTACTGAAGTATGATTTAACAATTACTTATGTGCCAGGCAAATTGTTATACATAGCCGATACATTGTCCAGAGCCTACTTAAAAGACCCTGTAGAAGAAGACCCAGAACTAAAGTACATAGTTCACACCCTGGTAAAATACTTACCAATGACAGAAGAAAGAAAATCACAATTTAAACAAGCTACACAGGAAGATGATGTATTACAAAACCTAACTCGTTATGCTAAGAGTGGATGGCCTTCCCATAAACAAAGCATCCCAGATAACATTAAATATTATTGGAATGTTAAAGACAATATTCATGAATCAGAAGGACTAGTGTTTCTAGAAGATAAACTGATCATCCCAACTGAGCTAAGAAAGTTGATGTTAGATGTCATACATGAGGGACACGCAGGAATGGAGAAGTGCAAAGCTAGAGCAAGAGAAGTCATCTCTTGGCCAGGAATGTCTAGGGATATCGAGTCAGTCGTTTCAAAATGTTCCACATGTGAGAGATTTAGAAGCAAAAAACAAAAGGAGACTATGATTCCACATGAGATACCGAATAGAGCATGGAAAAGGTTGCCGCAGACATCTTGGAATATCAGTCGCGTCCGTAACTATCTCGTGGTAATGGATTATTACAGTAAATGGGAAGAACTACTTGAACTTAAAGGCAAGGCCGCCCCAGAAGTAATATTCAGATTGAAATCTATAATTGCACGATATGGATTACCTGATCGTTTTGTATCAGATAACATGCCATTCAATGGCTATGAATTTAAAGCGTTTGCCAAAGATTGGGACTTTGAACTTATAACGTCCAGTCCGAAATATCCCCAGTCGAATGGCTTAGCTGAAAAAGCAGTGTCAATTGTGAAGAATATGTTGAAAAAGACTAGTCATGAGGGAAAGGATGTGTATACAGCATTACTAGCATACCGACGTACACCCATTAAAGACTTGAATTTGTCACCGGCTCAAATCATGTTTAGTCGCAACCTTAAAACGAAATTACCCATCTGCACTCCTAGCCTGAGGCCTGTTGTTAAGAACAGTAATGTTAAATCAAACTTGGAACTGAAACAGCTTCGTCAAAAAGCATACTACGATCTTACAGCAAAGACCCAAAAACCACTGGAACCGGGTTCAAACATTTTAGTCAGAAAGGAGAAGGTATGGGAACCGGCTCGGGTAATCAGTCGACATAATAGCCCTAGATCGTATATCATTAGGGATAACAACGGTACAGTGCTTCGACGAAACCGAAGGTTCTTACAAGAGTCGCAGAACTCACCACCTGAGTATAAACCACCAACTGTTGATGTGCAAAGTACGAATAGAGAGTCTGATGAAGATCTGGGTTTTGATGCAATTCAACCGAAGAGTCACGGACAGCCTACCGGCTTACCTAGGCCTGTAGGTAGTGATGATGTACCCCCAAATAATGTTAGGGAAACCTATGTTACCACTAGGTGTGGCAGGACTATCAATAAACCTGCACGTTATAAAGATTAAACAAGAGGAAGGAAAAATGTACATTCAGAATGGTTACAGATTAATGTACAGATTCATTTGTGTTGGTTAGTCAATGAAGAATATTTGTAAGTGAAGACATAGTGAAGAGATGTAGCATATTATGTATCTAAGACAATCTTGTTATGTAACCATGGTTATCAGGTAACCATGGTTATGGGGTAACTATGGTTACCATTGTTAGAGATACATTGTTAGACATTAAGTAGTCCTTCTTAAGAAGATTAAGTATTATATTGTGAATCAATAACTAATTAATAAAGATATTATATATGTGTACAATGGTATTAATTACTATTTATAAATACAACAGACACCATCACACCGACAAAGACTGAACCCACTGAGACACGAACGGAGACCATCACACCGACAAAGACTAAAGCTATTGAGACACGAACGGAGACCATCACACCGACAAAGACTAAAGCTATTGAGACACGAACGGAGACCATCACACCGACAAAGACTAAAGCTATTGAGACACGAACGGAGACCATCACACCGACAAAGACTAAAGCTACTGAGACACGTACGGAGACCAAACCAGTGAATGCAACCACGAAGACTAAACATGTCAACACGCCTCACCAATCTAAACACTCTTCTGTACATACCAAACACACAATACCAGCCAATACACAGACCAAATATACAAAATCACTAGAATATTCTCAACGTATCTATAGAGGAGGTGGATCATCGTCTTCTTTCGACGCATTTCAACTCGCATTCAAGGACTGGCGTAAAGAAGGGGGCCATCCAATGGGAATCCAAATTTTAGTCGTTCTAGCCCCTCTAATTATAATTGTAATAATTTTCCATATAAAAAAGAGTGTACTGCTGTAAACATTCGGGAAATCCCAGACCTAGGAGGTAAGTATGCTCGCCCACAACATTATAATAGTACGTGCTGTCCTGGGATCGTTACATTGGGTTTCCGGAAATCTATTAGCAAATGTGCACAAAATTGTAGACTCACATTTAAATCATTCAAACAGTGGCGAAATTCACAAACACCATCCTGACCAACGGCTACTGACGGAACTTGAAGCATCAAAATATACGGATCTTGTTGATTGCAGATTAGGATGTTAAGAATTAAAAGAGATTATCTACAAAGCTGACGGCAAACTGCTTCAAAGTAAGGATATCCAAAATATGAGACAGAAGGTAAAATAGATAAATTGCAGGGGAGGACTTATGGTATGGTTTCAGTGGACCGTCTTAAAAATCTTGAAGGTATTGATAGCAATAACGTACTCATAGAAACATGCGAGCATGGCGAGCTTTCGTTCCTACCCATTCAAACTAGTTTTATGAATAAACTAGCCACTGCATATCCTGAATTAATAATGGTTGATGGAACATATAAATTAAATATCGAAGATTATCCTCTTTATGTCGTTTTGTGTGAAGATGAAAGAGGAAGGGGTAAGCCACTTTGTTATATCTTCATGAAAAAGAAAATCATGCCTTGTTAAAAAGAGCATTTGAAACGTTTTTAGAACTTACACCTCAAGTTTTAGCAAAAAATCAGGTTATGATTATAGACCAAGACGTAATCGAATATAAAATTCAGTCTTCGTTATTCCCTCAGAGTAATATTGTCTCATGTTCTTGGCATGTTATGAAATGGTTCAAGGAAATACTTGGGCAACTAGGTTATCGCAGACAACAAAAGATATACCTTATGAAATATCTTCGTGAAGCCTTAAATTCATATACAGAAACAGATTATTCAGCAAAAGTAGATGAATTGAAGGAGGTTGCACCACAAACTTTCTGGACTTTTTCATTAAAAATTGGCATTCAGTTAAGGAATTGTGTGTTATGGCATATAGACAGGATCTCCCTACTCTGGGCAATAATACAAATAGCAGGATTGATTGTCACAACAGTACGCTGAAGCAGTATAAAGAAAGGACATTTCACTTGCAGTTGCATGATGCTGTAGAAAAATTGCTCTCGTATATACCTGACATGGAAAGAAGGCACAGTCAAGATGCATTTTTAGAATATAAAGGTTTTTTGAATACAACCAAATTAGATCCTCTTCACAAAAAAATTTCAATAGTCTGTACAAATCCATCAACTATCAACATATATGGTCAAGTTGATAAATTAAATAGAGTTACATACAAATTTGATTCAAATGCTCACATTGTATTAGCAAATGCTGAAATGTATAATACTGATAAGGCGTTCATGTCTTGTGATTGCTCTTTCTTCAAACAACAACTGTTACCATGTGCCCATTTGTTTTACACACGGAGAGAGTGTGGTTTAGAATCATTTGTAGGAAATATGATCGGTGATGACCACCGATGGAATAAAGATAACTTCCGACAACCACTTATATCAAGAGTACCAGGCACATCTGCAACGTCCGTTTATAATAAAGAAACTTGTTTGGCAAAATCAGCAACTGCAAATAAAAAATTCAACACTGCTATGGAAATAGTTCAGCCAATAGCTACCTTCATGTCCAATTTGGTACGCCCGAATTCAATGAAAATGCAGTAGTAGTAAATAATTTATTCGATCAAATGAAAGCTAAAAGTAAATATATGCCTCCTGTTGACTTGAATTCGAATCTAGGCAAAAAGTGGAGTTCCACAGATGATGATCCAAGTAATCACTCATATGATTGTACTGATAAAAATGGTACACAACGCCACACACTCGACCTCATCAAGACCTCCACACACACACAGCACATCTACAACTTCAGCTAATCATTGAAAAACTCATTTGAAAAAATCGGCAACTGGAAATAAAAAATTCAACACGGCTTTGGAAATGATTCAGCCGATAGCTAACTTGATGTCCAAGTTTGGTGCACTCATGTTCAATGAAAACGCAGAAGTGGTAAATGAGTTGAATGATCGAATGAGAGCTAAAAGTAAATATATTACTTCATTTGACTTGAATTCAGTGCTAGGATTAAGACGCAGGTCCACGGATGATGATCTCAGTGATCACTCACCTGATCATATTGATGTTGTTGACAACAATAGTAACCAACCATTTGACCTGTGTTCATCGGACCATTCATGTGATTATTCAAGTGATTCATCATGCTCAAGTACTGCCACTCATCTACAGACATCCAGATTTTTGGGTTGTCTAAAAAGGCATCAGACTGTCCTAGGTGTTTCCAGTCCACCTTATACCCCTTAAACCACGCCCTAATATTTCATCTTCACAAGTAACGGAGTCATTTTTGGGTACACAAATTTCAAAAACTTCATCTGAGGAAGTATAATTACCCCTGTTCAGTCTATATATTTGAATAACAATTCACTAGAACCTCATACACCATCTTCATCTTTGAGCCAACCCCTCGATTAAACTCTTAAAAGACTGAACTTGAGTACACATAATGAAGCATCAGTACCTTCAGAACAACCGGTAGATTATTCTTTCGTAACATTATAAGCTTGTAGAAAAGTGCCATTCTCTTCAGATCAACCTTTAGACCTGACAAACAAATTACGGCTATCAGAACATACCCATTGCATTCCAGCTGTGAACTAACAACAATCCAAAGTGGATGAACACATTTCTAATCTCACTCTCCTTTCCTTCTCTCCCCTAGATAGAATAAGGGCAAAATTATGTTTTGCAAATGTGAAAAATCCGAGAGGTCGTCCGAAACACACAAAGAAAAGCTCAAGTAATTTCTCGTCAGATAAAAACAAAATGATGAAGAATGGTAGACCTAAGAACACTAGTAGTGAGATACCAATCAAAAAAAAATGAACATATTTTTAAAATCTTCTCGACAAAATTGAATTGACCATAGCAAGTAATCAAACTAGACCAGAATTAATTGCTGCCACCAAACCTTTCAGTAACATGTCCAATACTGGTATAAATTTGATTCCTACTACAACTACCAGTAAACCTGTGTTAAGAAACAAATGAAAGAATACTCCTAGAGCAAAAAATCCCAACCTTGATATTTACTTGCTAGATGATAATTCTTCAATTCATCGTGAGGAAGATTGACCTGAACGACAATCACCACCGTGGGTACCAAATTTAGCATTATCACTGGAACAAAAGGAAATACTTATGGGAAGAGAATATGTATGTGACTTGAGATCAAAGATGCTGCACAGATTTTAATGAAGAAGCAATTTTCTGATGTAAAAGGCCTGCAATACCCACTAGCCTTACGAGAACCTAGAGGCTTACCGTTCAGTATTAATGACCCATTCGTTCAGATTCTTCACGTAGGTAGTCTTCAACACTGGGTAACAATTTCCAATCTGGAACCTACTTGTTTACCAGGACAGGTGTTTGTGTATGATTCACTCAGCACTCAGAACAATCTCCTTGAATATACTCTCTCACTTCAAATTGCCCATTTATTAAAGTAGTTAATGTTGTTTCACATATAGTGAAGAAGCTTTGTCAAAGTCAGATTGGATCAGCTGATTGTGGTGCACTCGGAATTGCAATGTGTTTGTTGATGGGTAAAGATCCTAGTACAATTAGTTCAGATCAGCACCTCAAGCGTCAACATATAATCACTTGCTTCGAAAATGAGTGCATGGAGCAATTTCCTACTAAAGAGAGACGTAATCGAAAGTTGACAGTAGAGAGTATTCACAAAGTGCTGTCGTTTTGTGTGTGCCGTTTACCTCACACTTATTAAACATTACCAAAATATCTCCATGACTATGAAAATATGATTGAATGTGATAAATACTTCAACTGGTATCATCACATTTGTGAGGGTGTAAAAGACTTACAGAGTCAAAAAATGGTTGAATATTGTTGCAGAAAATGCAAATTACAGCTCAAAAAGTAATGAACATTCAATCATAGCGTGCCCATATGTTTATCTATGTCAGTTTTCACTACTTAGTGGTAACTAGTACAATTTTACTGTAGAAATTATTTTGTAGTCCCAATTACAATCCATGATAAAATTGTGATTCAATGGTGCCAAATCCATACTTCCATATGTGGCATGGAGGTGAGAGCGAGCTTGTTGCTAGCTCATTTGCAAGTTGCGTGATAGACTATCTAACAGAATACCATGCAAACAGTCTACTGCCAATCATCATTTTTAGCGATGGTTGCACTACCAGAATCGCAATGCAATACTGGCAAATGCCTTGTTACAATTTTCTGTGCGACACAATGTAGTTATCACACAAAAGTACCTAGAGAAAGGCACACTCAAATGCAGTGCGACTCTGTGCATGCAACAATTGAGTCCAGGCTGAAAAACAGAAATACTTACTCGTCCACTGACTACGTATCAGTAAGCGATGAAGCTCGACAGTTGAAGATTGTGAACAAAAGTGGTAAAATTTGAAGGATTCACAAAAGAAGCAATCGTTGAAGTTTGCTGAGTTGCATCGAAGTGGTGCCAGAGCATCAACAAAACATGTAAAATGGTATCTAACCGATGCCATGTAGTTCATGGATACCCAAAATGTACCTAGTAAAAGCACATCCAATTTCCTTCCGTTCCCTTCTCTCCAGCATCTAGCATTCCCAAGTCCAGGCCCCTGTCAATTGAAGTCGACGATTTCAATCAAAGTTTCCCATCCACTCCCTCATCCTCAACACCGACCTCTCCTTGTCCTATTCCTTTCTTTGGTACTTCATTTTCCCCTATTTTTCCCATTCCTACCATCAACGCCAAGCGAGATAGTACTTTGCGAGGGTCGATCCAAGGATCCCAAATACAGAGAGCTGCATCTTGTGGTGATGTTGGGAGCCAGTCAACAACACGGGGGCATGACTTCGAGATGTCCGCGTTTCCACAAGGCGGTAGTGGGAAGAAGGTGCTGAAGAAACAGCGAACCATGTCGGACCAGGCATTTTTCGAGGCCGTGAGAGAAAATGAGATAAAGGTAACACGATGCTATATGCCATTTTATTATTGTACAAAACTTTCAAGAAATCAATTTTTAAATTAAAGTTCGTATTGAACTTTCGTGTTTTTAGTCATTTTTAGAAGACCAGCCAAGTTGCGAAGCCTAATCAGTGAACATATCACGTTGAAGGTTGCTTAGTGATTCAGATCCAGAGTAGAAGTTTTTGAATTATCAGAAAGCATACGCCCAGTATTTCTGTATTTTAACACATAGGCTTAGGTACTAGCCTGTGTAATATCAAAAAGCATCAGTATCAACTTAACTTAAGTTTATCATAAGTCACGTGACCTCTCGAGAGCTACAAAAGTTCGGCTCTACCGCACGCGAGTATTTTTTCAGCTACCGGTTGTTTTCTATTAGCCAATCGCAGCTCGTCTAGGCTGTTCGCGCGGCAATACTTATCTTTTGAAGAATTGCTGATTTCAATGTTTTAGGTATAGGTGTTTTAGGTAGCCTTTCCGCCCGTGAATGTGGTTAAAACCTCGGTTTCGGGTCGGTATACCGGTCGACACCAACCTGACCTACCTAACCATAACCACGACAGCCTCCCCCAATAATAATTCTTACGACAAATATAACTTCATATATTTCTTAGGTTTTCAGAAAATAGAGAAGGATAGTAGAACATTATCAAAAACATCATTTCATGAAAACAAAAAAGTATTGATAAACCGGGAATCGAACTGGCGACCTTCGTAACCAAAAGCAAGCGTGTTACGGCAGAGCCAACGCAACTTGACAATGAGGTGATATATTAGCCGACATAAGCAAGAGTCCGGCCGTCTGGAATTGGTCGATTAGACCATTGGCTATAGAAAACAACCGGTAGCTGAAAAAATACTCGCCTACCGCACGTTGGTTCGCCCTGTGGCCACGTATGCCTGCGAGACATGGACCATGACCAAGGCAGAGGAGAGAGCCCTCCTGGTCTTTGAGAGAAGAATCCTGAGGAAAGTGTTTGGCCCGACTGTGGACGCTGGGACCGGTCAGTGGCGAGTCAGAACAAACGCCGAGCTGGAAGAGCTCTATGGCCTGGAGAACATAGTGCGGTGGGTGAAGGCCCAGAAGTTGAGGTGGGCTGGCCATGTTGTCCGAGCACCAGACGATCGGCTGATACATCGAGCAGCTGGCTCAAGACCACTCGGAAGACCACGTGCCAGATGGCAAAGTAACATCGAGAAGGACCTGCAGACTCTGGGAGTACAGAACTGGATTTTAGAGGCCCAGCTCCGAGACTCTTGGAGGCAAATAGTTGTCGCGGCTAAGACCCACCCAGGGTTGTAAAGGCCGATCAAGAATCAGTATCAACTTTGCTTCCTAGGCTTAAACGAGCTTCCTAGGCTTCAGGCATAACGATATTGGGAGTATATACATTGTTTACTTTTATTCTTTTTTCAGGAGGAGAAAGACGAGGATCAACTCTACTGTCAGAGTTTGGTACCAACCCTGGTAGTGACTACCGATAGATGTCACAAAAATGAGATTTCGCGAAGCGGCACGCATTTCGCTTTGCGAAAGCGATTTCGTGTTCATGGAAACACAGCATAAGTGGACGCTACGTGAAAGAAATGGCTTCATTTGCAATTGTCAAGTTTGTTGTCGATAGTGTAAAGCAGGTTGTGCCCATCGAAAGAGTGACAAATTTCAACAAAGAAGAATGGTGAATCAAATTATTTTGGGTATCGTATGAGGGTGAAAAATACGAAGCACAAATTTTGGCGTATGGACGTAAGTATTCACTTCAAGCACCTTTCTGCATGACTCGTTGGGCTAATAATAGAACAACGTTATTGATAAAACCACAAATATGTTGTAATGTTTGTTTGATTTGTTGTGGATTCAAAATATACTCGAAGACAAAATTTGTAATAATTTTCTGGCTGGAGATGAGAAATGATGAACCGGGAAAAATCGAATAGTCGTACTCTCCGCGAATATTTTTGAAACTGTTGATTTATAACTTTCAAACTCTAATTCTCCGACTCCATTGACATCGTAATTTTGAAAATTTGAAAAATATTTTGAACAATTTGAAAAATATTTTGAACAATAGAACTTAGTACCATGGTTAGTGCGTACATAGTTTACAGGAGAAGAATCATGAGAGATTTCACACTTTCACGCAGCAAGTCCACCACATGTGCGCTAATGGTCAGCTTATTGGTGCTTTAATATATTATCCTTCAACCTATGTGACCATCTTCATTATACCAATCACTATTTTATCATTATGAAGTTATTTGCATCTTTACATTTTAAGATGAAGAGAGGGAAGAAAAATCGAACACGAAAAGAACACACAAGAGCACAAAAAGTTAATCATTATTCTCCACTTTCTCTCCTTTAAATACAATAATGCAAGACCGTTTCTCAATTGTTGTCTCTTCTAGAATGTAATATCGTAATATTGCCAATTGTCGTCCGCGTTATCCGTTGTCAAATCTCGTACAAAATGAATGAAATAACGTACTAATACACTTCAGTTGTCTGCTGAATTCAATTGTTGAGCACATAAATAGGACTTGTCCCAGCCAGTTTGACTTTATACAGTATTTCATTTATAATTATGATAACAATATGTAAACTAATAATACTAATAAGCAATTGATGATGAAACAATGGAGTGATGACAAGCAAAAACATGTTAACATAAACCCATAACTTATGCGGGACTCGAACCCACGCCCAATGTGAATTCAGTTTCTAAAGCTGTGCCTTGATTGATTGAGCTGCGGAAGGCGACATTTTAAATGTTATAATTATGTGTATGCGGTTGCATATGTCTACTTAGGTGCATAAACAGCAGTGCGAATCATATACACAGATGGCTTGAGAAGAGGCTGCCCTCAAAGGTATACTATAACAGAAAAATGAAAGAAAACATGCATGATATCTCTCATCTTTGCTATAACTCTGCTGAATTAATACATTTGCAATAGTTGAAGTGCAGGAAATACCAACCAGCTCTGTGATTCTCTATCTTGATTAAAATTCGGACGATAACGATCCCAAACTACGAACGATCGGCAACTAAAATGGTTTATTCTCTACATTTACACAATCTCTGCTCGCGCGACATGGAGGTTGTGTACTACGCCAATGCAGAAACAATAAAAAACCTGATCTTGCATCATAAAACCTAGCTGTCAAAGAAAATTCTTCGATCGACAACGTTCTCGAGAATCCCAGTGCTGGAAGTAGCTCGACCAGGCAGTCGAGCGCTGTCGATTACGGAGTCATTGTGTAAATAAATATCCACTTGATCTATAACATTTTTAACCCCATGCTATTTGCTATCGCTGTATGGCTCATAAGGCTAAATGGATTGGACTTAACGGTATTGTATTTGTATTCTATTTGTAGCTACAAATAGAAGTAATTGTGAAGAATACCATACATAGTCAAAACACAAGGCAGAGGCCGTGTCAACATTTCTAATCCCGTATGAATGAATGTTTGGGTTTTACGGCGCGTCGACATCTAGGTTATTTTACGCCGATTCTGATGATTTTAGATATCCACGATTGTCCAGGTAGAGTTCAGGTCAGTTAGAAGTTGGAACACAAAACTAAATATCTAGGTCAAATAAACTGAGCACTTGGATGTATTACTAGGTATCTGGGTCAAGTAAAAATTAATACTAAAACATACAACTAAATATCTAGGTCAAGTAAAATTTATACTGTAACACATGACTAAATATCGAAGTCGAGTAAAAATTAACCTCATTAAAATACAGGCTACGGTGGGAAAAGCCGTGGCCCGCATCCAATAATAACTACAGACTAATAATACTTGAACATTCAACTCAATATCCAGGACAATTACACTAAACCTAATCGAAATACAGGCTCCGGTGTGTCACCTGCCAAGCCGCCTACCTGGTGTGATGATGCCCTCGCCGCTAACTCCGCTGACCACGAGACTCCATGTTTTTTTAAACAAAATATAATAAAAAACGACTTCCTATCGGAAAGATTTTAGAAAAAAGGAAGATCGGAAGGATCTAACAATTAGGTTTTTGATTATGTTACCAGTTTGATATCAATATAATCTAAGTTTAAATTTTTACCGGGTTTGGGGCCCCCCCCAAAAAACCGGGAAAAAAACGGGAAGGGAAACCCCCCCTTGGGGAAGAAATTTTTATCTCTAGTTTTTTAAACCTTCCAAATTCCCCAATTTAAGTAATCCATTTAAAAAACTTTGGGGAAGAATTAATTTAAAATTGAAAGATAGCTTCCTGGTGGGGGTTTTTTCTAATTTGGGGGGGCTTATTTTGGGGTTTGTGAAAAAATTTTTTAAAAAGTTTGTTTTCAAATTTTTTCCGGTTAATAAAAAAAAAACGTTTTTTTTCACGTAAAAAAGGGCGGATAAAAAACAAAACACCTTTACCTTTTTTTGAAACAATGGGAATTTTAAATTGTTTGAGGTTAAAAAAAAAGTCAAAAGGAAACTGGAAAAAAAATTTTTCTTTTAACCCGGGTTAAAATTTTTTTGGATCGATTAATTTTTTAAAAAAAAAATCCCAAACCCCGAAAATTAAGGCCCCCCCCCCTTTTTACCCATGTGGGGGGCCCATTTTATTTAAAATAAAAATCTTTTTCATCTTTTTAAACATTTTTTTTTTTTAAAAAATTTAAAAAAAAAAAAAAAAAAAAAAAAAAAAAAAAAAAAAAAAATTACGGGGAGGGGCCCCGCTTGAAAACTCCAAGTTAATTGATGTTTTAAAAAACAAAAACGGTAAAAAAAAAAAATACGCGGCCTTTGGAAAAGGCTTGTTGGGGAAAAAAAAAGTTCTTTAACCCTTTTTTTTTGGGAAAAGGGATCAGGTCCCATTTGCCTGTGTTTAAAAATAAAAAAAGGGGGGGAAAAAGGGGCTTTTATATGTCATTCAAAAAATAAAAAGTACCGTTTAAGTTTAATTTTTGGGGTTTTTAAAAATTTTTATTTATTTTTTTTTTTTAAAAAAAGGGTTGTGTTTCTGCATTAATCATTCAAGGGAGGGCACATTTTGTCATTTTTACGCGGTATCATTTTTTTACTCACTCTAAGTGTGACGACAGCGAAAAATGTGTATGTAGTCCGCCATGTTGGATTGCGGTGTTGCCAACTAATCCTCACTCGACTCGCACCCACTCCCGCCCCCCCCCCCCTCCTCGGGATTATATAGTTCAGCAATCATACGAAAGAAGGCATGTATTCTCTCCTTGTGCACTGGTATAATCCTATTCCATAAAAATTCACATGAACGCGGTTCGATTCGCACCACTTAACAGTCACTTCTCGACAGAAACTGGACCAGTCAATTACCGTGCGAATGTTTATGTCCAGTTCCTGAACGATGAACGAGGTACGCGGCGGCCTCAAGCATAACCATAAGAAGTGAACGCGCATATTTTCGAAACAGACATTTTCGACCTTTCGAACCACGAATTCTTCCGTAGGGTAACTGTGAAATTACAGCGTTTTCGCTTCTTCTTTACAATCTTGACCCTACTGCAGTAAAATTTCCATCCCCCAGTTATTCTACACGGGATGTTACAGGACGCACAGTTAACACCGCGACGTAAAACTCCATGATCTTGCAACCATTCACACAAACACTCATCATTAGCGGTGATCCTACTAAACTCCATACCCCTTGAACACATGAATAACAAACCATCTCAAAGCTGGACCAAACACTAACTGGCATCATAGAAAGGGCCACAAAATCAAGAATATCAACCACCGCCTGGGATGGCATCCAGCAATGAGGTAGTTACACATCCTAACCACATGGCCCATCCACATGGTTGTTGAGCGTCAGGAACGGGGTTGGGACGGGGAAATAAATACATGGCAACACCGTCAATGAATGCAACAATCAACCGGTGATGGCGCTAGTGTATCTACTTGATATGGCTGTCAAAACTTAAATTCTTAAATTCGTATTTTCATAATATGATGAAACCATGAAAACCCCATTCAAATGGAAATGTGCCACCATTTCTTAATAATATAGTGACGGTATTATTAGAAAATATCAACATCAGAAATGTGTCCCTTCAAATAGGCGAGTTCCCTTATAGTACATAAATACCCGTTATGCTCTTCAAGATCTTACTGCAAATTCTTCAACATTTTCCAAATAATGATCCCAGTATCGGATTACGGCTTTGACGAATGTTCTCGGTCACTGATCAAGAGCAAAGCCAACCATGGTCTTTCAGAACACCTGGGTAAGTGTTACCCTGTCTTATCCCACCTCCGCAACCTCTACAATAGCTGCTCTCCTGAATACTCCTCCATGTTGCGTCAATCTCATCGACTGGTCTGATGCTCCCAACCCTTCTACTCCATGTTTCGTACACCTTCCCACTTTCTCATGACTGGATGTTGAATTCACTGATGAAGAGATGGATTCAGTGAGGAGAATAGGATCAACGAACGAGGTAATTGTGAGAGATTACAGATGTGTTTTTGAAGGTTTGGGGAAACTTCCTTTCGAACACCACATGGTGGTGAATTCCTCAGTCCCTCCTGTTATCCAGGCACCCAGGAAAGTCCCATATGGTCGTCAGCCAAGACTAGAAAGAACACGAACTAGGCTAGAAGCAATGGGAGTGATAGCAAAAGTAGATTAACCTAGCTTGGTGATAACGGAAAAAAAGAATGAAAAATTACGGTTGTGTTTGGACCCTCAGGAGCTGAACAGAGAATTGAAGAGAGAGCATTTCAAGATACCAACAGCAGAAGATGTTGCTGTTGAATCGGTATTCTCGATTCTAGATATGCGTGATGGATTTTGGCAGATACAGCATGATGAGGAAAGCTCCAACTGTGTGCGTCAGGTCAGTGCCGGAAGTGTTTCAAGAAAGAATATTACAGATCTTCGGAGATATTGAAGGTGTGTATGTAGTGTTTGATGACTTTGATACAGACAGATTCAAAACTTCTTGTAGTGTTCATGAAGTAGAAAGCCAGCAAAGTGACAAGTTTTTATAATTATAACATCTACATCAAAGTTTTGGTAGATGTCAGCTGAAACGCATTAAATGTGTGCAACCAATGAGAGTCTCTTATTCCAGTCATGTGACCTAACACTTTACAATGGTACATTTTCACTGAAACACGCAGCGTAGTTCAATCTTACTTAAAATAAAATAAGTGCTTATTCAGAAGAGACAGAAATAGACATGAGGGTGGTATATAACTGGGATTAAAAAATTAGTTGAATGGGAGAATCTTTTGGATAGAAGAAGCAGTAGAGTTAATGGGATTAGAAATTGAGTTCGGAACAGAAATGTTTATAATAATTGCAGGATATAGGCCACCAAATTCTAATAATGATGTTCTTGTCAAGATTAGGGAAAGAGTGGTTGAAAGTGCTAATAAAAGGAATGTAATACTTGCTGGAGACTTGAATTTACCAGGAATGAATTGGGAAGAAGGGACTGTAGGAAGTAGCACGAATAGAAGGCAAGAACTTGTTTATGAAATAATGAGTGAAGGATTTGTGCAAACGGTTACGGAGGGTACTAGATTAACTGGGACAGACCACCGGAAAAGTGGTTAAGAACTATCGTGGACGTTGGTATCAGTGACCATAATATTCCAACAGTAGAATTAATTGCAAATAGAGTAAAAGATGAAATAAAGGTACAGAAGAAAGTCTGGTTCTATAAAAAAGCGGATACCAACAAAATTAGGTTACATTTAAATTATTGGAGGAATTACTGGATTGAGGAGAAGGGGGATATAGACAAAAATGGGACAGTTTCAAAAACATATGTTTAAACGCTATTGAGAAGTTTGTTCCCAATAAATCAATATCTGAAAGTGCAGATCCAATTTATTATAATAAATCAATTAGAAAATTGAAAAGGAAAGCAAGAAAGTTTCATAATATGAACAGAGGTAAAGGGAGAGATATAGAAATGAGAAGGAAATTCAGATCTGAATAAAGAAAAGTGCAAAGGATAAGTTTCTACGGGGGATGTTTGATGAGCAGGACCAGAATAAAAGTTTGAATAATATGTACAAGTACATACATAATACTAAAAGAGGAAGAAACGATATGCCAACTCTTATTAACAGAAAGGGAGTGGAGATCATATCGAATAAAGAAAAGGCATATGCATTAAATAATTACTATGGTGAAGTTTTTCAAAAACAGGCTTTGAATGGGGAGAACGAAGTAGAGAATGATCAAATTCATCAATTGGGAGAAGAAAAAAATAAAATAAAATTCACTGAAATAGCAATCCAGAGAATAATTGATAAACTGAATAGAAATAAAGCTCCCGGTCATGATGAGATTAATAACAAATCTATCAAGTTGGCGGGAAAAGAGTTAATACCGTATTTAATGTTAATTTTTCAAAATTCAATAGATTCAGGAACTGTGCCCGAGGACTGGAAAAAAGCAATGATCACTGCAATACATAAAGGGGGGGGGGAATCAAATTTGGGTAATTACAGACCAGTTAGCCTCACCTCCTCAATATGCAAAATTATGGAAAGGTTAATTGATACAGAATTCAAATTAATTGTTGATAATAATGGTGGAATATTTGATGGACAACATGGTTTTCGTAAAGGTTACTCATGTGTAACCCAACTGCAAGGATTCACGCAGAAACTGTCTGATACTTTAGAGAAGGGGGGTAAAATATCTGCCGTCTTTTTGGATTTTGAAAAACCTTTGGACAAAGTACCTCATAAACTTCTGATTTCAAAGTTAAAACAAATAACAAAACATGAGAGGATAACAAGATGGGTGGAGTCCTTCTTAAAAGGTAGAGCACAAAAAGTAAAGGTAGGTGATGAAATTTCTGATATGGTAAAAGTTACTTCTGGGGTACCACAAGGGAGTGTTATTGGACCCCTACTAATATAAATAAACGATCTTCAAATCGGAATTCAATCGAGAATTCGTCTATTTGCTGATGACTGTGTGGTATATAGCACCATTATGAGTGAGAGGGAGGAAAATCAGTTACAAGGAGATTTGGACAGAATTAATTAATGGGTTAAAATAAATTTAATGGGACTAAATGTTGGAAAATGTAAAGTGGTGCACTTCTCTAGCAGTGTAACAAGAAAAAAGTGAATAAGATTTATAAAATGGGAGATTCTACACTTGAGGAAGTAGAAGCATATAAATATCTTGGACTTTACATAAATAAAAACTTGGGGTGGGGGGAACATGTTAGAAATATCTCAAAAAAAGGAATACGATCCTTAAATTTTATTATGGACAGGAAGGACAGGGACAGGGATGAAAATAAAAGAGAAGGCATACATGAGTCTGATTCGGCCAATGCTTGAGTATGCTAGTTCAGTCTGGGATCCGCATGAAGTTGAACAAATAAAGGCTGTGGAGAACGTCCAAAGGGTTGCTGCAAGAAGGGTATTTGAGAGAGAGAAGCGCTGGAAGATTATCAGGAACGATAAGGATGTGGTTGAAAAAGTTATAGAAAGACCCAGTAAAATGATTGAGGAAATGAGATGGGAAAATTTGGCGAAACGAAGACAAATAGAAAGAATGTGCAATTTTGTTAGAGTCAAGAATGAATATACAGGATGGGATGAATTAAGCAATAGAATTGGAAAGGGATTACAAAGAAGTACAATGGGAGGGGTAACAATGGAAGAGGAGAAAGTGGATAGAGAAGTAGGCAATATGGATTCATACAAAGAACGACGCGGGAATGGAATGAATTGGAAGAAGATATCAAGAACATAACGAAGATTGGTGGTTTAAGAAGAGAGCCAAGAAAAATGAAGTTTAATTATATCGAGTATGTTTGACTGTAATTTCATTAGGTATAGTAACCATTAACACCTGTTTTATGAACAATCTGTAATGAATAAATAAAATATGTAAATAAAAGTGCACCATTCATTTTTAATTTGTGGTGTATTGATCAGAATATTTCCAGTTGGTTGATATGTAACTCAATAAAGCTTCATGTCAGAAGCTTTGCCTACGATTTCAGAGTTGAATAATAGTACAATTTGGAAGTTATGTTTTCATAAATGTTTATCTTCGATTCTTGCTCCTTATTCAATAACTTGCAAAGTAATTTGTAATTTTCAAATTCATGTCGAGCTCAAGTGATTTAGGCCTAGAAGTAATCAAGGTGATAACAGAATAAGTTGACCGGTATGTCTGAGGAACGTAGCAAACGAAGAAACCGCAGTCGACGGTCAAGTGATTGTTCATCTGAAAATGTTGATTTCGCGTTTGAGCTTGAACATTCTTCTTCAGACTATTGAAGACTTGTTCGTTCTTGTAAATGCTCATCACTCATCATCGAGTTGTGCAACTACGCGAAAGGAAAGGTAAGTTTTATTATCTACTGTTATGTGAATAAAAATTTCATCTTAGCTTAGAGTAGGCCTAGGCCTAATTCCCTCATGAGACCTCCATATCAGAACAAAAATATATTTTGTGTTTTGTTCCTGTAATAAAATTGTAAGACTGGACAAAATTGAGCTTATATTTAAATTTGAATTTACAGAACTACCAGAACTCGCTCTCGTCTTCAAGTGGACAATAATATAAAAAGACAGAAAGTGACTGAAGTAACTGAGGATACAATAAATGACACCGTTATTAACGAAGACAATATTATAATTTGAGACATTCCATTCATATTGTTCGAAGATATGTTTTCATGAGTCATTTCTGCCAGCAACGATCGCAGTACTGGATGGTGGTGAAGTAACGTTTGGCGTTCAAGAGGTACATCCACAGAACGAAGACAATATTGTTCCAATGATTGCCGCTCATCATGAACGTGATGTACAGAATCTGAAAAAAACGGTAGCTGCGAAAGAAATCTGAGTAAACGGCTGAGTCCAAAGAAAAACATGCTATGCTTGGTGCATGCCCACAAACTTGCCGAAGACAATGCACGAAAAGTGTGTCAGAAGAAAGAAGACGACCAATTCATACCCAGTTTTGGAATATTGATTAAAATTGTCGACGTCTTTGGTTGTCAGCCCAAATTAGCAGTTCAAAGCCGTAGAGGAGAGCTGAAGTAAATGCAGGAGGCATTCCCAACAAACCCCCAAAATAGGAACATGTCATGTGAATATTTTTTCCTGTGATCGAAGATGAAGAACTACAAGATGCAGATGATGTTAACAATAATAGATCGTTCAGCTGCAGTGCCATCCAAGTATGTCAAACATTTTTCTTCATATCTTAGTCTAAGTTTCATACCTACTCCAAGATAAATGATAATTAATTACTATTCAGTTCTTGAAATTCAGTTTCTAACAAATGAACAAAGGTGTATTTCACAGTGGAAAAGGTAAGTGCATAGAGAAACTATGTTATTAAATGAAAAAGAGATTAGTAACTCTGTAATTAGGTTGAGCTAAGTAACAAAAACCGATGTGGTGGAAATCTTCATTGACATGAATGTGAGAGTGGACTTTAGTTCTAATCAACGATTCGTCCATTATCAATTTTCAGACTTCCTAACTTCACAAATGAGTAGCACTCCAAGTAGAATGAATGAATGAATGTTTGAGTTTCGACAGCGAGGTCATTTTGCGCCTGTAATTTAATTTCATACGACCCGACTACTAAATTACAATAAGATGAGATCAGGCACCGGTGTAAAGGGCCGGTTCCATTAAAAATGATTAGATAACATACTAAAGTCGAACTACAAGCTATACAATACCTGAATAACAAGTGCATAAAACAACTGGGATACTATAACAGATAAATGAAACAACTTAGATACTAACTAACGAACATATTCAGATAACAAAACTAAGCTACTAAAATAAGAACAGAATCCAAGTAGAAGACGTAGCTCCCATCCAGAAGTGTCATCTGGAAACGGTAACTGATTATTATCTGAACTATTCATTGAGTAGATCGGTTTATTTTGCAATAGATGACAATTATTTTCATTATATTTTTCCTTTAGGCTCCAAGGAGAAGGATATGAATGACTTGACGGAGGAGATTGTTCCAGTTATAGAAATGATGCTAGATCGTAACGGTAAAGCGCCACAAATAGTTATACAGTAATTTCTTCAAATAAATCGAGCGAGCTGAAAAAACTTTTCATTTCTCTTCCTTGGTTCAGATCCTGTAGTGAGGCTTTTACTCCAAAAGTTGGTTGAAGTCCAGAAGCAACTGTCGTATACAAACAGTCTACAAGAAAGAATAATGTCAAGAGATCTGGGCCTTGACGATAGCGTCGAAGAGATCGACGATCTGTTGCAAGTTTCCACTGCAGTATATTGCAGAGGGTCACCAAGTTGAAGAGTGACTAGAGGAAAGTGGTCACGAGGCCAAACTGTGGGTAAGCTCAAATCAGTTCTTGATGAACTTGTAGAAACTATCGTATTCAGTACTGACTTCAGGGTCAAATCGTTTTTGAATTCAAGTAGGCGGAAGTAAATCCAAAATTCAGTGGATCCGAAAATACCCATTGTAATTGATAACAATTTCAATGAACAAAATATTCGAGATTGGGCTTATGAGCGTCGTACAAACCGAAGACATGGTGAGGGCTACCATAATTACCTATACAAAAAAGACAACAGTACATATCTATTCAATCAACTTCATTTCCCCCTCCCTCCCATATACATGAACTAATCAGAAAGCACGCACTTTTGATTTTTAAGGCATAGCTTGGAAAACTTGATCAAATGAACTCAAGAAATGCCTTCTTTCATTTTGTCAGGTTTATTCTTGTAACTCCTTCTTTGCATTCCTTTCTAGATAGTTCCCGAGGTTAACTACAGCCAAAGGCCTGCACTAAAAACAATACATTTCAGTTTCAGTCAGGCGTATCTTGATCTGCTCAAACGCGAATCAGGCTACAGAGGAAGACGTAGTGAAGCTATGGCTACGACGCACAAAAGATACGCGAACGCTGCAGCAAAAGAAGCCTGGACTTACCGTCCCCAGGAAATCCCCTTCCGCATCGCTTACAACTAGCCCGAACGGAGGCTCACCACAAAACACGATCCCTGAGAATGATTTCAGTGAAGACGATAACAATTTTATGAAGCTCGATCAAAGACCACAAACGAGTCACGAGGTCGAGCATGATGTTCTGCACTACAGCGCACTGTAAGCCGAAAATAAGTTATACGTAGATATCGGATATGTGTATTATTACGAGGCACATGCAACTTTTGATATGTAACCAAATAATTGTAGAGCTTCTTATTACTATTTAGAATTATTCTATCTACGTATATGTTTTCATCATAAATTGTTTTGACAAAGATTGTATGCTGGCTACAGTTCATATCAAAATATTGATTTATATTTTACTCCCCATCATGGTTTTTGCAACCTCTGATAAAATATGAGAAATAATCGTACCATTGATGGATTTTTACGTAACATACCAGTGTTACATAATTGTCATTAACGTATCTCGATTTTGTTAATATTCAAGTGCTAGCTGCATATAATTGCAGAGTGAAAACTGACTGGCAATTGATTATGAGCTCTTGTGATGTAACGACTCCAATTATTACACGCACAAGGTCAAATCACTATAGAGTTATATGGCTGTTCAACTAGTATGAATAATAATAATAATAATATTTAATGTCCTTAAATTGATTATTTACATAATATACAGACAGTCAACAATACAAAATCAAATAACAAAATGTCTAAAAGTTACAACTAATAAGAGTTATCAAATAACGCCGACGATAAGAGTTATAATAAGAGTTATGATGTATCCCAGCAAACACAAAAGTACGGTTCATCGCTGGAGCGGCAGTGAAGCGCTTGCAGACTGCTGTTCAACTGCCGTCTGACGGATTGACAATAATTGTCAGGGTTGAAGCAGTGCTGCACCATTGCTTACCTTTTTAACACAGATTTATTCTATACATGTTTGCCGTTCCAACGACGCTCCGCACACATCCCATCAGACACATTTCTCTCATGTATTACTGCCGCTCTCTCGTCGCTGGAGCGTCGGCGTTATGAACGCTGTGGACGTTATGAAACCATCACCGCCGCCTGTGTTTGCCGCTCCAACGACGCACCGCGCTTCATGTTCCATCAGTTACATGTTGCTGTTGTATTACTGTCTATCTCTCATCGCTGGAGCGTCGGTGTTGGACATAATGAAACCACCACCACTGTTTGCAGGATTGACGAGTGCTGGAGCATTGCTGCTCCATCGAATCCTTTTTAACGCAGGTTCCTTCTATACTTGTTTGCCGCTCCAACGACGCTAACCTACGGTCCGAACTTGGTCTGGACCCTCACTCCGGACCTTATCGCCATGTGTGTCCCTGCTGAAAGCAAATAAATTGCTCCCGACGATAGCTCTGGAGATCATTGGACCACGCAAGCCCCCACACCACGACAAAGTGTTTGGATCCTTTGGGGGATTTCATTCATGTATTTAAATATATAATTCGAGTTCAATTCAAGCGTTGAAGTGATTCTCTTCATCGTACTATGTGGCAAGCAAATACACTAACAATGCACATTTGAAAAGTACTGATTTAGATGTAATATTTCTAGATGACCTTACCTCCTGTACGTTCTTGTATGTTTGAAGGAATTTAACCGCGGCGTTTCATTTCCAAAGTTGAAATTATACCATCTCTCGCGGAGTCGCGGCAGAGAATTCACGGCTTCTTGGTTGGTCAGAAAAAAAACGCCTGCCGCCTACCGCGAGTCATGAAAACGGGCCTTTAACCGCCTTTCTTGAAGTGCATAAGTCACACGCGTCTCACAAGCCAAAACAAGTGTAATGGACCGGTGTATTCGAGTATGTTGATATTCAAGTTTTTAGTCATATTCTAATTAAGTCAAATTAATGCCATCACTTCGTGCGCTTATTGTTAACCACGGAGTTACAAAATTAGTCATCTTGTTTCTCCGCAACTGTTATTTCTCAACAACTTACTAATAATCATAAATATGTCACCTTACTAATAATCATAAATATGTCACCTACGTATATGTCGAATCCAATAATATAAATAAAATCCCCCCTCTCACTACTTTAAAACACCTGTAAAGTGCTTTTAGCCTGGCTTCAAAAAAGAATTGTTTTTGAAAAAATTTTTCACAAAACCCCATACAAGACTCCCAATAAATACTTAAAATTCTTAAAAATTGAAAGTTTTCAAATTTCTTTTAAAATTTTGGAATTAATTTAAACCCTTTATATAACAAGTTGTTTTGTAATTTGGTCATTTTTTTCAGTGGTTTTTTTTTTCTCCCCGGATAATTTTGTATTTTTTTAAAGTTTTTGGAAAATTCTTTATTAATATGCTCAATTTTTTAAATTGAAGTTAAAATTTTTGTTTTTAAAAAAGGTTTTCGTTGGGTTATTAAAAAATTTTTCCTTCTCAACCATAATATTCTTAAGCTCTTTTTAATCGATATTTAATTCACAGGAATAAACCCCCAAAACTAAACCAACCCATTGCGTTCAAAGCGAATCACAACACACCAAACCACCAATTTAAACTAATTGGGTTGAGAAATTTTTCACCCCCATTTTCAATTTCTTTGTATAGAAGGTTGTTTAAACGCTTTTTAATGGTACGGTGTTGAAAGGTTTTTAATAGGTATTTAAGGATTTATCCTTTTAATTTTTAAAACAAAGGTGATGATTCGGGAATTGAAATAATCCTATTAATTGAAATCGTGTAATTGAATTTTCGAAACATTTTTTTTCAAATCTCTGGCTTATCTTGGAATTGGAAAATTTGCCGGGGTGGGGCAATCGTTGGCATAAAATCATGAGATTAATCCCAAACCTTTGGGGAACCAATTCTTGTTGAAATGGGTTTTTTCCTGGGCCGAAAAAAAAAAAGCATCTAGTTAATTTCTTGCCGGGGCATCATTCAAAGGTGAAATAAAACTTATCAAAATTTAAAATTTAAAATTAAGAAATTATTGAAATTTTTTGGGAAAACCTTTCCAGTATGCTTGGGGAATTATTCTATTTGAAAATATATTTTCTAAAAAAAATATAATTATTTTGTTAACTTATTGTATTTATTTTTGTAAATTTATTTCATTAGGGTTTGGGCCTTCCAAAAAAGTACTTTATTTAAACCATTATAAAAGTACGAAATTTGTAAATTAGAAAAATTCGCGTATAGGCGCCCGGTTCATAAATGGCCCGAAGTTTCTTTTACAGTCCAAAAATAATTCAAAAGGAAACGAAAGTAGATAATTATTGGAAAAATTTTATAAAGATAAAGCCATGGAATTCAAGAATGATTTTATAAGTTTGTATCCCCTATAAAATAAATTATCAAGGTTTTACAATACGCGACGAAGATTAATAGATTGATGTATCCCAGCAAACACAAAAGTACGGTTCATCGCTGGAGCGGCAGTGGAGCGCTTGCAGACTGCTGTTCAACTGCCGTCTGACGGATTGACAATAATTGTCAGTGTTGGAGCAGTGCTGCACCATTGCTTCCCTTTTTAACACAGATTTATTCTCTACATGTTTGCCGTTCCAACGACGCTCCGCACTCTCATGTATTACTGCCGCTCTCTCGTCGCTGGAGCGTCGGCGTTATGAACGCTGTGGACGTTATGAAACCACCACCACTGTTTGCAGGATTGACGAGTGCTGGAGCATTGCTGCTCCATCGAATCCTTTTTAACGCAGGTTCCTTCTATACTTGTTTGCCGCTCCAACGACGCTAACCTAACCTACGGTCCGAACTTGGTCTGGACCCTCACTCCAGACCTTATCGCCATGGGTGACCCTGCTGAAAGCAAATAAATTGCTCCCGACGATAGCTCTGGAGATCATTGGACCACGCAAGCCCCCACACCACGACAAAGTGTTTGGATCCTTTGGGGGGATTTCATTCATGTATTTAAATAGATAATTAGCAATAATATAGCAAATAGCAAATAGCGTAGCAAATAATATAACTTGACAATAATAATATAAATATAATATAAATATATTTATAAATATAAATATATTTGTAAATATAAATATATTTATAAATATAAATATATTTATAAATATAAATATATTTATAAATATAAATATATTTATAAATATAAATATATTTATAAATATATTTATAAATATAAATAAATATAACTTAATAATAATAAAACTAGTCCATAGCATGGTAGGCTTATGCCTACCTCTAGTCTTTAGTAAATAGCCTAGTAGGCCTAGGTTTGGCACTGGTTGTCTCTGTTGATACACAAAAAACAGTACGTAGTTAATTTTTTCAATTCAATGTATAGAAAGATGTGGGAGCGGCATTTGTTGCTGAGGACATTTTGCAGCAAATGGAGACAACTTCCAGTCGTGAGAAGGCTGCCACCGGTACCAATAACGATACGGCAAAGGCTTCGAATGAAATTGCAGGCATCGTACAAGGTGAGCAGAATAAATAAGTATTATCTTATTGAATACTAGTAAAGGGGCCCTATGTAGTACTAATTGCTCAGGTTTATAATATGAAAGTGAGTCCCATAAAAATTGTCAAAAGAATGAAGCTATCTGTGAATGGAGTATTTTTGAGTAGCAACTTCCATTTAATCATTTTGAATGTTATTGACGTTTTTATACAATTATTCAACTTGGGCTGCCCCTACCACGCATCAATATGAAAAATGCGTACACTTAAGGCTACTATTATTTTTTCAGATTCAACAGATCAAAGATGTTACTATATACTACTTCGTAGTACTACTACTTCAACAGATGTTCTTTCCAAGGCGAAGAAAATAATTCCCAAACAAGATGAAGACTGGCGCCTTCAATATCAGCTGGGACTCTTCCAAAGATACTTCCAGGGACACTTCTCAGCCTGTGGATAGTAGCAAACCGGTATGCCCATCTGTACGTGAATATAATTTTATACCAAGCATCACAAGAAGACTTGACTAAATTACAATTATTACAAAATAAATCAATGAGATGTATCAAGGGCGTGCCGTCCAGGGTATACAAACTAGTCACTGCCTAGCCAGTAAATGATATATTAATACATTTTTTAAACAGTTTCCAATATCTATTTCTGAGCATTTCTGCCTGAATAATAATTCGTATTTGCCTCTATTTTGCGCTGTTTTCGCTGATCGAAACTCTCCGCACCATCTACCGTACAAGCGGGTGTGCCGCGAGCTGGCCGTACGACCGTCTTGCCTATCTTGGGTATATAATTTCATTTCTGGCTATCTAGCATAGACTCGAAGTTACGTTGGGCACTATGCGTGCACTGAGTGGCTCTTGGTATGGCGTATAACAAGAGCTAAAGCTAATCACTGATTTCAATACCAATCATGCACACTGTGCCTCCTTCACTGCTCATAGTTCGGCAATCAGAAGTTACCCTAGCCACGTGCGTGGATTTGATGGATCAAAGTTGATTGTGTTTAATAATTAGTAAATAATTGTGTTTTGGTTGGGCTGCTGTGGATTATTGTCTTGGGTTCAATACCTGTAACAATGTGACTTATTGTAAATAATTGTGATCGTTCTATAAAACTTGTGAAATACTGAAATAGTGACGATCGTGTGATGGTAGGCCGAGACCCATGTTAGCTGCGAGAGCTCCCAGGTGAGAAGTAGGCCTAGTCCTCATATGTTGTTGGTTGTTTAGTGTGCTATTGTAGAATCGAAAAGTAATGCAATAATAATGGTATAAACTAGGAAAACGCCTTATATGCGTTGTGAGATGAGCTTAGAAGTATGGAAATGTAGAATTAAGAACATTTGGTCAGCTCAATGTACATAGGGCATACAGGCCATGAATCACTTCAAAGGTTTAAAAACCGCAGCTGTCTGTTGCCGTTGGTATCGTATATGGACCTTGGTTTCCAAACAATCGTACCAGTGCCTTCTTCATATCCATCACAGATTTCAATCGTTCTAATTCATTGGTGACACTTGTTGCTCACAGTTAAAAGTTCCTTCATTGCTTTCTCAATTGCTTTTAATGATGTGGAAAAACGTACTTTGAAAATGCGTTTTCTTCGTTATTACACATTCGATTGTTCTATAAATCGCTGAAAATGTGTACGACGGTTGTTACTACATTCAGTAGAAATTTTAAAGCTTTTGGAATTTTTTGTTCTTCAAGTATTTCGCCTCCGGCTTATTCTTATGGGGATTTTCCATACTTAACAAATTTTTCCGGAAAACCGTTGAACTGATTTTTCTGGAAAACAATCCCAACCTATTCTAGTGTAACACCAATTTGAAAAAAAAGTTTCGAGTTGATTGATCCTTTTTCCTGACCTGTATCATGCCATGTATAAAATTACACACACAAAAAAAACATGAATCGAAGCCCAAATTTGTCCAGTACCGGTATATGAAATAGAAATCTTCGCTACGCTCATCTAATAAAATGGTGTAAATAAGTATGACATCCAACGTCCGAGCTAGTGAAGAGTGTTATTCGTTCGTTGCTTGACAATCCGTTCCACAGGTCGACTTTCGAGCGTAAAAGACAATTAATTGAGAACGGGCGGCATATAAATACTGATATATCACGATATTAATTATTCATATAAAGTAAGTGACAATGTGACTTTGCTATAAAGGTATCTACAAACTCTTCAACTGGCATGTGATTCAATACCAAATTACATCTATCGGTGGTTTGCCATTGTTTGTAAGAGACATCTTCTACGAATTGGTCGTCAAATACTCTCTGTAGGTTTTCTTCAAGTTTCTCCGGGGCAATCTTTACACTTTCCCAAATGGCACTCAGCTTTAGGAGCAAGACACATTATTTCATCCCGAGCATCGTAGTATGTTTGTAATTTAAGAGGACCTGTTTCTGTAATATATGGCAATTTTGCTCCCACTAGCATCAACTTTACATTTTGATGTAGTGTACATACGCAAACTGCATGCGTGCCTGATGCACCTGGTAAAACGCAGTGCTTTGGTCTTAAATCAGCAAATTTAGATAATCCAATTTTGAGTTCAGGGTTTTTCTCTCTGAACAATTTGTAGATTTCCTTCAAGTTAGCAAGTACGAGTCTCTTTTGGTGTTGAACTCGTACTCCGCCTTCCCTTACGGAAACAAAGTCTTTTTTTCCAGGCATTATTCGACTTACATCGTCACTCTCGTGAAAATCGTGCACCATCTTCGTACACCATCTGCTCGTCTTCGTTCTTGTGACACAAGAATTCCCTGTTCAGTAACAAGCTTCTTGACTCTTTCTACCATATTTTTCGATGCCGAAAATTCTTCCGACACTCTTTCGATAGTCCAGTTATGGATAATACAGTGAATTTTTCACTTCTTGTACCATTTGCAAATTTGCTTTCCAACTGTGACATTATTGTTTTATAATCGTCCAAGATCTCTTGTACACCATCCTCTGTTGACGGCGAACAATCATGAATACCCGACCCTTTCGGAGCCATCATCTTCAATTTCTTCACTACAGTGCTCTGAATATTACTAAATTTCCTTTTAGTATAACTTTTCCCTTTCAATTTTTCGAAGTCAATTGGGGACTCACCAATAAAAGCAAGTGATGTATTCAGCAGTTCTGGATCTAGCAATACGTCATCCTCTTGCAGTGAGCCTTCATCGTCTTTAGTTGGAGTCGCAGGTGTCTCGAATGCATTCAAACCTTTTTCGTACTTCTCCAAATTTGCGGTTAGCGAAGTTCTACATTTACTACTTAGTTTTTTACCAGGGATTAGCTTTATCACTGCTTCAAGCTTCTTCCTTAACGGAATATCTATTATCCTTAACTGTTTACGCTTTGACACACTGGGATGTTCACTTAACGGATCACAGCAGATTTTTTCTGTCATCGAAAATGGACTTAAATATTTTCGCTCATGTTGGACACATACGGTTTGAACTTCAGCACATGCAGAACGAATTTTTAATAGAAATACATCTTTCTCCTTCATATCCTCCACAGTTTTGAAATTTACTTCTTCGCTGCACATTTCACTAAGGTGACTACCAAGTGAACACATAGTTATGGAATTGTATATCTAAATGTTGGTATATATAATATTAAAATATTCTAGGATAAACTGTAATCACTAAATATAGTTATAAGACAAACACTCCACCTAATAATAGCGTAGATAAATCAACAGAATTGCCAGTGACAACACAACTGCTGCACTGCACTGAAACAATTGGAACAACTAACTGAATTTCTGAACTCCTTGTGCAATCATGTTACAACAGGATTGCACAAGTCAGTTTGTATATTCAATAATAATCCTAATTCTCAGAAATGTTGAATAGCTCATATTATGGAACACACAATCAAGTTATTAAATGAAAATTGTACATACAAGAAAACTCTAATTGTTGATATTCAAACACAGAATACCGGTAATTGCAAAGTTTAATGCTTCATAACCCGGCTACATAAGACACTACCGTACATGAAAATGGTACACATTATTTAAAAAAATTCATAACTCTGAAACTATACACCAGGCCACTCTGATTTTTGTTGTGGGAGTAGATAGATGTGTGTAGACTATTCACAGCAAATTTCATCAAGATCTAAAATAGAGTATTTCATCTATTGACCTTTGACCTGAACAAGATGTAACCACCAATATCAATACAACAGGAGATGTTAAACTTGATTGTGTCATATTCATTGGATGCACAATTTAATTACCTTTCAATTGACACCTTGGTCTACACTGTGCATCAATTAGTAGAGAAGTTATCAAGATTTATGTCATTACGCTACGCGTTCAACCCCTCGAAAGGTCAAAATGTAGTGACCTCATATCTCGGAAACTGGTCAGCGCAAAAATATGAAAAAAGTAAGAATCACTCTACGTACCTGCGTCAACATGTGTGCCGAATTTCATCAAAATCCATGCCGGTTACCCGAAATTTTGTATTATTATTGGTTGGTTTCATATGGAATTACCCTGGCACGTCCGCCGTAGGTACTGTAAGGTTATGTAAAAACGAGTGAATATAATGTAACTGATGATTTCTTAAAACACAGCCTCCCATACAGGAGGGCCTTTTGACCGAAACCAAATTACAATAGCATTTTTATTAGAGCTAGGAAAACGCCATATATGCGTTGTTAGACGAGCGGATAGTATTCAACATTTTTGTTATTCATTAGACGAGCTTTAGCGAGGATTCAATTTGACACACTGAAAAAAAATTGTCGATCGTTTTTTTTTCCATGTTTTTTTGTCGGTTCTCCACAGGTCAAACGGCTACAGCTATCAACTTGAAACTTTTTTTCAATATGGTTCCTCATCTATCTTTGATCTGTATGGTTTTGTGGCATTATCGGGTGGTAACTCTCATTTTAATGAATTTTAGAAATTTCAAAAATACCCATCAGAATAACACAGCGGAAAAAATATGATATTTCAATTTTCACAAAAAATGAAATTTTGCGTTTAGTTGAATTACATTTTGGTACACATTTCTGGAAAGTTTCAGCTTTATCGGGTCAACCATTTTGAATAAATAACATAAAATGTGCTAAATTGGTACGACTCGATGCAGTTTTTACCCATACTAGGAAAACGCCATATATGCGTTGTTAGACGAGCGGATCCGCTCGTCTAACAACGCATATATGGCGTTTTCCTAGTCTTTAGACATTCAAGTAATAAATGGGTAAAAACTGCTTAGGGTGGTACCAATTGAGCATATTTTATGTTTTTTCTTAAAAATCCCAGAAATGTGTATCAAAATGTAATTCAACTTCACGAAAAAGAAATTTGGGGAAAATAAAAATATGTTCTTTTTTCCCGCTGTGTTATTCTAATGGGTATTTTTGAAATGTCTGAAATTCATAAAATTAAAAGTTACCTCCCGATGATGCCACAAAACTACACAGATTCAAGTTAGAAGAGGAACCATATTGAAACAAAGTTTGAAGTTAATAGCTGTAGCCGTTTGACCTGTGGAGAACCGAAACAAAAAAAAACAACATAAAAACGAACACCAATTTTTCTCAGTATTTCAAATCGAATCCTCGCTAAAGCTCGTCTAACAATATAATACATTTCAATACAATAACCTGGAATTTGTATTCTTAAAATGTGTAAGAAAAAAATGCCCTCATACTCCCTGAGGGTAACCAATTTGTTCACAGAAAAATGCGTCATGGAGACTGCGTCTGTTCTGGCATCTTTTATGGCCTGTGGTATGAAACTGTGGGCCAGCATAATCTAGGCTATATCTATTTCATTATCTCAATGGAAACGTATCAACTAACTGGTTCTGGAGGGCGAAACAACCCCTACCACGCGGCCTCCGTCTTTGCCTACGGATAGGTCCCACACCTGCATCTGGTAGCCTTCCACCCCTTCCTCTATCACGTCCTCGCCCGCGTCCTCGAAGATGAAGTTCATCAACTTGGAACGGCTGTTGACCATGTGGCAACATTTCTCCAACCTGTGCTCCTGGCAGTGGTTGTTGTGGAGGATGAAAATCCACATTTTGTTGGATTCTGGCCAGAGGTGCTGGGACAGGGTCATGGACGATCTGATCCATATTCAGGGGTAATAATCTTAGTGCCATGGGGAACACATGCTCGACTGTGTGTGAGGCGAATCGAAGGAATTGCCTCACGTTGTACCTCCCTGTTTCCAGTTTCTCGAACAGGCTCAAAATCCGTGCGTCCTGGTTGACATATCTTCTCTGACGTGGTCTTCTGATGACCTGGGCCGCTTCCAGCCTTACCAGATCGGTCCGGCTTGTTCTGTCGAACACTTTCAAACAATCTGGAATATTGGTTCCAATTGATGTTACTAAAAATGAGTATCAAAAAACAAAATCGCATATTTGTATATGTGTGAATCAGTATATGTGACGTATCAAATTGAAATGTATGTTTCATGAAAAAAGCAGTGACGTAATCGGGGGAGTTGGACATCTATCCACGTATTGCGTGAGAATGCCTCAAATTCGTGTACCAGATTTGTCTCCCCGGCCAAGGATCATATGTCTAGCACCCGGGCTTTGCATTCAAACGCCTGTGGTAATGAAACACAATTATATGCACTTGCCTGATTGGATGATAACCATCTTTTATAGCTATTATCCAAGATGCGGTGTACGGTACCACATCTATAACCATTCCATTCGGTCATAGCTTTGGTTATAGCTTCATTCCACAAATTTCCGTTTCTAAAATTGAAGCCTTCCATACAGTGTTCTACGGTAGGTAGGATTTAAAGCCCTGTACCCGGAGATTCCCACGATCCCAAGACACCTATTCTGATCCAGTGGAATATAGTTTCTATCTTATCAAGTTTCAGAATTTTGATTTACAGTTAAGGCTGAACTTCTGATTATTTTTTCTCATTACGAATATGTGATCAAAATCTATAGTCCCCAAAATTAAAATAAATTCTCACCGACGAAGTTCCATAGCTCTGGATGAGCCTGGCTGACAAGTCGGAAGAATCTCATGTGATCGTTGTTCGTCCTTCTTGTCAGCCGGTATACAGTGATGCAGGCGGGGCCGACACCATGCAGCCAGGTATTGCTTACGTAATTGAGGAAGATTTCAAATTCGTTAACCAGATTTGTCTCCCTGGCCATGAGACGAATCTCTTCGAAACATTCCTCCATCAGGTGATGTGGTAGTAGCGGGAGTGCCCTCGACATCTTGACCAAACGCTGGGCATTCTCCTCTTCAACCATTACTTCGTGCATTCCCAACACCCGAGCTTTGCGTCCAAGAGCCTGTGGTAATAAAGCACGAATATATTATTCATTGTCATGAATTGGATAATTTTCCCATCGTTGATAGCTATTACCCACAATTATCTAATCACAGGCTGTATAGGCAGTGTTGTGAAAATGAAAATATTATTCAAATGGAGGAGTATATTGGGTGGGTTTCCGTATGCACTATACGCTCAACTATCAACACGTTCAATCCTTGGCGTTTTTTTGGCATTGAAAAACCTCTGTCGACCTTACCACAAGAAAACTGTGAAGCAGCATAACCAATTCAACGTGATTCTAATTTTTTCACAGCATTCAAATACATTATTATATTTCACAACTCGACCATTGAAACATTGGCGGTATATTCATTAAAGGGATTAACACACAAGAAAAATATATTCAACATAATTTTAATTGGAGGTTATTCTTACCGTGTCGAAATGGAACCAGCAGCCATGAACATTACACGTTGGGAAGACTTCGTAAATAGCCTCTTGCAGTGCGGTTTCATAGTCGGTTATGAAAGTTGTTGTTTCGAAAGTAGGTATCAGCTCTACTGCCACATATGCTTCTTTCGTCCTTCTCTCCATGAGCACGCTTACTGCTGGAAAAGCCTGGACAGAAGATAATACACGTATGGAGTTCGGTAGAATACTCGTCATTCAAGGTCACAACTGGGATCTCCTAATTCGATGGGCGATAGCGAAGACATATATCCACCCCACGCTTACGGAGCTTTGGCTGTGTCTCTTTTTTTTTCGTTTTTACTGCACAGGTCGCAGGGTTTGACTGATCGACATGCAATTATTGTGAAGACGAGAACGGCTTAGAACTGAGTGGTTTTTGGGTTACATCGGTTCGTTCATTTTTGAGGAATGTCATCACAAAGTTTCTCAAAACCCCATAAGATTTGGCTTGGTGGGAAAATTGTAAAAATAAAATCTCTCCAAAATTATTATGTTGTCCATCGATGGTGTGGATATTTTCAAATCTAACCATGAATTTCGGAACTTGGGAGCAAAAACCAAACTCATGTGTAGGGCCTACACTTTTTACGAGAATCGTTATATTTATAAAGTTTTTTCGGATTTTTTTTTTTAATTTCTTAACAGGGTGGCGGTCGCATGAGTGGGCGGAATCGATCGTGGAAACGACCAGCATTCAAGGTGGGAACGGTCCGCCGAGCTGTTTTTGAAAAATAATTTTGTTGACCGAAGGTGTCGGCCGTGGCGGCCACAAAGTGTTATTCTTTCCGTCGTCGTTGCGGTCGAACGACGCCCGATAGCGCGAAGCCGTCCCGGATTCGGACTCAGTAAAGTGATGGTGAGGAAAACGTCAAAATCCTACCATGAATTTCAAAAGTTGAAAGCAAAAAACCACACTCATGTGTAGAATTTTCACGAAAATCGAGAAAATTCACAAGTTCAACAAATTGTCACAAATTTCACACCTTCGCTCAGAAAATGAATTTTCCAAAAACTGTTCGGGGGACGGTCGCCACTTGTCTGGCGGTCGTTACCTCGATCGATTCCGCCCGCTCGTTGGCCGCAATCGTGCTTTTATCGCTGTGCACTCAGTCGACTCGTCACCTTGATTAACACGGTGGGTATAGGAAGTACGTATACCTCCCGCGTTGAACGGCCAACTATTTTCGTTCGCCCCGTATCCACCGTGTTGAACGGCGGCCTGATTTCGGGTTCGGTGATAGTGGTCGGAGTGAAAAAAAAATCGCCAGGATTAAATTCAAATTACTTGAATCACTAGAGTATTATTCTTCAAAGCTATATTTCTTGAACCTGAAAACATAGGTCCCTTTTTTCGTGACCACTGACATAGTTTATCATAATTGTCCAAAAATTATGTTAATTATCTAATAATTGATGATGCTGTAAATTTATCATCTTAAAATAATGCATCGAAGAATACTGTTCGATCACGAAACGTACGTTTGTGATTTGTTTTACAAGTTATCAAGTTTCAAAGTTCAAGTTATCAAGTTATCGAGTTAACAAGGTATGAATATGCTAATCAACTGTTTACTAAGTCGGAGAGAATGAATTGAAAGAAATTATCCGTACACACAAATGGATGTATAAACTTGGTGGCATGGTACAACTTACACAGTCATGTTCTATGGGCATCAAAGTGAAAAGTTGTGTTATTCTCGGCGTTCTTGGCACAACTTTAAAAGTACCATCGCCGTGCACCTCACGGCTCATCCTCAAGAGTTCCAGTAAAGGTGGAGATGAGAAAACGGCGCTGGAACCTTCTCGCTCTCCACCATCTCCAACAATACCTCTGAAGAAAGTGTCTCCCTCCGTAGTTCCTCCGAAACGAATACTGTACAGAGGATTTTCAAGCATTCTTCCCTTTCCTCGTGGGACTCCGGTGTCATGGGGTTCAAACTCCGTCTTGCTTTGTACATGTTACTTTCGTAGCTTGCGAAAGTAAGTTTTGCTGCCACCCCAATTGGAACTCTGAAATGAATTCACAATTGTAAGCCCGAAGATTTCACAAATGCTAGGAAAAATCAAGTGCAATTAAAACTAAATCAAGATAGCTATATTAGTCCAACACTTCAAGCCATTAGGTATCACTGTCCTATTTAGTATTAAGTAGATTTTTTTACATGCTCAAATGTCTTCGGAATTATTTCATATATTTTTTCTTTCTTCATCAAGGTTTAGATTGAGTAAGCAAATTGTATTTGTTCGGTATCTGGGCCCAGATTCACAAAAAGTCTGATCTTAAGGACGACCTAAGTTGGGACCATTTTCCTGAGCTAGGACCAAAATTGGTCTCATGTCCAATTCACAAGAAGTCCTAAGAAAATGGTCTTTACGATTTTGGTCCTAACTCTAGGACCAGTCCATGACCGGGCTTAAGTCAGGTTATTGGTCTCAAGTCTTCTGAAGAAGAACTAATTGTAGTCACCTAGGAGATGAACACATTGATTAAAGTTATTCGTTTCATTTAAAGGTAATATATCATGCATTTATATGTTGGTAACTTTGGCGCTCGACATTTAAATGCACTGCCATCTATATTTTTCATTTTATAGAGAGCTCGGGACCTTAATATTAGAAACATAACCGCACTTTGAACAAGCCTGTACTAGGTCTAGGTGAGATGTTGTTCATAAGTTACTGTCACTGTCAGCTGCAAAGACATGAGCTTATTTACAGGACAGGTCCAAGCTAATAATCGTTGGGGCAGGCCCTAGTTTTCGGGCTAGGCCATATAATAGGTTATTCTTCTCAATTTGTGCTGAATTGGAAGTGTTAGGTAGGCCTAGACAAAGAGTTTACAAACTTGATAGCCTAGGGCCTAGGCCTAGTGTTTAATAACTCTAGGCTTGTAGGGAGACTAGGGTCTATAAAACAATACAAAAAGCCTGATGACATTGTTTACAAGGCCTATGACTATAGGCTAGGTCTCTAGCTAAGGTCCTAGGGCTAGGATGACTGAGCAGGTGATAATGAAACTATGAAGTGATGATACGTGCAAGGATGTTTACAATAACCCATGTCTTATGCTGGACTCGAACCCACGCCCAATGGTAACTTATGTTTAGTTGACTGAGCTATGTAGGGTGGCTAGACCTAGGGTAGTTTGGTCTTTTCGATTGATGACTGGAAGTACGTTTCACCATGTGAACATAGGCCTACATACAGCTATTATAGGTCGACTGTGCATATGACGATTATTATTTATTTAACCAACAACTAATCTAGGCTGTTTTGTTGAACGTATCAGCAGATGATATATGAATGTTATTTACCAAATCTCATTCCTTATGCGGGACTAGAACTCGCTTCCAATTTGACTTCGGTTTGCTAAGCGTTGCGATTGATTTTATAATTGTGTAGTTATAAATATCAATAGCGATGCAATAGACTGACTAAGCCATTATGGCCGGCTAGCTAGCTATTCCTAGCTCTTATCCTAGTTAATTTCCTTGTAGTCCTACAATGCTAAATGGACAAGTTATGCATATCCTTGATGCGGAGGTCGACAGGGAGGACCAACGTGTAGAAGCTCGAGTCCATCCTGGACGAGTGTTCAAAGACCGTTTGGACCCCCTGAATGTACCAGAACCCCACCTCCTTCGATACTATCGCTTCCCAAGGCATGTCATCCTGGAATTGTGTGCCACACTGGAGGACAGGCTCACAAGACCAACTGCCAGGTCACACGCTTTGCCTGTTCCAACCCAAATATTGACGGCGTTGCGCTTTTTTGCTTCGGGGACATTCCAAAATGTCATGGGAGATGTGACCGGTATCAGCCAATCTAGCTGCTCCCGAATCATCAGATCTGTCAGCAATGCCTTCGCCGAGATTGCACATCAATATATTGTCTTCCCTCTGGCTGACGCTGATTATATAGCCAGAGTGAAAGCAGGTGTGTTTCATACTATATTTCTATATTTTAAAATGCAGATATATTTTGACTGTTTTAGATTCAAGTACAGTAATGCTAAGTAATATGTTCACGGAAGAAGGGTAGTCTACTAGACCTCATTTTTTTTCTGTTGAAAAAAGAGTACATGAAATCAAACGACTGAATGTAAACCGTACTTTAGAAAAAATATTACAGTAATAATTTCTTCAAAAGTTTACTACTCAGTCATTACAGAAATCCCGTCAGGGAAAGTGAATAAATTTGCAATACATTTTCATTTCTTCAATTGAAAAAACAAACAAATCATTTTCAGTAATAATAAATCTATTGACAAATTTTCAAATTTATCTGCATTTCGGCCATTTCGAGAAACAATAAAACATGCTTCAACTTCTCGTATAACACAAAACACATAGCCGCCCCGGTAGCTAAGTCAATTATCACTAGCGGTAAGAAACTGAAGTCACCGTTGGGAGTGGGTTCGAGTCCCACATAAAGCATGGGTTTTTGTATACGTCCATCCACCTATCACTTGATCGTGTCATTATCACCCGCTCATTCGTACCCTGTATAACCTAGCTGTTGGTGGGGTCGTTAAGCAACATAAAATGATTTAAAAAAAAGTATATGCACTATGTAGGTAACCAATGCCAATTTTCCTTGATAACACATTTTTTCATTTAATTATGTATTTATATAGCGATTTATGTATTTGATGTTATTAGCGTGCATAGGCCGGCCGCATGCCAAAAGCTTTCGTAGGTGTGCTATTTGTAGCATGCTTTTCTGATGATAAATATGGGGACTTACCCACTGCAGTGTTTGTGTGCCCGAAGTTCTTGTGGCAAGCGGCACCACCAACATCACCTCCACCGCTGCCTCGGCCATGATTATTTCGGCTGGATCGTCTTCGTCTTCTTCAGACGCATCGCCATTCGGCTCGTCATAATTGACTCGCTCACCTGTACAAATATACTAATTGCTGCATTCATGTTATGTATCCAACTATTTACTATCACTCTGAGTCGTTCCCCTACATAGGTAGGTAGCACTTCTAATATCAATAAAGTGCTCTGTGTATATTTTGAAAGTAAACTACATTAGGCCTACACCTCTTCGACAGAAATAAATCTTGGAAGTAATCTTGCTGAACCAATTCCTTCTTATTTTCAATTTATATTTCAATACAACAAATTCCCACGTTGAGCAAATGGAGTAGGTATGTATTCCCAAGGTTCTGCTGCTATATACAAATTGAATAATGAACCATAATTCAAATTTAAACTTGATGTATAGGCGTAAGAATATGAACATTTTCTTCGATTTGACAGGGATGTACAGAACAAGGTGCATGTAAATAATTAATTTAGTTGTAGGCCTACACAAATTTCATTGTAATACTTGTACTTCCACTTAGTATGTAATTTACACATAGTAAATCATGCTAATAAGGGAAACTTGCCAACGTGTGATGTCTCTATAATATTATTCATTTAAAATGTATTTTGCTTACGAAAGATTGGTGCCCCCGGGATTTGGCCTCCAACCTCTACTCCTCCGTTGATGCCTTGCAGCACGCCCTCACCAATGATACCTGCAACTCGCTCATTGAGCTGGCTTGGTCTCTTCGGAGGGGGACCACCTCCATCTCTTTTCTGTAGTCGGATACTGAAATGAAAATTAGATCCGTACTTGTATGTAACGGGATATGAAGTTGTACATTCTGTCTAGGGCCAAGGTTCTACTATTATCTATCACTTATCGTTGGGGATTGGCCTACCTTGCTTTTTGGCGGAACACTTGATTGTTTTGAATTTTTTCCGACAGTTCGTATCCCCATTCCTACCGAATTCACTTCTTTGGTCACAGCTAACCATGCATGCTGCTTTTTATTGTTGGTCAATGTTGGAGAGAATTTCCCGTTTATTGTCTCTTTTCTTTTTTCAACTCCTCCTCCCAAAGCTTTCACCTCGTCATCAGTGAAATTCGGCGCCCGTCGTGCTCGCTTTGAGTGTCCTCCGTTCGTCCCTTCCTGCGAACCTTCAGAATCTGACATGATCTGGAAAAGTTACAATTAAATATGAAAAATTTACCTAGGCTTGTTCTAGGCCTTGACCTATCAAATCACACAATATTCACATTAGGTCTAGGCCCTATATAATTGATGGACTAATAATGTGTTTCAACTGCATGCTATATTTTATTAGACTAGGAAAACGCCTTATATGCGTTGTGAGATGAGCTTAGAAGTATGGAAATGTAGAATTTAGAACATTTTGTCAGCTCAATGTAGCCTACATATACAGGCCATGGATCACTTCAAAAGGTCAAAAACCACGGCTGCCTGTTGGTATATGGACCTTGGTTTCCAAACAATGAAACCAGTGCCTTCTTCATATCCATCACAGATTTTAAACGTTTTAATTTATTGGTGACACTTGTTGCTCACATTTAATAGTTTCTTAATTGCTTTTCTTAATTGCTTTTATTGATGTGTAAAAAAGTACATTAAAAATGAGTTTTCTTCGTTGTTTCACATCCGATTGTTCCATAAGTCGCTTAAAATGTGTATGATAGTTCTTTCCACACTCAGTATAAATTTGAGAGCTTTTGAAAAAAATAAAATTCCAAGTATTTCTCCCCTGGCCTATTCTTATGGGGAATTTCCATACTTTCCGATTTTTTTCCGGAAAATCCGTTGGACCGATTTTTCTGAAAAACAATCCCAACCTATTCTGGTATAACACCAATTTGTAAAAAAGTTTCGAGTTGATTGAAACTTTTTCCTGACCTGTATGCCGCGTACAAAATTACACACAAAAAAAAAAAAAACAAAAAAAACAAACATAAAAACCAAGCCCAAAATTTTTCGGTATATGGAATGAAAATCTTCGCTACGCTCATCTAATGAGCGTAGCGAAGATTTTCATTCCATATACCGAAAAATTTTGGGCTTGGGTGTGTAATTTTGTACGCGGCATACAGGTCAGGAAAAAGTTTCAATCAACTCGAAACTTTTTTTACAAATTGGTGTTATACCAGAATAGGTTGGGATTGTTTTTCAGAAAAATCGGTCAAACGGATTTTCCGGAAAAAAATCGAAAAGTATGGAAATTCCCCATAAGAATAGGCCAGGGGAGAAATACTTGGAATTTTATTTTTTTCAAAAGCTCTCAAATTTATACTGAGTGTGGGAAGAACTATCATACACATTTTAAGCGACTTATGGAACAATCGGATGTGAAACAACGAAGAAAACTCATTTTTAATGTACTTTTTTACACATCAATAGAAGCAATTAAGAAAAGCAATTAAGAAACTATTAAATGTGAGCAACAAGTGTCACCAATAAATTAAAACGTTTAAAATCTGTGATGGATATGAAGAAGGCACTGGAACCATTGTTTGGAAACCAAGGTCCATACACCAACAGGCAGCCGCGGTTTTTAAACCTTTGAAGTGATCCATGGCCTGTATATATGTACATTGAGCTGACAAAATGTTCTTAATTCTACATTTCCATACTTCTAAGCTCATCTCACAACGCATATAAGGCGTTTTCCTAGTTAATTTATTGTGAATGATGAACCGGGCTTGGACCAACACTTATCAAATATAATTAGGCCTACAGTACATGAATACATTCAAGTACTAACAAATATTTCTGGAAAATTCTTCTTTCTTCTTCAACTTCTTCTTCAATCTAGAATTCCAATCCACTCACAGAAACTGATTTTTCAACAAGAAATATTCGCAACAATGGAACTTGTCCATCATATAAAGTAGTTCCATTTTTGAAAATGATTATGTAATGGACCGTCCTATTCGCATTTATTTAATTTCAATTTTCAACATAATATTCCAATTAATTCATATTGACAAACACATATATATATTTTTGTGTTACTAAAACAGTCGTGCTATCTTCTTATCTTAATTACTGGACTGGAGCTATAACCATAAAAATGTTAATTTCAAGTTTGTTTGTTAAATATCAACTTCAATACCTTTCGCCTTTCACATAGATTTGCAATCTTGTATAGTGCGTTGAATCATTGACTTTAATACGTCATAATGGGAAACCAGCCCAAACAGGACAACATCATTGTTCTCTGTTTGTGGTGGGGAGCCCCCAACTTATTGATATGAAAGAACTCCAAATTGTAAACTCATGACACTCGGACACTCGGATCGACACTACGATCTACAGTACAGTCTTATTATCTTCATTGGAAATATATTATATTAGTCAATATCTACAGTTATGGACTTTATACGGCTCTTTGGTAAGCTTAAAACATTCATATTACTTTTACACTTGTAAACTATTGTTGTAAAACTCATACCTTGCTGTTATATTTGACTACTGCTACAAATAAATATATATTCTCTACCTTCCTCACATTTTGAAATATTACAATTAATAAAATGAATACTCCTAAATAACCCCTGATTTCACATAAGTCAGTTTCCTATATCCAACCACCACGAACTCACATAACTTCAAGCCTTCGATTACTTTAGGCAAAATAATTACTCTCTAATGGTGACAGCGCCCAACACATAATTCAGTTATTGTCTTCAATAACTGAAGTGTACTGCCATCCATTACAATTGGAACAAACCGATTTCCCGCTCTTTGTTCTCATCAGTTGACATTTGAAAGTGATGATGTCGAACGATGACGTCATTGGAAAGTTGGTCCTAAATGTAAGACCGAGATAAGACCTCCTAAAGACTTTCCGTGAATAGGTCTTTGAGCTATGACCTGTCCTAGGTTAAGTCATCCTAAGTAGGTCTTATCTTGGTCCTATCTTGGGACCAATATTGGTCCTAAGATCAGACTCTTTGTGAATCCGGGCCCAGGTCGTTATTACACACCTAATATAAATTTCCGAAATTTCACATCAATTTGAACCCTTGTTAGCTATTTTGTATTACATATCTGAGTAGGACATTCTGATGAAAATATTCGTTATCATTTGATTGATAATTGTACTGATGCAATACATTGCAATCATAAATGATGGATAATGAATATAAATTAAAATCTTCAAAATGGAATTGATTTGGGGCTAGATGGGTTGATGTGTTATGTAAGTCTATGTAT